>JAPKLW010000038.1:1154306-1178603 GCA_026898455.1 Plectranthus barbatus | reverse complement strand
TTTCATTCATGTATAGAAGATATTGATCTAATTTCTAGATTGAAGCCCTTACCATGTATAAACTCAACACTCTTATATAAAGGAGAAAAACCAGGATGAGGAGGATCTTCTTTTTTTTGGCTAAAAGAAAAAGAAAAGACTTTGTATTGTAAAAAAGCTCAATCTTCATATTCAAGTACTCTTTCAGTTTCAATCGAACAAATCGAAGAAATAACACGAACAAGGCGCAAAAGTTGTGTTTTGTTCATTTTATGTATTATATACTTCATTTTATCTCAATTGTGGTTTATTATGAAATAAATTCGATGTGAATTGTAATGTTACATGTGACATGCATTTTATCTTAGTAGTTATTCATTTTTCTTAGTTATTCTTCATTTTATCTCAATTGTTGTTTATTCTTCATTCGAGAGGATTTTTTTTTACATCACATACATACATATATTATATACATATGTGCAAAAGAAAAACGAAGGAAAAGAGAGCAGGCCTGCGCTGCGCATCTCGCCGGACGCCAGCCATGACGACCACCACCGGTCACATCAGTCAACGTGAATACATCGACCGAAGCCAACGATTGAGCAGAAACAGAGGTGTGCGCGACGTGCGCTAGCTGATAAAACAAATTTTCGGCCAACTCCGGCCATTTCAACCGCCACAACCCACCAAAATGAATTCATTATCATTCTAGGACAACATAAACACGAAGGACATGGACTGAAATGGAGAAAACATGCCGGAAAAGCTCAAGAAATTCTCACCGGCGTTAATGGAGGTTTGGCGGCGGGTTTAACTTTCCGGCTACGGGGATGGTCGAATCTTGGTACCAAAATGCTACTTAAAATACGAGGAATACAAATATGCAAACAAATCTTAGCGTCATCATCGTTTAATATGAGTTCTACGCCGATATCGTAAAATTATCGACTTACCGGCGGAGGTTCTTCGAGCGCGAATAACTTGCTCGTTTCTCGACGAATCTGGGCGTTCTCAAGCTTCACGTGATCCTTGTAATGCAAGCTTCATAGATATCCATCTCTTGGCCGGTGATGCACGGTGGTGGTTGGAAACTGCGAAGAAAAGATGGGCAGCAAGGGGGTGGCATACGGGGTGTTTGAAAGAAGGGAAAATGTTGGTGTAGCGTGTAAAATGATTTCATCTTTTTACAATTTCCACCGCCCCAAAGTGAAAATAGCCGCCCACGCTACGGATGTAGCCGTCCAATCTAAAAATAAGTAGACTCCTTGCGTGACAATTCTTTGCCACGATGAATTGTCGCGCAATGTGCCATCCGATTCAACTTGTGTGAATTTTTCTCCGACAATTAATTATTGTGGTTCTTAATTTGACTTACATTATCATAATTAATAATAGAAATTCACGGTATTTCTTAATCAAGTAAATCCAACTCGTTGGTATATTCTTACAATCATCGAGTTAGTCAACAATTGACTTTGAACTCAATAATTTACCGCCCTTTCCAATTTCCTCCGAATTTCATTCCAACCGATTGCTATCTTTCGTTACTTTATTACCTAGCATATCCCAGCTCGGCGAATCAATCGGAGCTTCTGGATGCGAGATACTAATTTAAAAGCTAATATTTTCCTTTAGAAAATAATTAGTTACATTTAATAAAATTCACGTAAAATATGTCTGCATTGCCACTTAAGTTTTCTCAAAACGAATCCATCCGTATAATTAGGGGTGTAAATGAACCAAACTGTTTGTGAACTACTCGAATCTCGATTCGATAAAAGTTCGTTTGAGTTCGTTTATTAAAGCTCGTTTATTAAACGAATCAAACTTGAGCATCATAGTATTCGACTCGTGAGCTCGTGAGCAGACTCGTTAGCTAAAAATAGTAAGAAATTTAAAATAATTACTTTTATAAAAATAATTTTTTTATGATTTAAGAGTAACAATAATGATAAATCTTTTTAATAATGAAAATTTTAAAAATTTGAACAAGAATATGATATTAATTTTGGAATAAATAACATTTTCTCCAAAATAATAATGAAAATTTGAAATATATTCTAAATTCAGAAAGTTCGTTTAGGCTCGATGAAAGCTTGATAAAGTTCGTGAACATCAAAGTATTCGATAGAAAAGCTCGAAGTTCGACTTAAAATTAAACGAGTCAAACTTGAGCACGCCACTACCCGACTCGACTCGGTTTGATTACATCCCTACGTATAATACATACAAGAAACAAACTTACATGTCCTCTCGAGTTTAAATTTTCCGTCTAAAATACAATTAAAATAATAATCACTAGATTAAATTTTATTTACATAATTAATTAAGTAAAATTTCACTTAATTAATCTCGGGATATTACACCCATATTTGGGCAAAACTCTCAAATGAAATGATGTCGAACTTTTAAAATGTCACACATATATCTTAAACATCATCGTGGCGTTTGAAACTTTGGTCGAAACATCAATTTTGCTAGTCATAAATGTAAATAAGATTTATAATTTTGAGCATTTATTTAAAATATGCATATTTTATAATACTTTATAATATAATTACACTTTTATCAATGAATTAATTTAAAACAGGACCTAGGATTCCAAATATATTTAATTTTTACGCATACAGTTCTCCACAAATAGGTGGGGTGGGTATAAGAATCAAATTGGGGTTGGTATGCATTTGATTTTTGGGAGTCGAAACCCCAACTTTTTCTATTCGTTATTTTCATTAATCTTGACGCTACATTTTATTTTCACCTGCCATCATTATTATATCACCACCTTCACCAAATTCTTGCCAAACATGCTTCAACATCAATTTTCCCCATTTTTTCTTCACTGTTGTGTTAATAATAGTCTTCGAATTTGTTCGTCTTAGAAAATATATTAGGAATGACTATCCTAATATCTAAAGACTGTTACACTGAAGTGTCACACCCATTCCCTTCGGATTAATTTTTTGTGAGATTGACAAAATATTTTTTTAATAATCCCCTTTTTAAATTCATATTGGATTGAACTTAAATTTTTTTTTTTCTGTTTAACGTTAATGATTATAACTGATGATATTCCTTTTCAATGGCAAAATAATATAATAAAATAGGTTGGCATTAAGGTAGCATGAGTCTGAGTTAAATATGATCAAACTCAAGTTTAAACTCCAAAAAACTTCTTCAAATTCAAGCTCGAGCTTGACTAGATCGAGCTCAAGTTTTCAAGCTCTGGCTAGATTCGATGTTAAACTTATCAAGGCCAATTTGGCTCGATCGATTCTTTTTTATTATTTTTTATTTTAATAAAAATCTAAATTATTTAAAGTTATGTAATAAATTTAGGAATAAAAAATTTTGATTATATAAAATCTATAAAACTTATGAACCTAACTTGACTCGTCTCGAACTCAATAAGGCAAACAAGCCTATCAAGTCAAGAATTATGGAACTCAAGTTCAACTCAGTTAATATTGAGTAAATTCAAATTCTTTTCTAAATCGATCTCATCTAATTATGAGTCAATTTAACTCATGCTCACTAGTAGCTGGCACAAAGAATCTTAATTAATATGTAGAATTGTTAATATATGTTTGTATATATGTGGATACTGCATCTTGAACTATAATTGTGGCAACAATTTGTCATCAACGTTCATGGCCGTGGTCCTTCACATTCTATCATACGTACTAATAAAAAAAATATTTATTAATTTAAAATTTGTACAACTAAATTAATAATATTTTAAAGTATTTTAAATTTATAATCTTATTGTCGGAGGTTAGATTCTTTCACCACTTGTACCCTAATTGGGCACTCTATCATACTTTTCTTTATTATTGTTGCTGCTCAATTCATACTTACACATCATCTCATTTTTTCTATGTGAATTATGTGCAAATTATACACGACTACACGAGAAGTAAATGAAATGAAAATTCAGTTGTCCATAGTTATATTTGTAATATATTACTGTTCAAATAAATTATTTTATTGAGATATATTTAGATATTCTATATTTCATTAACATCATTATTTCGTCCATTTTGGTTCACTAAATTGTGTTTTATTGGCAATTTTATTCTCGTAAATATATCAATTAGGATTTTATTTGAAAGATAATAAAATTTCTTTAATTTATATATATATATATATATATATATATATATATATATATAGGGGAGTGATCATATGAGAACTCCTCTTACCATGTGAAAATAAGAACTAATCTCGGCCATCCAATTGATGATCCAACGCTCAAGACTAAATAAATCCCGTCTGCATTATAGTGTAGTGAAACATGCATTAAAGGGTAATTTTGTAATATTTTTTCTCTCTCCTCTAAAATTATCCTAAATCTTTAAATGATCATATCTCCTTCGATTTAGATTATTTTTTAATGTATCATATATCAAATTAAAGGTAATTTAATTATCTTTCAAACGAAATCCCTATTGCATATATTTCGATTAAAAATCATCGTAAAAAATGAAAATTAGTGATTATATGCATAATTCTCGTAACAGTACACGAATTCTTATATAATGAACGGAGTTGCACAATATAATGCATGAAGTTATATTATATAATGCAGAATATGATAGATAAAATGCAATAACTTTTTTTCGGCAAGATAAAAAAAAATTAAATTTCATTATCTTTGCATATTGTAGATAATATCATAGTTGTTATAAAAGTTGATCATATATTACTTATTTTTAATAATGTATTTTTTGTTATATTATATAAATGTATATTACTATATTATATAATGCATGTTTGTTCGGTATATAATGAATGTTTGCTAGGTATATAATGCATGTCGAGGTCAATATAATGCATGAAGTTATATAATGAATACAATAGCACAATATAATGCTGGAAATTATAGTATATAATGCAAAATATGATAGATAAAATGCAACATATTTTTTCAGCAAAATCATCATTCATCATTATATTTGCACTTGTTATTTATTATATTGTAATAACATATGCATTATAATGAAAGTAATATAATTTTCTCTAAAATAAATGTAATATCATGTATAACATGCATAATTCTCGTAACAGTACACGAATTCTTATATAATGAATGCAGTTGTACAATATAATGCATGAAGTTATTGTATATAATGCAGAATATGATAGATAAAATGTAACATGTTTATTTCAGCGAAATCATCATTCATCATTATATTTGCACTTGTTATTATATAGTAATAACATATGCATTATAATGAAGGTAATATAATTTTTCTCTAAAATAAAAGTAATATTATATATAATAGAGGAAGTAATGTCGTATAATAACAGTAATATTGTTCTAAAATAAGAGTAATACCATATTATAACGCAGGAAGATGTTTGTTAGGTATATAATGAATGTTAGGTATATAATGGATGTTTCCTAGGTATATAATGCATGTTTGTTAGATATATAATGAATGTCGAGATAGAATATGCAAACAGAATCTAAAATAAGTACAAAATGACAAAAATACCCTATAATGCAGGTTTTTTGAGATATAATGACCGAAAATTTTAGTAAAATCATGAGCGTTCATTCATCAAAATCAATGGCGAGGATTGGTTCTTATTTCTTATGGTAAGAGTGGTTCTCACTGGATCGCATCCCTATATATATATATATGTAGGGGACTGATTATATGAGAACGGAAGTTACCATGTGAAAATAAGAACAAATCTCGTCCATCCAAAATATGAAATCAACAGCTCAGATATAATTTCGTCCGCGTTTCATTATTGTTTGTATTGACCTGCATTATTGTAAAATGAGGGGTAATTTTGTACTTACATTAATTCAATCTTTTTAGAATCTTAATTTAAATCTTGCGATCCTTCTTTCCTTTGCGGTTTGCGATTTACGATCTTCATTCCTTCTGTGATTATATATTTTCTTCACTCAATCTCTCCGTGAAATCTGCTTGCCATCATCTGGATTCGTTATTGTTTGCGTTCGTCATCGTCTGCATTCGTCATCGTCTGTGTTCGTCATAGCAATTGTTTTCTGATATGTGTTCGATCATTAGTTATCAAATTATGGTGATAGAATCGAAGTTTCATTGTATAGGTTATTGATGATTTGTTTGCAGATATTGAATTAGGTTTCATAGATTATTGTTTTTTGTTTGGTGTTTTCACTCTTAATTGTTTTATTTGAAGACATGCATTATATATCGCTATGAATTGCATTATATATTTGTAGTACTTATGTTATATCTGAAAGAGTGACTATTAGTTTACGTAGTTTCAAATTTGTTTTATAACTGCATTATATAATGTTATGACTTGCATTATTGTTTTGCAATAGTTGCATTATATGTGAGTCAATTATAATTAGTTTATGGAGGTTCTGTTCCGTTATGAGAATTAATTATATAATGTAAATACATGCATTATATAGTTATGAATCTTGCATTATATATTTGTAGTACTTATGTTATATCTGAAAGAGTGATTATTAGTTTACTTACTTTCAAATTTGTTTTATGTCTGCACTATATAATGTTATGGCATGCATTATTGTTTTGTACTAGTTGCATTATATGTGAGTCGGTTATACTTAGTTTATGGAGGTTCTGTTCCGTTATGAGAATTCATTATATAGTGTAAATACATGCATTATATAGTTATGAATCTTGCATTATATGTTTTAAGTTTCAAATTTAATTCATGATTTTTTCTGTACAGATTTGTTTGTTTCAAAGTGTGATAACATAACATTCAAGCAGATGCAGAGGATAGCTGATGTGGTGTGCCTTGTTGATAATGGTGAGATTGTTGAGATTATGGAGGCTCACCATCTCTCACAGACTAAGCATCCCTTGGCCAAAGCCTTCCTTGACCTCAACTAGCTCTTTACATCAACTCTGTATAAGATTGAAAGCTAGCTATGTTGAGATTGATGATTGATGATGATTGAGGATGTTCTATCCCTTTTTTGTTCCACAATGGATTGTATTTCTACTATTGTATTGTATTGTTATTTGTCAATCCTCATTCTTGCAACTTCTGATGTTTCTAGAAGAGGTTCAATGAGTGATTGTAACTTGTTTTAAATTCAGATTTAATTACAATTTTATTTGCAAGCCACAATTTACGTTGCTTTTGCACATTCATTTTTAATTAATTAAAGAAGAAAAAACACAATGAAATTATATTAACATATTTTTTAAGTTCAACATATAATGATAATATTTGTAGTATATAATGATAGTACATAAACTATATAATGCAGCCTGCAAATTTGAATTCAACAGAATCTACGTTGTTGGATTTTTGACGCTATGATCTACATTCGGTCTTAGTTCATTCTTTAAGGGGTGACTCTTCCATAAATACACATATAAATATATACATATATCAATTTGGTAAGAGTGACAATTCGTGAGTACTTGTCGTGTCGCTCCATTTAAGTCCAATGTGTATGTAAAGAAAAATACTCAATCTGTATACGAATTCGATCTTACTATCTCAAAGACGCACAATAACAATATGAACATGATAAGGACCCAATTAAATCATGATCTAATTGATACAATAATGATTGAATGAGAACCTAATTTTATAAATACGATAAGAAACCGATTAAAATCCAAAATAAAGAAATATAAGTAGATTTTTTAACTATTAGATAATGATGTCAGAGATTTCGGATGTTAGCCATTGATGAATGTGTGTGGGTTGCAGTGCTAAAAGGATGGACATCGTTGAATGCTACAATCTCTGATCCAGAAGATTCAACAGGACAAATAACTACTCTCAAACCTAAAGGACAATGGACTGTGAAGAACGATTGTTTTCAAACTGCAATAGTAAAGCAGTTGTTGGTCCCAGATTAGTGTTATTATTAACGTGCAATGGAAGTATTACAAAGGGTTGCACTCTCAAAACTGAGCACAGTTAGTTCATTTAGATTTATGAAAATTGTGTTTAGTCGAGCAATTTTAGTGGTTAGTTTTCAGATATACGCTTCAACACTTTAGAGAAGCGTTGAAGGTTTTAAAGACACAGTTCTAAACTGAGTAAAGCAGAAAGTAAATGAAACTGTAAAAGACACACGATATTATAGTGGTTCGGATCCTTAAGTCCTACGTCCACTCTTCAGAAATTAAACCAGAAATTCACTAAGGAAATAAATAACACACTCCTAACGATCTATAGCCAACCACCACGAAAGCCATCGTTCGCAGCAGACTGGATCACTCGCCCAGGTAGATGCTCTTCACTCCTTCTTCAGTCCGTCGAAGGCTCTGCTTCTTCTCTGTGGACTGGTAGTCGTCGGAAACAGATTGAGGACACACATCCCTTCTCCTTCTCCAGTGTGTGGATGGTTTAGTTCTTCCCAGAACACAACAGTTTGGCGAACGGACGTAATAACCTATTCTCTGTCTGAGAGATAGGCTGTCGTGTTCTTACATGAAAATTAAGAACACCAAGGTTAAAGATTAAGTAAGATGACTCAAACCTCGTGTACCAGGTAGGTCACACGATGAATCTAAGAAGATTCCTTGAGCAGTTAAGCCTTGTGTTCAATAAATGAACAACGGAGTTAATGCCGTAGAATGAGAGCTTTGAATGCTTCGCACTTTAATTTCGGCAGAGTAATAGTGAGAATTTTGATGTTTCGATTTTTTGTTTCTCTGTTTCTTCTGCTATTTATAGGCGGGTGTTTGAAAAATAGCCGGTAGAGACAAGGTAGTCATCGTCCAATCATCGGCCATAACATTTTCTGATACGCAAACTTGCTCCTCCGCCTTTTCCATGTATGGCTGTCCTTTCTCTGAGACAGTTTGTACTTGACGTGTCAGGCTCGACAATGTTAGACTCCAGTCGCAAGTGCCTCAACCGTTGCTCCTTATTGAGATTCCAAGGCTTTTTACGACTGTTCTGCTCCGCATTCTTCACGTGCTCTCTAACGTATGTGATTCCTTATCTTGAAACTGAGCTGCTCTCTCTCTCTCTCTCTAGTTTCTTGTATCTTTGAATGTGAAATATGAGTCCACAGTTTTCAGTTCCTTGTAGGCACTGTATTGTTCTGAACTGTCGGTCCAATTTTTTGCTTGTTACACTGCTATCCTCTCGCATTCTTTTGCAGCTCTTTCGAACTGTTATCATAGTTTCCTTTGCTCATTGCGTTCCGACAGTCTCAAAAAATGTTCGTTAGTTTTTGGTTGGTTGCTTCCTATCGAACTATTACAACTCGATTGTCCTATACTAGGATTACAGAAGCAATAACTCTGGACCAAGGTATTCGGTTTCGACACATCATAATACCAAATTAAAGGTGGGATTTACAATATAACACCTAACAAGTTTCCCCTTTTACAATTTAGCACCTAACAACAATGAATGCTATATTTTTCTCTGTAGATGTTGCATATTTCAGGCTTATTTCCAGTTGTGTCAAAGGCTCGTGAAGCCTAGCTCATCCTTCAAGGAAAGTGTGAAGGAACAACAAATGTGAGGAAAACAAAAATGAGACTCCTTACAAATAGATTTGAGAATCTCATAATGCATGAGACTGGATGTAATAGGAAATGAGGCTCAAGTGTTAGGACATCCTATCAGCAAGAATCAACATATTAGAAAATGTCAAGATCACTTCCTGAACAATTGAACATAACAAATATCTGCAATCGAAGAAGCAAAAGATATTAACACTCTTGAAATTGCTGAATTTGTGAGCATTCTCACCACATATGAAATGAATTTGGTCAATCAAAAACAAGAATACAGAGGGAAATGTATAGCTCTACATGTTGGAAAGTCTATCAAGGAAATATCATCGCCATACACTCCAAAAATCACATTTCCTGAGAATAATTCTGATGAGGAATTTTTGGATGAAGAAAGTTAAATTCTTGTGCTGCTGACCAAGAAGTTTAACAAACTTGTTTGTTCTATAAGAAAGGACAACATATAATATGAGTTCAGGAGAATATCAACACCATCCTCAGCTGCTTCTAGCTTCTCTAACAATGCAACATGGTCATCAATTTTCTCAAAAAGGATTGGAGATGTTCGTTTAAGAAAACAAGAAATCATACTTGGCAAAGTCTAACATTGACAAAATCAAGTGTCATTGATGCTCTGTAATAGGACATTATGCTAATGAATGTCCCACGGTGCTGAGAAGGAAGAAGCTGAGTTTCGATACAACTCTAAGTGATAACTCAGAATGTGAAGAACAAACTGAAAAAATAGAACATGTAATGTTCTATGTTAGAATTAGAGAATATGATGAAGCACAGGATGACATAGACACTGAAGAAGAGTCTGATATCAGAGAAATGGATGAAGATGTTGTCAACACATTTTTACTTATGGAAGATGTTCCTAATTAGTATGAACATTAAGAAAACTTATATTAAGAAACTAATCATTCTACAAGGCTACAAGTCTCAGGTCAAGTAGCCAACTACTTAACAACTCCAAAGGAAATGGAGGAGTTTTCCAAATACTTCAATATGGTGGACACACGATGAGAAGAACAAGCAGATGAAATCTCTAAGATCAAAGATGGGAATCTGGCTTTGAAGAGACAATTAGCTAAAATGGAGGCCCTCTTTACCTGCAGGGATCGATAAATTTGCAAACTAAAAGAAAAGGTAAAAGAGGTTGATCAAGTGTTTGACAGAATTAACCGAGGAAAAGCTACTCTTAATGAAATCCTTTATGTTAAGACTTTTGATGGCAGTCGTCTAGGTTATGATGAAATCTATTATGTGTTTCCAGACATGTTTAGTTATGAAGATAATATTGTCAAGTTTACCAAGTCTGAATCTTTTAATGCTAAGTCTGACATATCCAAGTCTAACATCTCTAAGTCTAACATGCATGCTCAGCCTGAGAGAGAAAAGTCTAAAGTCTTTATTTGTCACGACTGCAATAGGAAAGGGCATGTAAAACCTTTTTGCATAATTTGTATTGATGATGAGAATAGAAAAATAGCTAGGAAACATGATAAAGAATACTGCAATGTCGTACATACTTCGATGAAAACTAACATTGCAGGGACTTAGTACTGTGATACTGGATGTTCTAGACACATGACTTGGGACTAATCCTACCTTATGAATATCGACCGACACAGAGGGTTGATGTCGATTAGAGGTAAAATAGAAGAAGAAGCTCGACACTTGTGCTCCATGTCGATCGACACTCTTTGTGTCGATCGACACAGAGGTTGAACAAGAGCGATCGAGAAGGAAGCTTGAGGGAGATCGACCCATTGCACTCGTGTCGATCAACAGGCTCCATGTCGATCGACACTGAGGCCAGAAAAGCAAATTTCACCCAATTTGGCTATTTTCAGTATTTTAGCTCAATACCTTGTTTAAATGTATTCACTCCTCTATAAATACAACTCATCTAGGGCTCGAAAAAAACACTTAATTTTACTTCGAATTTATTCAGCATTGGAGTTTTTGAAGACTTTCAAGGTTCCTATTTTCCTTCTAAGGTATTTAATGAATTCTAATAATGTGTTTTATTTATTTCAAGTCATGTTTAGTGGCTAGAAACCCTAACAGGTTCTAGGGTTGTGATAATATTTTTTGATTCATGTATGAATGATTCAACTCAATAGCATGGTTCAAATTCCTGAGTTTAATTAATTGAATCTAGATTCAAAGAATGATCGAGAGATGAATTTGAATATAGGTTTGTAGTTATCAATTGAAGGACCGAGAGGTGAAAATTTGTAATAGGAAGAAGAAATTAATTACAATTTTTTTCTGTCTCAAAAGGAAGAATCAATTTGTAGGATTAACTTAGACAATTATTGAGATTGATTAATGTTGTGTTCTGAGATCCCGGTGGGCTGAAAGAAGAAAACTAATTCAAGATCAATTGAAGATTAATGTGGAGTTCTAATTTAGTTTTTAAATTAATTTCAAATTTTTTAGTTATTTCCTTCTAGAATTAATTTCAAATTTTTAGATGTTTAGTTTCCTCTTATTGTGAAGATATTAAGATATACTTATTGTATATCTTGATAGATTTGATATGCTTTTAGATTTATTCTCCTTATTAGATTACGGTTTGGTTTGCCTATATATTGTCTTTGTTTTGGACAATTTATGCAGTTTTTAGTTTAATATAATTTGTGAGATTTTCTCCTCAATTATTCCTGAAGACTCACGAATTCTAAGGGCCTTAGAATTCGAAGATTCTGACTTATCAAACGGAGACCCGCAACCGTTTGTGGCTTCTTCAATATATTCATCATTGTTGAGGTGAGTTGCTTTTTGGGTCATCAGGGCTCGTTTTTATTCTAGCCTACGGTTCTCTAAGGGTCGACTTCAAAGGTGTTGGATCTCCCCATCGTGCTAAGTTTTTAGTTTGCTTTTATGTCGCGTCCGAGTCATTTCAGTCGAATTCCTTATCTGCGACTACCCTGTCTCAAACTCTGCAGCTTGTTGTACAGCTCTCGGTAATAATGATTCAACACAAAGCGCCTCCTCAAAACAGCCTTCTGCATCACGTTCGAGTCATGTCAGTCGAGTTCGTAGACTAAAATGACTTGGACGTGATGCGAAAGCAAACTAAAAACTTAGCACGATGGGGAGATCCAACACCTTTGAAGTCAACCCTTAGAGAACTGTAAGCAAGAACGAAAACGAGCCCCTACGACCGAAAAAGCAACTCGCCTTAACAACGATGGATATATCGAAGACGCCACAAATGGTTACGGGTCTCCGTTTGATAAGTCATATTTTTTTAATTCTAAGGCCCTTAGAATTCGTGATTCTTCAGGAATAATTGAGGAGAAAATCTCATAAATTTTATTAAACAATAAACTGCATAAATTTTCCAAAAGAAGGTCTATATATAGGCAATCCAAAGTCCAAAACCCTAATCTAATAAGGAAAATATATCTAAAAGCATATCAAATCTATCAAGATATACAACAAGTACATCTCAATATCTTTGCAACAAAAGGAAACTAAACATCTAAAAATTTGAAATTAATTCTAGAAGGAAATAACTTAAAAATCGAAATTAATTTAAAAACTAAATTAAAACTAGAAATTAATTCTTCAATTGATCTTCAATTAATTTTCTTCTTTCAGCCCACCTGGATCTCCATTAGATGTTAAGGAAGGTTCAGGATTTGCCGAGGAAGCAAAACAAAAAAAAACAAAGGGAAAAACTCATAAGAAACCATCAAGGAAATGGACTCCAGCCGAATTCGATGCAATTGCTGGACTTCATGACCTCAAAGTACCAAGGAGATCAAAGTCCCAGTCTACTATACCCTCAAGTGTTAAAAAAGGTATTCATATTCCCTCTTCATTTGATAGTGATCCTGAAGTAGAGAAGGCCTACAATGATAGGCGCATTTTAGGGTCTTATATACAGAGAGAATTTAATATAGAAAATAATATGGATTGGTTTGAAAAATATGGTTTTAATGCTTTGCAAAAAAGGAGAGGGCTTTAGAGTACTATGTCTAACATTAAGGGATTCGAGCCTGAAATCGTGTACCGAGTTTTATGTTAATTTGATCGAAGAGGAAGTGTTTGACTCAAATAAGACTAAGTTTGGGAAGTCTTATGTTAGAGGGCATGCTGTTAGATTCGACCCTACTATTATCATTGATAGTTTGGGCTGCTTGCTTGTGATATAAAAATACAATCTGTTAGGATGGCCGAATGATGGTTGAGGAAATAATTGGAGGAAAGATTACAAGATGGACAACCAAAATGTCGTCAATTTATCTAACATGGAAGTATGTTGCTTTGTACAAAATTACCCTAAACAACTGGACTCCATATAGGAATGTTATTGTTCTAACAAGGAGAAAGTTGAGTTTATTTATTGTGTTGGTAAATATCTTCCTTTCATTTTGGGCATATTATGTTTGCTAACATCTAATGCGCAGTGACCAAGTTTGCTTCGCTTTTAAGCCATTTTCGGGTCCTAAAATAAGTGGAGCACCTCTACAACTAAACCATATCCACATGAGTCTTGTGGGTGATTCAAAGAATCAAACAGAAGTGGAGAGAAGTTCATGGGCCACGTCAGCCACGATTGTTGAGTGGGGAAGTGGACATGTTTATCAAGTGCTCCAAGCCATAATAAAAGGGCATATTGAAGACGTAAGAGGGGGTGATTGCATTATTCAAGCATACATCATCTTCATAATCAATCCTGCTTTTCCTGTACTTATCAACCGCTCACGACCAACTTTCTCCCAATGAAAGCCATCTCCGAAAAGGTGTATCACACGGTGGAGGAGTCGTCTGTCAGCCTCATGTTTAGATTGTTAGTACACTTACCATACTTTTTCTTTAAACATCTATGTAGAGTGAAGTTTCTTCGAGGGAGTGAATCGAGGAGGAACTAAGCTATTTTATATTTTTGTTTCTCTATGTAAACCTCGTTTATATACTAAATCTATTTTGCTGCAAGGCATTCTAGAAAATAGAAATATTACCTAGAAAATTATTTTGTTGTGTAGTACTTACCAACATCTTAATCTAACATCACGGTGATCCTCGTAAGCTTGGGCACTATATTCTTTCGAGTACCTCCACGAGCTAACCATTACTTACGTGAGTTGGTATGTGACTTATTGGTTTGTGCCTTAAGTAAATAAACGTGGAAAGAGAGCACAACCACACGAATAAAGGAATGAACACGTGGTGCTTATGATCTTGTACTCTAAGCAAACAATTGAATAAAAGAAAGGCTGGAACTAGAAGACTATGTGCAATTGAATTACAAACTTCAAGAAAGTCTCAAGTTCTTTAACCCTTTCACCTTACTATTCCAAATCATTCGAAGTACACTGAATTACCACAGAGGCTATCTCTGGAGAATGAATCATGTTAAAGGTTTAAAAATAAGAGAGAAGAAAGTCATGAATGGATACAATCCTTTTTATTATATAATTTGTATTATAATGCGATGCATTTATATTGAAATAGACTAGTACATAAATGGTAGATAATCCTTGATTGATACATAATCTTCTCCACAATCAATCATGATTGACTAATTCATAGTGGTGATCCTAAATTTATTATTTCCTTTCTAACACTTCCCCTCAAGTTGGGTTGTGGGATCACCAACACATAACTTGTGCAATGTTTCATGGAAGACTCTTCCAGTAATAGCCTTAGTGAGAATATCTGCGAACTGGTCTTCTGATCGAACAAAAGGAAGACTAATAACACCTATCTCAAGTTTTTCTTTGATAAATGTCGATCGATTTCAACATGTTTTGTCCGATCATGTCTTACTGGATTTTCAGAGACGCTAATTGCGGCTTTGTTGTCGCACATCAACTAAAACTACCCATGTGGCAAAAACCAATCTTAGTCAATAACTTTTGACCCATATCAGTTCTGGAATCCCTCTTGCAATTCCACGAAATTCTGCTTCTGCACTGGAGAGTACAACAACTTTCTGTTTCTTGCTTTTCCAAGTTACCAGATTCCCACCCACAAGTGTAAGGTAACCTGAAGTGGATCTTCTATCATCTGGGTTTCCAACCTAATCGACATCAGTATATCCTTTAACTTCCAAATGAACATTGTTTAATAAAACAATCCCTTTTCTTGGTGACCCCTTCAAGTACCATACAATTCTTAAGGCTGCCTCCATATGCTCCTTTTGTGGCCTGTGCATAAACTGGCTTACCACTCCAACAACTTAGGATATATCAGGCCTTGTGTGAGAAAGATATTTAGTTTCCCAACCAGGTGTTGATACCTCTCACGATCTATGGTTTTTGCCTTTGAATTAATTTATAATCCATGATTTGCCACAATTGGTGCAGCTGGTTTGCAATCGAGTAACCCAGTTTCAGCAAGGAGATCAAGGATATGCTTTCATTGAGAGATGAAGATTCCCCTATTTGACCTCAACACCTCTATCCCCAGAAAGTATTTCAGTTTTCCTAGATTTTTCTCTCAAACTCCTTAAGGAGATAGTTTTGGAGTAACGTGATCTCTCCAGAATCATTTCCAGTAATGATCATGTCATCCACATAAATAATGAGACATGTAATCAACCCTTCATTCCATTTGATGAACAAGGTATGGTCCGAATGACTCTACTTGTAGCCAAATTTCTTCATTGCTAGAGTGAACCCCTGAAACCATACTCTTGGTGATTGCTTCAAACCATACAGTGTTTTTTGCAGTCTGCAAACTTCGTTTTTCTGAAACCCACTTTTAAAACCAGGTGGTGGCTCCGTATACACTTCTTCTTCCTTCAATTTGCCATGAAGAAATGCATTCTTTACATCATATTGTAAGAGCGACCAATCTAGGTTAGCTGCGATAGAAAACAAAACCCGAATCATATCAGTCCTAGCTACCAGAGAAAAGGTTTTTGAATAATCTATCCCATAAGTCTGAGTATATCCCTTAGCCATCAGTTGAGCTTTATATCTCTCAATGGATCCATTTGCATTTCTTTTAATTGTGAAAACCTATCTGCATCCAAAAACTTTTTATCCAATCAGTAACTTACATTTCTTCTAAGTTTTGTTCTTTTCTTGGGCGATCATCTCTACCTCCATAGCCTAGCACCATTCTGGTACTTGTTGTGCTTCTTTTATTGTTTTTGGAATGCTTTCACACTACACAAGAGTAGAGAAAGCCTTAGCTCCTTCTGACAAGTTTCCCTTTACTAGATTTGCTACTGGATACTTGGAAGATCCTGGCAAGTGATCCGGTGAATATCTCTTTGGTGGGATTCCACGTGTCGTCCTTGTTGGGAGTACATATTTTCTATGTTACCCTTGTCTTCTTTCTCAGAGCCTGAATGAACAATCTGAGAAAAAGTCTCAGTGTTAGGATGAGAAATTACCTCTGGGATATCCGGTTGAGATGATAACGAAACGGGATCACTAGGCATGATAAATTGTTCCTCGTTGTTAAAGTTGCTAGCAAATGGTCCAATAGCTTGTTCAGAAACGGGAGTAGTGATAGGGTCAGGGCTAAGTAACCAACTTAGTGAATTTATTTCTGAATTTGAATGAGAGCTCTCCCCCTCACTAGGTTGGTTCGTATAGAAATACTCAATTTCAAGAAAATTACAATCTAGAGTAGTATACATACGATGGGTAGGAGGATGATAACACCGATACCCCTTTTGATGCAACCCATACCCAACAAAAACACATTTTATGAAACAAGGATTGAATTTGGTGCGGTTGGATTTAGGAATGTGAACATAAACAGTACAACTAAAAACACGGGGAGCGAGAGTACGAGTTGGTGGTACAGTCGTTTTATCCTTGAGAATTTGAAGAGGAGTTTTAAATTGAAGGATTTTTGTAGGAAGACGATTTATGAGATAAGCAGTAGTGGAAGTAGCTTTAGGCCAAAGGTATAGAGGTATATTAGACTCGATCATGAGGGATCGAGTAATTTGAAGTAAAAGGCATTTTTTCCTCTCGGCAACCCCATTTTTTTAGGAGTATTAGGGCAAGTGGTTTGATGTCCTAACCCTTTTTCTTGAAAGAATTTATACATGGTTGTATTGACATATTCTCTCCCATTATCAGTGCGATGAATCTGAATGGTTTTTTGGAATTGGGTCTGAATCATGTAATAAAAGTGAATAAATTTCTCAGCAACTTCAGACTTATGTTTAATGAAGTAAGTCCACATCATTCGTGTACAATCATAAAAAAAAAGTAAGAAAAAACAAAATTGATGATTCTCATAATTGGGAGCAGGACCCCACACATCAGAATGAATCAAGGAAAATATAGTGTCAACTCTACTATTATTAGGTAAAAAAGAAGTTCGATGACTTTTAGCCAAAACACATGTCTCATAATGGAAATTATTCATAGAAAGCTGGGGAAAAAAACTTTGAGATAACCTAGAGAAGATTGTCCAAGACGACGATGCCAAAGCCAAAGTTGTCGATCAACAGAACCGTGAGCAAGTGATCACTGATAATTCTACCAGATTAATTGCAATACAGTGGCAAAATAAATTTATAAAACCATAAGTTGACAAGCCCATAAGGAAAAGAATAACGAGATTATCCCATGTACTAGCCATAGTTCTTGGTTCATTGTTTGAGTAAATTAAACCCAAGCCAGCAATCCCCAAAGCAAACTAATAACATGATGAAACTCTATCTAATACCAAATAGATTCATAACTCGGATGTCGAACCCATAGAGAAAAGATATGCGAAATAGGCCTATGTACTAAAACACAGTTTCAGATTAATTGTTTGAGTACTTCAAAATCAGGTTTTGTTCATTAAACTAGGCAGAGAAAATAAAATATAAACTTAAATTAAATTAAACGAAACACAAATCCTAGGGAAGAAATCTTATTATGGATAACATGTATGAACCAATTAAATTAACAGGTGGAATACTGCAATAATGCTATATTTTCTTGTATGGCAAATATAACCTAGATTACTAATTAGTGACTATCTCCGCTTGGTCTCAAGAACACAAAATTAGTCAATTTGATAAGCAAATCAGTTCAATTCCTACAGTCTAGTACATCTTTTAGGATAGTGTAGAGTGTATCATGCATTCCTAATCTCACTATCAATATTCACCTCTCGGTCCTTCTATCAATAGCTAGACATCTAAATTAATCGTCACCTCGGTCCTTGAATTAAATTAGAATTATAAAATAAGCACAGGAATCATGAACCTAATTAATTAATCCTAAACATGCATCCAAAATAATATTCAAACCCTAGAAATAAAAGAAATAATTAAACTGAAATAAACTTGCATTTAAAATAAAAACATAAATTCAAAAGTGCATAAAATAAAATAAAATCCTAACTACAGAAATTGAGGTTGAGAAGGATGTATCACTTAATATTCATATAGGGAGTGAAATCTAATGAATAAACTAGCCTAGGGGGGTATTTATAGTGTTTGTATGGGCTTTAGAAGGCTGAATCCTATAGAAAATAGGATTAGATTCGATGTATATCTATATCTCCATGTCCTACAATGAGTATATCTTTAATCTTGAGTCTTCAGAGCTTCTAGTATGATATATCTCTTCAATTTTGAC
Source organism: Plectranthus barbatus (assembly GCA_026898455.1). Classification (NCBI taxonomy): domain Eukaryota; kingdom Viridiplantae; phylum Streptophyta; class Magnoliopsida; order Lamiales; family Lamiaceae; genus Plectranthus; species Plectranthus barbatus. Next base: position 1,159,579 of record JAPKLW010000038.1, on the reverse strand, counting down.
CAAATCTCGCCCAAGATTCGTGAAATCCTTCCAGAATCTCGCCAAACTCATCTGCGTCGATCGACGCGGGTCTTGTGTCGATCGACGCGCGTGTTGCCACTCGTCGGTCGATGTCTATTTGCGCGATCTCACAATTTTGGCCATAACTACCTCTCCCGAACTTCGATTGACCCGATTCCAGTTGCGTTGAAAAGCTAATTCAAAGCCATATCAATTCCCATGCGCCAATAGCCTGAATTTCTCGTGTGGAGAAATCCTTCACTGCTACTCTTGCAAGTCACTGCTTTCAGAACGGATTTTCGGTGAATTCGACCTCGAACCTGCAAAAATACACCACTAAAAGCGCAATACCCTCTTAGAGTGATTCATGCAATAAAAATAACTAAAATAAATGAAAATGCAACGAAAAACAAAGATAAATCAAACCAATAATGAGTGAAAATATGAACTCATCAATCCCCCAAACTTGAATATTTGATTGTCCTCAATCAAAAGAAAAGGATAAATCTTAAGTTCAAGTAATCGAAGTGTGCAATGCCTCACAAGATTCGTCACAATCCAAATATGAAATATCCACAAGCACAAACAATCCAAATCAAGTTAGAAAATCAGTAAACTTTGGAAGAACCTCACAAGGAAACTGTTTCGCTCATCACTCAAGTGTTTAAGGGTTTAAATGAAAGCACTCACAACATGTATGAAGAAATTTCTACCATAGGCTTGCAAATTTTCTAATATCTCCACTGCTAGAATGTGCACACAAATCAAGAATAAAAAAAGGACTTTGATTGGGTTGTAATGTATGCTTTTTCTGATAAGGTAGGGAAATATGGTCAAGTGACTAGAATTCATTAAGTGGCCAGCTCAACAAACTACAACCACTCTTAATCATCATCCACCTCATCTCCTCAAATATATCAACGACACACAACTTTCTTTTTTCTAGCTCATTTTGAATCTCTTATGCTCTTTCATTATGATAATTCTTTACTTTTTAGAGAGCTTATGAGAATTCTAATTTTTTTTTCTTTCTTTGAGCTATACAACCTTTCATCTTTTATTCACCATTATACTTACAATTTTCTTATCCACATCACACATATAACCACCCTTTTCTTCCTTAAATCTTATGGACAAGACAAAAACCATTATAACTCCATGAAAATCTCATAGACAAGACAAAAAAAAAAAGGAGTTAGGCACAATGGGGCTTACTAGGGATAGTTTCAATATAAGAAGGGACAATGTTTTGGATTTGGGCAAACAAAGATGGCCTAAAATCATTTTCTATCCTTGTGCACACTATGCAGTCTCAACACAGAAAATAGGCAAGTTCTAGAGAAATAAAAACACACATATTAGTCTCACATCAAACGAAATAAAGGCTCAAATTTCTCACACAAGGGTGCAATTTTGTTCTTCCATCGTAAACACTAAATCAAAACCCAATTTTTCATGTAAGTGCAAATTTCAAAATCTAACCCTTCATGCGGTATTCTACAATCATAGGCTACTTCAATCATAATCCCGATCAATTCAAACTATCTAAAGATCAATTATCAATTGCAAATCTCATTCAGAAGAGACAATGTTCGAAAACTCAACTCAAACGGTTTGAAAAATCTTGGCAGAAATTAAAAAAAAAAACTTGCATGCAAAAATTTATAATACTGAAAAGGAATAAATAAATAAAATATTCCTCCTTTTATCCACATACCCCCAAACTTATTTCCAACTCTAGAGTAGGAAAAAGTTTTAGAATCAGAAAAAAGGAGAGGAATATACCTGGCAGTTGATCTCAGACATCAACCTTTTATCCTTGGAGGCTTTGAACTCGAGCGGCGTGAATTTTGGGTGGCTAGCACTTCGCATCGACTAACGCAGGCCCTCTTTGGTTGACGGAAGCCTTCTTGTATACTCCTTCCATGGGTCGAAGTATAACACATCGCCGACCTCGACTTTGATTGACGCCAGGCTAAGTCAGTCAAGGCGAGCAATCCTCCTTTTTTTTCGTGTTTGCATCCCGTGTCGATCGACGCCCACAATGCGTCGATCGACGCAGACCACTTTTCTTTTTTTGACTGCAAAACAAAAGCAAGAATTAAAAATAAAACATATAATATATAATATAACTCAATCCAAAAATCCTCAACAGAATTAGTAACGGGCGCTAAATCTATCTCATCCCCGGCAACGATGCCAATTCGATCACTGATATTTCTACCAGATTAATTGCAATACGGAGGCCAAATAAATTTATAAAACCATAAGTTGACAAACCCATAAGGAAAAGAATAACGAGATTATCCCATGTACTAGCCATAGTTCTTGGTTCATTGTTTGAGTAAATAAAACCCAAGCCAGCAATCCTCAAAGCAAACTAATAACCGGATGAAACTCTATCTAATACCAAATAGATTCATAACTCGGATGTCGAACCCACAGAGAAAAGATATGCGAAATAGTCCTATGTACTAAAACACAGTTTCAGATTAATTATTTGAGTACTTCAAAATCAGGTTTTGTTTATTAAACTAGGTAGAGAAAATAAAATATAAACTTAAATTAAATAAAACGAAACACAAATCCTAGGGAAGAAATCTTATTATGGATAACATGTAAGAACCAATTAAATTAACAGGTGGAATACTGCAATAATGCTATATTTCCTTGTTTGGCAAATATAACCTAGATTACTAATTAGTGACTATCTCCGCTCGGTCTCAAGAACACCAAATTAGTCAGTTTGATAAGCAAATCAGTTCAATACCTACAGTCTAGTACATCTTTTTGGATAGTGTAGAGTGTATCATGCATTCCTAATCTCACTATCAATATTCACCTCTCGGTCCTTCTATCAATAGCTAGACATCTAAATTATTCGTCACCTCTTGGTCCTTGAATTAAATTAGAATTATAAAATAAGCACAGGAATCATGAACCTAATTAATTAATCCTAAACATGCATCCAAAATAATATTCAAACCCTAGAAATAAAAGAAATAATTAAACTGAAATAAATTTGCATTTAAAATAAAAACATAAATTCAAAAGTACATAAAATAAAATAAAATCCTGATTACAGAAATTGAGGTTGAGAAGCATGTATGAATTAATATTCATATGGGGAGTGAAATCCAATGAATAAACTAGCCTAGAGGGGTATTTATAGTGTTTGTATGAGCTTTAGAAGGCTGAATCCTATAGGAAATAGGATTGGATTTGATGTATATCTATATCTCCATGTCCTACAATGAGTATATCTTTAATCTTGAGTCTTCAGGGCTTCTAGTATGATATATCTCTTCAATTTTGACCAAATCTCGCCCAAGATTCGTGAAATCCATCCAAAATCTCGCCAAACTCATCTGCGTCGATCGACGCGGGTCTTGCGTCGATCGACGCGCGTGTTGCCACTCGCCGGTCGACGTCTATCTGTACGATCTCACGGTTTTGGCCATAACTTTCTCTCCCGAACTCCGATTGACCCGATTCAAGTTGCGTTGGAAAGCTAATTCAAAGCTATATCCATTACAATGCGCCAATTGCCCGAATTCCTTGTGTGGAGGAATCCTTCATTGCTACTCTTGCACGTCACTGCTTTCGGAACGGATTTTCGGTGAATTCGACCTCAAATATGCAAAAATACACCACTACAAGCGCAATACCCTCCTAGAGTGATTCATGCAATAAAAATAACTAAAATATATGAAAATGCAACGAAAAACAAAGATAAATCAAACCAATAATGAGTGAAAATATGAACTCATCAGCAAGCATAGTGGACCTGTGTTGAGCTACTTCATCAACGTAGTAAAGCCCATCCTGATCAGTGCCACTCCAAATTATCTGTTTCGTTTGGATATCTTGTAAAAGACAGAAATTAGGATGATTGAGAAGCTTGCAATTCAACTCCTTGGTAACGTGACTTATAGATAATAGCTTGCACGAGAGGGATGGAACAAAGAGACAGTTTGGTAATTTTAAAGATGAAGTAATTTCCACTGATCCAGCTTCTTTTACTGAGGCTATTCCACTATGAGCCGTCTGAACATATTGTTTTTGAGGGATATAAGCCTTTAGAATATCGGCATAATCATATGTCATCATATCTGTTGCTCCACAATCAAAGTGCCATTTACCATCCTATTTTCCAGGATTGGCCAGATGATTAATGTAGCCCATTTTTCCTTGTCCTTGATTTGAGTTGCTAACATCGTCGTCGTAGAAACCTGCAAGAGCTTGAGATTTATTTTCTAAGTGCAATAATGCATAAAAGGGAGATAAATTTCGTGCTCCAATGAGTCCTATTTATAGAGGAGAAAGAAAGACCTAATTTGGGTATTGGGCTACAATAACAAAAACAACCAAAATAGGCCCAAAATTCCATCTCGGGCCTCTGTGTCGATCGACAGGCAGGCTGTCGATCGACACAGCCTTCAAGTTGAAATCCAGGCTAAGGCTTGCATCGATTTAGCAATTTATTCTCCCTGTCGATCAACATGGAGAATTTCGATCGAAATCCAGCACGTCCTCCCTGTCGATCGACAGGGAGCATCTCGATCGACATGAATGCATATGACGAGCTCCTTCTGCGCAGTCTCACGGTTTTTGCCATAACTTTTGTTTCCGAACTTCGATTGACCCGATTCCAGTTGCTTTGGAAAGCTAATCCAAAAATCTTTCTATTTCCATGCTCCATTAGCTCGGATTCCACGTGTGGAAGAATTCGTGAGTATTCCTTTGAACATCATCTGCTTTCGGTACGGGTTTCCAATGAATTTGGCCTAAAACATGCAAAAATCACCCATCAAAGTCATAACACCCTCCAAAATAGACTCATGCACAATAATAAGTAAAAACATAATATAAAGCACTTGAAACAATGGAGCAAAATATAGATAAGTGAGTAATAATATGAGCTTATCAAACCCCCCAAACTTGAATATTAGATTGTCCTCAATCGAAGAAAAGAAGAAAGAAATCTCAAACAGTTGAAAGTGCAATGCCTCACAAGATTCATCACAATCAAGGTTCATCAATCCACATCACACATACAATTGGAAAATATAGGATATTCATCAACTTCGGAAGACTCACAGGAAAGTGTATCGCTCAATCACTCAAGTGTTTAGGTTTCAAATGAAAGCATTCATGACATGTATGAAGAAATTTCTACCATAGGCTTGCAAGAGTTCTAAAATCTCCATGATACGTGCGTAAAACGACCTATATTTTGATGTGTGAACTTGCATGTTTGTGTCCATTTTACT
>JAPKLW010000038.1:1103351-1154296 GCA_026898455.1 Plectranthus barbatus | reverse complement strand
AATTTTGGTGGAGTTTTGGATGAAAATCGCACGTGTTTTGGAGTTTGGAGAGCTCGACCGGCCGAGCGGGTGCAGGACCGGCCGAGCGGGAGCTTCAGAGGGCTCGACCGGCCGAGCGGGTGCAGGACCGGCCGAGCAGGAGCTTCAAAGGGCTCGAGCGGCCGAGCAGATGCAGGACCGGCCGAGCGGGAGCGGACAGAGACTTGGCTCGGTCGAGCCAAGCCTTGCTCGGCTGAGCCAAGTCGGATTTGGGTGATTCTGGCAGTTTTTGATGGCCCAGGCGAGCCAAACTTCGACCGGGCGATCCGAGGCCCTGATTGCTTGCCTATAAAAGAGGGAAGAGGTGGTTATTTGAAGAACTTTTGTCATTTTTCACATACGTTAGCTAGATTTTTCCCTAGATTCCATTTTTCCATTCCAATTCATCATAATCCTAGAACATCTAGGAGATTAATTCATCAATACTTAGAGGAGATTGAAGATTAAAAGTGGTGGATCAAGACAACCAAATCCAATTTGGGGAAGATTTCCTATTTCTACTTTCAATTTGTAATGATGTACATTGAATTCAAAATTGTAATTGTACAATTGAAAGGTATGAAGTTCTAATTATACTTGGATGTTGATTTGGATGAGGATGCATGAGATTTAGGTTTGATTATTGCTTGTTTACCTTCCTCTTTGTGATTGAAGCATACTAGAGCTTGTTCTTATTCATCTAGAAGTAGGTAGTCGCCAGTCTAGATGATAATTGACACAATCATTGCAGCCAATACGCGGATAGGCGTGTCGTGATTAGTGTGACTTCTTGTGTTCCTTGATCCAATCCCTGTGCGGAGATAGGGCATAGGGCAATGATTTACGAGCTTTAAGGAGTGGTCTAGGGTCCGATAACGTGATGGTTTGAGGACGTTAGTATCATCTACGGTTGGTTCACCGTGACTGGGGATTGACTAGTGTAGGGTAAGAGTTCATCCAATTAGGAATTAAAATGTGTTTACATCGATGATTTACCAAAGTTGATTGCATCCAAGTTCATATCAACATCCTATCTTCCTAATTTGAGCATTTGTGTGTTTTGGTTTACCAAATTGTGAAAGGAATTGATTGAGAGAATGTCGATTGATTGTTTGATTCATGTTAGTCTTACATTGTTAGCATAGGTTTACATTACTTGCCTAGTTGATAAATAACTACTCAACGATTAATTTTACCTAGCTATAAGATCTTTGCCGTAGTATCCCGGTACTCTAGTTGGCGAAACGGAGAAGAACCTGGATTTGATATTTTATTCTTTGTGTGGTTGAGAGTTTAATTCCATTAAACTTTTAGCCGCATCACTCCACTGCTTATTTGTGGACACAATTGAAGAATCAAAATGGACTTTGATAAGGTTGTAATGAAGGCTTTTTTGTGAATGGTAGGGAAATATGGTCAAGTGACTAAAATCCATCAAATGGCCAACTCAATAAATTAAAACCACAGTCTATGAACATCTATCATTCTCCTTAAATTTTACAATCAAATCAAGGCTCTCCATTTTTTTTCACACTCTTTTTTTTTTCTTTTTTTTTCAGAGCCCAACCCTTTTTGGTACACCAGCTAAAGATTTCTTATCCTCTTATAATTTTTGTTTCACCTCAACTTATAGACAAGAAGGAATTCCAGCTTTCACTTTTAGACAAGTATAGAAACCAAGAACTCAAAGGCTAATTTTGAACAATGAACATCAATCCATCCTTTATTTCACCCAACTCTTATAGACAAGAACAAATCACCTATTCATAGTACTTCTTATAGACAAGATGGACTACAATGCTTCTCTTTAACTCATAGACAAGAAAGAAAAGTAACAGGCTCAAAGGGGCTTAACTAAGGATAAATCGTTATAAGGGACAGTGTTTAGGGCTGTAATCGAACCGAGTCGAGTCGAGTAGTGCCGTGCTCAAGTTTGACTCGTTTAATTTCGAGTCGAGCTTCGAGCTTTTTTATGGAATACTTTGATGTTCACGAACTTTATCGAGCTTTTATCGAGCCTAAACGAACTTTCTAAATTTAGAATATATTTTAAATTTTCATTATTATTGTGAAGAAAAAAGTTATTTATTACAAAATTAATATCATATTCATGTTCAAATTCGCAAATTTCTCATTATTAAAAAGATTTATTATTATTGTTACTTTTAAATCATGAAAATATTATTTTTATAAAAATAATTATTTTATATTTCTTACTAATTTTAGCTAACGAGCCTGCTCGCGAGCTCACGAGTCGAATACTATGATGCTCAGGTTTGGTTCGTTTAATAAACGAACTCGAACGAGCTTTTATCGAGTCGAGATCCGAGTAGCTCACGAATAGTTTGGTTCATTTACATCCCTAACAGTGTTTAGGATAATTGGCTAACAAAGATGGCCTAAGATCATTTTCTATCATTGTGCACACTATGCAGTCTCAAAACAGAACAAAAGCAAGTTCTAGAGAAACAAAAACATACATGTGAATCTCTCACGAACAAATAAAGGCTCAAATCTCACTTGGGTTCAAAAATTCTTCCTTAGTCAACTTCAATCCACTCAAACATCATGCAGGTGTAAGTTTCAATTAGACCCTATCATGCGGTATTCTACATTCATAGGCAAATCAACCACAATCGAAATCAACTCAACTAATCAAAGATCGATTCCAAACATTGCATATATTGTAAGAGGTTTCAATTACTTAAAGATTTTTCTCACATAATATCTATATTTTTATTTTATTTGCAAAAATTTAAACACACCAATGCAATAAAAAAATTAAAGCTAGTAAAGGATAGAAAATTCGAATTTCTTGTCCACATCCCCCAAACTTATTTCGAACTCGGAGAGTAAGAAAAAGTTTGAAAATCAGACAAGAAACAGAACTTGTACCTGACTGTTGATCTCAGACATCAACTTTTTATCCACCGGAGGAATCAGCACTGCGCGACGAAGAAATTGGTGATTCTGGCACTCTGTGTCGATCGATGGGGGCCCTGTCGATCGACACAGAGCCTTCTATCGACTTGCTCTGTGTTGAGCTCTGTGTCGATTGACAGGGGCCCTGTCGATCGAAACAGAGGTCGATCCTCCACTGTTTTCTATCTCGATCGACAGGCTGCCTGTCGATCGTGACAGATGACATTTTTTTTTCCAAAAAAGACAAAAATCGAAAATAAAATCAAACATTCCAACAAAAATAAAAACAAAAAGTGAAAAGGAAACAACGAGAATTGAAATGAAAGCGTGTAAAAGTTGGGTTACCTCCCAACAAGTGCTTTAGTTAACGTCATAGCTCGACGGTACCTCTTTTTCAGAACTAGGGCGGGCTAGAACGCACTCGCCTTCCTTGGGCATCGACCATGTAGACCCACCGATCTTGGATGACAACAGTGAGCTCAAGAAGAGAAGGTGTAATTGACAATTTTGCCGACTCGTTCCCTCGCTCCCATCTTTGAGCGGATTGGTCTTCTTTGAACTCCTCACTTGCATCTTCCTCTTCTTCCTCATCTGCTTCCTCTCGTGATGTGATTCTGAAGCATTCGGATTGTTGCTGGCTTGTGTCGAGCTTGAATGTGATCCTTTCCTCATTTGCTCGAAGCGTGATCTCTCCACCACGACAATCAATCAGAGCAACACTAGTGTCTAGGAATTCCCTTCCCAAGATGAGGGGAGTGTTCCCATCTTCCTTCATGTCGAAGACCACAAAATCTGCAGGAAAGATAAGATGACCTACACGAATAAGTACATCTTCAATTATACCTTTGGGGCTAGACACAGATCGGTCTGCCATCTGCGAGGTGATAGTGGTCGGCCTCAACTCTCCAATCTTGAGGCGCTGGAAGATAGAGAAGGGCATCAGGTTGATACTGGCACCAGTGTCGCACAAGACCTTCTCGAACTTGAATCCCCCGATCTCAACTGGGATGGTGAAACAACCTGGATCACTTCTCTTGACTGGAAGTTTCTTCTGTAGGACCATGTTGCACTGCTCATGAAGCTTCACGGTTGCATTCTCCACGAAGTGTTTCCTTTCGCTCATCAGCTTCCGGAGATATTTCATGTAACCTGGAATTTCAGAAAGAGCTTCAATTAGTTGAAGATTAATGCTTACCTTCTTCAAGTTCTCTACAAAGTGTGAGAACATGGAATCCTCCTTCTGCTTGGCAAATCTCTGCGGAAAGGGCATCGACGGTGGTCTGGCGGCTTCGGAATTCGAGGAATCGGACTGGGGAAGCTGCTGTGTCGACCAAGTGGAATTTTTGCCTGTCTGACCTTCATTTCGATCGATAGGGGGTGTGTTGATCGACACACCTGTCTGTCCTGCATTTCAAACGACAGGAGGTGTGTCGATCTGATGGGTTTTGTATACTGAAAGCATTTATTACAATGAGTATACAACGGTTTATTTCTCCTATCTGTTAACAATCGTACATGTATGAACAATGGTATCCTCTTGTCTCACCGATAGGGACGATCATACGGCGTGTTGTAGATCGCAGAAGATAGTATGATCACTTGACCTAGTGAGACATAAACATGATCACAGCTGAGACAGCGTATGAGGATACGTCTGTCCGGATGGCTGCAGCATTGTCGGAATAAGTAGTCTGTCTTGGTTACTTGACATGCTGGTACGCAGAGGTGGCGTATTGATGGACCGCAGTGAGATATATTCGTCTGTCTAATATCAGCGAATAAAAGATCTCGTTATATTGATTGAGTCGAAACCCTAACGAAGGTTCAGGGGTTTGCACGGGTTGACTGTTGCTTTGACTTGCCATGGTGGAGAGCCAATACAGCGCGCTCGTATATCCGCATCTTGGGTAACAGCAGTTTGTGTAGTACTGCCTGAGACTGAACTTAGGCAACCATATCCGAGTAATAGGATGGGGACATTCCCTGAGGAGCTCAATAACATTCATCGTGCCAAAGTCCTACAAGCTGATTAAGTTCAGGCACGAGTGATAAGGTTTGAGTGGTACTACTCAGGAATTATAAGATATTAATTAATTGTAGTTAGAGCTTGTCAGAGGCTCCGATTAATTAATGGATGTCCGGTAACCTTAAATATGGGAATTCTCAATTAATGCAACTCATTCTCACAACGTGGTAATAAAGGGGTAGGTCAATATTAATTCTGTGGTGAAAAAGAATTAATATTAATTAATTAATTATGTCCTGGGTTGTGGACATGGGAATTAATTAATTTATAGGCCCACTTTGTTATTTGCATTAGGTCCCAGGTCTGACCCAACAAGTGTGCTGAATTGAGCCCAAAATGGCCCATTAGGGTTTCCAACCCTAGGTCTATAAATAGGCAGCTCTCTCTCATAAGTTGTAACTGAGTTGAAAAAACCCTAAACCTAAGAGAGAGAGTGGGCGCTGTTTTTGAAGGGAGAAGGAGGAGAATTTCGATTCTGGTCCTGCTCAAGCCACAGATCTACGGAGTCCTCACCAGTAGTAGATCTGACCAGCACCGGGATACAGATCTGAAGATCTAATCTGGAGAACAAATATCTTCTTCCCTTTTCTTTATTTTTGATTTTCTCTAGAAATTAGTTTTCTAATTTCTGTTTCCGCAGAGAAATCGGATTCCGTGGTTGAATTGGTTCTTGGAATTCAAACGCAAAAGATCGGTACAGACACTACGGAATTACGATAATCTCTCAATCCACAATCTTGTATTAAATTCATAGGAGCATGCTAGGGTTTTGAGAAATTTAATTGTGAGCAATATCCATGGATCGATCCGGTTCAGTTTGGTTTGGGTGATTCGGTTCACGGAAAAACCCTACAATTGGTATCAGAGCCAGGTTTCTGATTTATGGCTCTGTTGTTCATAATTAAATTCGATAATATGCATGTATGAATTTATTATTGTGGATGTTAGTTTTTGTTCCTCGTGGCAACCCGTTGATTTAGCCCGCGGTGGTTTATCCTTGTAGGGCTGAATTGTTTTGTAAAATCACGAGAAAATCCGTGATTAGAATAGATTTGAAATTGTAATAGAATAGTTTCTGTATTTTCAAATCTATAATTGAATGGGTCGTGGACGAAGAACAAAGACGGAGCCGACAGAGGGCCGGGCACGGCGGACGGCGGCGAGCGGGCGCAGCCGGCGGTGCGAGCAGCGCGCGCGGGCGGTGGACGGTGGACAGTGACGGCGCGGGCAGCGCGCGTGGTAACGCGCTGCGCACGCGCGTGTGGCCTGCTGGCTGCGGGCGGCGGTCGGCTGCGGGGCGGCGGCGGTCGGCGGCGGCTGCTGTCCCTGCGGCAGTGGCTCGTGTTTTTGGTGGTTTGTGCAATCCTGTGTAACCCTAGGTTTGCATTAGGGTTAGGGCAAATCATCAGATCACAAAGGCCTAAAAATCCAAAAGATTTGGTGTATCAAGATTTGGAGGCCCTTGAAGATTTGAGAAGATTTGAATTTGTCCATTAAATTCAAAATTCAAATTTGTAATAGATAGATTTTTATTTTCTATTTATTCTGGGGCCACGAGGAATTTTTGTTTGCCTTAATTGTCCTCTTATGATATTTGATTTATTTATGTGCGCAATTAAGCATGTGTAGATAATAGGAAAAGCATGATTTACTGCTTTTATTATTTACAGCTTTCCAAGCATGCTTATGTGATTAATTTCTTTTGTTGGATTATATTTTGGGAATTTTTGGACTTGTATTATTACATGCAAAAATTTGGAAAATATAATGACAAAAGGGAATTATGTGTGCGCATAAAGAAACCTTTTTAAAAGAAAAATACTAAGCAGATTTTTTAATTAAAATCAATAGACCTCCACAAAGCGGTCCTAGGCTGTAAGTGTATCTCTCGTTCTAGTAAACGTCTACGAGTGTAGCTTGCTAGTTCCCGGAGGTACATGGGTACGGTTGTTGGGATTTCTAGACAAACAATTTAAATCATGTGAATAGTGGGAGGGCTTTGCGTAAACGTCTACGAGTGTAGCTTGCGTAGACCTCTTTCACAAGTATTCTAGGATTGATTTAAATTAAAGATAACAAAAGCTTTAAGGGCTGTGTGGTATGGTTACGTGCCATGCTAAACTGTCTCTTTTGGCCGGAGTTAAATTTGTGGTTAATTGCTTAGAAGCATCTTAGAATATAATGCAAGAATTGCATCCCTGTTCTTGAGAGATGGCTTGGTCTAAGGTTTTCACTAATTATTAATTTCTAGTGTCAAAAGCATCCTGACATGGTAGTGAAATTAAATGGATTGGGGCTTAAAACCCGCAGTTCTGGTTGAGGGTGACATCGTAAACGTCTACGAGTGTAGCTTGCGGTGGGAACTATTGGGCAATTAGTGGAAAACATTTGTATTTGATTTATTAAAAGGTTTTTTATGCATTTGTTTTCGAAGTTCAACATGTATGTTCTTATTTAAGAATCTTTATTGTTTCAGATATGTCTATGTCTAATGTCATCAATATTCTCGCACAAAACACTCTAACTGGTCCGAACTTCCTGGAATGGAAGCGCAATCTCGAATACCTCCTGATTGCAGAAGAACATATGTTCGTTCTGCAAGTACTTCGTCCCGAAGTGCCAACTGCTGAATCCAGTCAACTGGATATAGACTTTTATAACAAGTGGGAGAAATCGAACAATGTAGTCAAGTGCTACATGATGACCACTATGTCGAAAGTCTTGCAACAGCAGCATCAGCACCATATGGATGCCTATGACATTATGCAAAGTCTGGAGGCAACCTATGGGGAAACTGATAGAGCCGTCAGGTTCAATCTCATGAGAGAAATCGTGAGTAAGAAAATGACTGATGGCACCTCAGTGAGAGAGCACGTGGTTACCATGACTCACCTCATGGATGAACTGACAGTGCATGGTGGAGGTATCGATGTTGAGGCTAAGGTCGATATCATACTGAACTCTCTACCCAAGTCCTTTGAGAGTTTCAGACTGAATGTTGTCATGAACAAGAAAGAGTATACTCTTAACGAGTTACTCAATGACTTGATGGCAGCTGAATCGGTCATGAACCCTCAGAAGGTTGCCTTGGCCACTTCTGGTAATCTCTCTGTTGTACCAAAAAGTATGAAGCGGAAGAAAGGGATTAAGAAGTGGGCCAAGAAGACACCTATGAAGGATGGTGGGGCTGGGAAAAAGCCTAAGGTGGCGACTGAAAGGGACAGGTGCTTCAGGTGTCTTAAGAAAGGACATTGGAGGAAAGATTGTCAAGCCAACAAAGCTAGACAAGGTATGCCATTTTGCATGTATGACTGCAAGCATGATTAGAGTTAGTTGTTGCTCTTCCAGAGCTGTAAACACTAACTTGTTGATCATGTTGTTGTACTTTGTAGGGGACCATGCCGACAAGGCTGGTGAATGATGGCAAGAAGATACCAAACTGGATGAAGGCAACGTTTTATGACGGAACTTCATGGAGTTTTTCCTTTCCTCATATTTTGATGTTTTAAGTACATTTGAGAGTTTATTTGTGGGCCGTGGTTTATTGGCAGGACAAATTTTATCAACCTTTTATGGATATTTATTATTTATGATTTTATCATTAGCAGAAACAATTTTATCCGTTGTGTTGATTTGTACTCTTTATGCTACTTCGATCAAAATATGTCTGCAAGTATTGCATTCATCCGTAATTGATAATCCTAGGAAGAGAAAACTTCTTCTGATAAGGATCTTACATATCTCTGGCACTTGACACTGGGTCACATCAGCTTGAAGCGGATTCAGAGACTTGCAGATGACGGTACATTGGACTTAGTCCGGGTTGTACCTTATCAAGTCTGCGAATCCTGCATCGAGGGCAAGATGTCTACTAGGCCTTTCAAGGCTAGTCAGTCTCGAGCAGAGGAAGTGTTGGAATTGATCCATTCTGACTTATGTGGACCGATGTCCACGCAGGCTCGTGGAGGGTACGAGTACTTCGTCACTTTCATTGACAAATACTCAAGGTACGGATATGTTTACCTGCTTCGCTACAAGTCTGAATGCTTTGAGAAATTCAAAGAGTTCAAGGCTGAGGTAGAAAAGAATGTCGGGAAAACTATCAAGTCGTTGCGATCTGACCGCGGTGGCGAATACCTCGGTAACGAGTTTCTGCAGTATTTATCAGAAAATAGGATAACATCCCAATGGACTGCACCGGGTACTCCCCAGCAAAACGGTGTGGCTGAAAGAAGAAATAGGACTCTTCTAGAGATGGTAAGATCAATGATGAGTTATGCACACTTACCAATTTCGTTTTGGGGCTATGCATTGGAAACAGCGGCTTACGTGCTTAATGTGCTACCTTCTAAATCAGTTCCTAAGTCGCCTGCTGAACTCTTCCTTGGTCGCAAACCCAGTTTGTGCAAGTTTAGAGTATGGGGCTGTCTGGCACACGTACTGTCGAAGGAACCTGATAAGTTAGAAAGCAGGTCAAAAGTAATGCTATTCATAGGGTATCCCAGGCAAACGAAAAGTGGTTACTTTTACTGTCCTGAGAGTCAAAGAGTCGTTGTTAGCACCAACACTAGATTCTTGGAGGATGAGTATGTGAGTAATCACAGGTCAAGGAGTGATGTCGTTCTTCAAGAAATTAAGAACGAGAATGCAATTCTAAGGGAAAGAGAACGTGTAGATGTGGGTGCACCTGTGAGAGGTACAACACCACAGACACGTTCTTCAGTGCAAGGTGCAGGACCACAAGTCACTGCACCTACTACTGACACGGCACCGATGCCTCGTCGCAGTGGGAGAGTTATTTTCCAGCCGGAAAGATACATGTTCGTGGGTAAGTCTTCGGACTTGAGCCCGAAAGACGGACATGAGGACTCTGACCCGCTGACTTACGAAGAGGCAGTGCAGGACAAGGATGTTTCCAAATGGCAAGTCGCCATGGATTCTGAGATTGAATCCATAACTGCTATGGATGTATACCAGAAAACTGATTTGTCGGATGGCTTTAGGGCCATAGGGTGCAAATGTGTATACAAGAGAAAGAAAGGGCGGATGGAAAGATCACGGCTTTTAAGGCCAGGCTGGTGGCAAAGGGTTATAGTCAGAAAGAGGGCATTGACTATGACGAAACCTTTTCACACGTAGCCATGCTCAAATCCATCCGGATACTCCTTGCCATAGCTGCGCATATGGACCTCGAGATCTGGCAGATGGATGTCAAAACCGCTTTTCTAAACGGTTACCTTGAAGAAGGTAGGGACATCTATATGCAGCAACCCGAGGGTTACATAAGCAAGGGCGAAGAACATCTTGTCTGGAAGCTTAGGAAGTCCTTGTATGGACTTAAGCAAGCTTCAAGGTCGTGGAACTTACGTTTCAATGATGTGATTAAATCTTATGGATTTGCACAGTTGGAAAACGAAAGTTGTGTTTACCGACTTTATGTCAGTGGGAGCGTGGTCTTCCTTGCATTATACGTTGATGACATACTCTTATTTGGAAACAACGAGGGAGTGATGTCCGAAATCAAGGTTTGGTTATCCGAACAGTTCCAAATGAAGGATCTGGGTGAAGCTGGCTACATTCTTGGGATTAAGGTCTTACGAGATCGTAAAAGAAGAATGTTGAGCTTATCCCAGGCATCCTATGTGGATACTGTGATAGCCCGGTTCAGCATGCAACTCGCCAAGAAAGGCTTGCTACCTTTCCAACATGGCGTTCGTCTTTCTAGTGGGCAGTGTCCTCAGACACAGCAGGAGAAAGACAAAATGAGTCTTGTACCATATGCTTCGGCTGTGGGTAGTCTCATGTATGCGATGTTGTGTACCAGGCCAGATATTTGTTATGTCGTTGGCATGGTAGCTAGATATCAGTCTAACCCTGGACAGGCGCACTGGACTGCTGTAAAGCATATCCTCAAGTATTTGAAAAGAACTAGGAATTTCTGCCTAGTTTATCAAAGTGAGGATTTGTGCCCTGTGGGTTATACGGACTCGGATTTCCAAGGGGACCAGGATGAGAAGAAATCGACCTCAGGTTATGTGTTTACCCTGGGAGGTGGAGCTGTATCTTGGAGGAGCTCAAAGCAGAAATGCATTGCTGATTCCACCATGGAGGCGGAATATGTCGCCGCCTCCGACGCCTCGAAAGAGGGGGTGTGGCTCCAGAACTACATTTTAGAGTTGGGCGTGATCCCGAGTTTGCCGAGGAGCATCACAATTTATTGTGATAACTCTGGTGCGGTGGCAAACTCAAAGGAACCGCGGTCTCACAGGGCAAGCAAACACATAGAGAGAAAGTACCATATCATACGAGAAATCGTATTGAGGGGCTATGTGTGATAAGCTCATTATTGTACTCACTTATCTATATTACTTTCTATTATTTTATGTAGTTTTATTGAGTTTGTATACATATTATGTGCATGAGTCTATATTAGGTGGTATTATGCGCGTGTTGGTGTTTTTGCAGGTTTTAGGCCAAATCCAATGGAAATCCGTACCGAAAGCAGCAGATGTTGAAAGGAACATGCACGAAATCTTCCAAACTTGGAATCTGAGCTAATGGGGCATAGATTTTGAAATATCTTTGAGTTAGCTTTCCAACGCAACTGGAATCGGGTCAATCGGAGTTCGGAAGAGAAAGTTATGGCCAAAACTGTGAGACCGCGCAGGAGGGGCGAGAAGCTGCGTCGACAGACGCCATTCAGAAGCGATCGACGAAGCTCTGAAACGTCCGTCGATCGACATGAATCAGAAGCGGTCGACGCGAGGTCTTCTTCTGGAGCGAAAATCTGATTAAATTCGAATTTATTCATATCTTTAGCCCTAGATTTGATAGGATACACATCCACCACTATAAATACCTATAAAATTCGAACTAATTACAATCCCTTTTCATATTTTTTCGTTCTACAATTTGGTTTTTAGAGTTTGAAGACTTGGGAAACACGAAACCCTTTTATTTTCTTGTAAGTTCTTTACGTTTATGCAATATATGTTTTCTTTTGGATTTCTATCTGCGATGAGTGGCTAGAAACCCTAGCGGGTTCTAGGGGTTGATATTATTATGGATGCATGTTAGGATTAATTAATTAGGTTCATGATTCCTGTGTTTATTTTCAATTCTATATTAATTCAAGGACCGAGAGGTGACGATTAATTTAGATGTCTAGCTATTGATATAAGGACCGAGAGGTGAATATTAATAGTGGGAATAGGAATACATGATACGATCTACACTATCCAAACAGATGTACTAGATGTAGGAATTTAACTGATTTGCTTATCGGATTGACTAGTTTGGTGTACTTTGAGACCGAGCGGAGATGAGTCACTAATTAGTAATCTAGGTTATATTTGCCAGACAAGGAGATATAACATCATTGCAGTATTCCACCTGTTAAATTAATTGATTCCTACATGTTATCCATAATAAGAGATCTTCCCTAGAATCTGTGTTCTTTAATTTGCTTTCCAAAACTCCTTTAATTTTCAAGTATTGTTATCTTTATTTTCCAAACAAAACCCTGATTTTGGATTCCTCAAACAATGAATTCTAGAACCATAGCTAGTACATAGGATAATTTCCCCATACAATTCCCCTGGATCGATAACCTTAGGGTTTACAAATTTATTTGCCGCTGATATTATAATTAATCTGTTAGAAATAGCAGTGATCAATGTGCTGATTAAGAAAATTGACACTGCTGACAATCTTGCTGATCCGTTTACAAAGAGCTTGCCGTAGAAAGTTTACGAAAGACATATTCGTGAGCTGGGTCTGAGGTGGATGCCGACCACTGATAGTGGTTAAAGACAGCAGACTAGATAGATGGATTGTATACTCTGTAATAGCTTAGTTATGCTTTGAGTATAAGTGGGAGATTGATGGGTTTTGTATACTGAAAGCATTTATTACAATGAGTATACAACGGTTTATTTCTCCTATCTGTTAACAATCGTACATGTATGAACGATGGTATCCTCTTGTCTCACCGATAGGGACGATCATATGGCGTGTTGTAGATCGCAAAAGACAGTATGATCACTTGACCTAGTGAGACATAAACATGATCACAGCCGAGACAGCGTATGAGGATACGTCTGTCCGGATGGCTGCGACATTGTCGGAATAAGTAGTCTGTCTTGGTTACTTGACATGCTGGTATGCAGAGGTGGCATATTGATGGACCGCAGTGAGATATATTCGTCTGTCTGACATCAGCGAATAAAAGATCTCGTTATATTGATTGAGTCCAAACCCTAAAGAAGGTTCAGGGGTTTGCACGGGTTGACTGTTGCTTTGACTTTCCATGGTGGAGAGCCAATACAGCGCGCTCGTATATCCGCATCTTGGGTAACAGCAGTTCGTGTAGTACCGCCTGAGACTGAACTTAGGCAACCATATCCGAGTAATAGGATGGGGACATTCCCTGAGGAGCTCAATAACATTAATCGTGCCAAAGTCCTGCAGGCTGATTAAGTTCAGGCACGAGTGATAAGGTTTGACTACTCAGGAATTATAAGATATTAATTAATTGTAGTTAGAGCTTGTCAGAGGCTCCGATTAATTAATGGATGTCCGGTAACCTTAAATATGGGGATTCTCAATTAATGCAACCCATTCTCACAACGTGGTAATAAAGGGGTAGGTCAATATTAATTATGTGGTGAAAAAGAATTAATATTAATTAATTAATTGTGTCCTGGGTTGTGGACATGGGAATTAATTAATTTATAGGTCCACTTTGTTATTTGCATTAGGTCCCAGGTCTGACCCAACAAGTGTGCTGAATTGAGCCCAAAATGGCCCATTAGGGTTTCCAACCCTAGGTCTATAAATAGACAGCTCTCTCTCATAAGTTGTAACTGAGTTGAAAAACCCTAAACCTAAGAGAGAGAGTGGGCGCCGTTTTTGAAGGGAGAAGGAGGAGAATTTCGATTCTGGTCCTGCTCAAGCCACAAATCTACGGAGTCCTCACCAGTAGTAGATCTGACCAGCACCGGGATACAGATCTGAAGATCTAATCTGGAGAAAAGATTTCTTCTTCCCTTTTCTTTATTTTCAATTTGCTCTAGAAATTAGTTTTCTAATTTCTGTTTCCGCAGAGAAATCGGATTGCGTGGTTGAATTGGTTCTTGGAATTCAAACGCAAAAGATCGGTACAGACACTACGGAATTACGGTAATCTCTCAATCCACAATCTTGTATTAAATTCATAGGAGCATGCTAGGGTTTTGAGAAATTTAATTGTGAGCAATATCCATAGATCGATCCGGTTCAGTTTGGTTTTGGTGATTCGGTTCACGAAAAAACCCTACACGATCGACATACCCGTTGCAGTCCTGTCGATCAATTCTTCCTCTGAATCAATCTCCTCCTATTGTCCTATATTTCGATCGATAGATTGCTCCTCGGTGTCCAATCCCACAGGGACTGCAGGGGGTGTGTCGATCGACACACCCGTTGCAGTCCTGTCGATCAATTCTTCCTCTGAATCGATCTTCTCCCCTTGTCCTATATTTCGATCGACATACTACCTATCGATCGAAACAGAGAACGGCTCCCCATCAACTCATTGCACAGTCCCTGTGGGATCGACAGACTACTCCTCGGTATCCACTCCATGTCCCGGGCAGCTCCGCAACAACTCATTGAACTAGCTACACGCCTCGAATAGGGACTCGTCCATCTTCTGGTGGAACTGTAGGATCTCCATCTTTTTCTGAATGATCACTGATGGTGGGAAGAATGCTGCGAGGAACTCTGCTTTGAGATTGGCCCAAGTGCGGATGTTGCTGCAGTCCAGGGCTGTAAACCACGTCCGAGCCTGATCCCTAAGTGAGAAGGGGAACAAGCGCAGCCGGATCACATCCTGAGTCACTCCGTTCTGCTTGATGGTATCACACACCTCCACGAACATCCTGAGGTGAGTGTACGGATCCTCCACTGCTCGGCCTCCAAACTGGTTCTGTTGAACCATCTGAATCAAACCGGTCTTGAGTTCAAAGTTATTGGCGTTGACGCCAATAACAAATCCCTCATTCTCGGGCTGTGGTCTATACTTCTTGGCCATTGCATTGGGGTTCTCATCATCGGAGTCATCCTATCGATGCCTTTCTCTCTCTCTTTCTCTTTCCCTTCTTCCGGCCTCGCGCCTTTCTGCTTCCCTCTTTGCCATGAGCTGCTTGATGATGTCCTTCATCTGGTTGACTTCTTGGACAAGTAAGGTGGCACTCTCTTGAGTTGTGAGTTGTTGTTCAGAATTTTCCAACGGTGGCATGCCTGAAAAGTCTTCACCGTCCGAATTATGCGGTGGATCCATTGTAGTGGGTTGTTTTGCCTTGATTTTCCTCCTCCGGGCTGTAGCCTCGATCTCTGGATCAAAATTCTCGAATAGTTTGCTCCGAGCCCTTGTGTGCATGAACCTGCAGACAAAAACAGAAGAAAACTGAAATCAGCCTCTGTGTCGATCAACACGCAGGCTGTCGATCGACACGAATACAGCGGCTCTGTCGATCGACAGGCAGGCTGTCGATCGACACGAATGCAGTGGCTCTGTTGATCGACAGGCAGGCTGTCGATCAAGACAGAACGCAGACCCTGAAAACAGACCCGAACTGAAATACGAAAATTCAACACCAAAAATCAAATTCAACAACTAAAACACGAAATTAAAAACACAAAAACCAACAATAACAAAATTAAAATAAAATTACAACCTCAATCCATCAGAACTAAAAATAAACTAATATCTAGATAATTCTAACAGTCCCCGGCAACGACGCCAATTTGATAAATGCAGAAAGCAGCGAGCAAATAATAATTTTACACCCTAAGGTGGTCGATCCCACAGGGACTGTGCAACGAACTATCCAAATTACTAGCCACAATTTCTAGAACATATAAGTTTGAGGATTTTGAAAAAGGAGTTTTGTTTTGAAAATTAAAGATAACAATGTAATAAAATAAAGGGTTTTAAATCAATTAAAGAAAACACAGATCCTAGGGCAGATAATCTAATCTTTAGCATGCAATATCAATCAACTCAGCAATGGGGAAAACATCAGATTTTTGTGGATTAAATTCCTTGGTCAGACAATTAAACCCTAGATTACTAATTAGTGACTATCTCCTCTCGGTCTCAAGAACACCAAATCAGTCAATCTCGATAATTATCTAATTTATTCCAATGCAAGTTTCTTCTTTTTGAGACAGAGAACCAACATATTTAATTCTCTCTTCCTATTAACAATTTTCACCTCTCGGTCATTCAATTGATAACTTTAAAACTAGATCTCAATTCACCTCTCGGTCCTTCTTTTAATCTATATTATTAAATTAAATCAGAGACTTAAACCATGCCATATGAGTTAATTTCAATTAAACACACATCAGAAAAGATAAATCATAACCCTAGAACCTATTTAGGGTTCCAGCCACAAAACATGACTAGAAATAAAGAAAACATATTATTAATTAACTTACAAATAAAGAGGAACCTTGAATGTCTTGTAAAAACTCCAAAGCTCAATTATTCTAAGTGCAATAATGCATAAAAGGGAGATAAATTTCGTGCCCCAATGAGTCCTATTTATAGAGGAGAAAGAAAGACCTAATTTGGGTATTGGGCTACAATAACAAAAACTGCCAAAACAAACCAAAAATTCCATCTCGAGCCTCTGTATCGATCGACAGGCAGGCTGTCGATCGACACAGCCTTCAAGTCAAAATCCGGGCTAAGGCTTGCATCGATTTAGCAATTTGTTCTCCCTGTCAATCGACAGTCGATCAAAATTTCGATCGAAATCCAGCACTTCCTCCCTGTCGATCGACAGGGAGCATCTCGATCGACAGGAATGCATATGTCGAGCTCCTTCTGCGCAGTCTCACGGTTTTTGCCATAACTTTTGCTTCCGAACTCCGATTGACCCGATTCCAGTTGCGTTGGATAGATAAATCAAAGATCTTACTATTTCCATGCTCCATTAGCTCGGAATCCATGTGTGGAAGAATTAGTGACTGTTTCTTTGAACATCATATGCTTTCGGTACGGGTTTCCAATGCATTTGGCCTAAAACCTGCAAAAATCACCCATCAAAGGCATAACACCCTCCTAAATAAACTCATGCATAATAATAAGTAAAAACATAATATAAAGCACTTGAAACAATGGAGAAAAATATAGATAAGTGAGTAATAATATGAGCTTATCAGACATTGATTGGGCATCCTTCGAATTATCTCTACCGGCTATTTTCTGGAGATCCAACTATAAATAGCAGAAGGAACGGAGACACAAATATCAAATCAACATTTAAAAACATTGCCCGTACTCTGCCGAATTTAAAGCTCAAAGCATTAAAAGCTCTCAAGCGAGAAGGCATTAACTCTGTGGTTCATTTATTGAACACGAGAATTTCGAGCTTACTAGATCATTCGTGGTCTTTCGGGTGACTGCGTGTACACGAGGATTAAGTCTCTCTGACTTAATCTATAATCTTGGTGTTCTTACTTTTCGAGTAAGAACACAATAGCCTGATTCTCTAAGGAAAAGAAGGTTCTTACAGGCTACTGCCAACCTTGTATGTTCTGGGAAGAACTTAATCATCCACCCATCGGAGAAGGAGAAGGGAGGTTTGTCCTCAATCTATTTCCGACGACTGCCAGTTCATAGAAGACTTCAAGGTGCTCCCTGGCTTCGAGTAACTGAAGAAGGCGTGAAGAACAACTACCTGGGCAAGTAATCATTCTGTTGTGGACGGTGGTTTTTGCAGCATTTGGCTATATATCGCGAGGATTGTATCTTCATTACTTAGTGAATTATCGGATTAACTTCAGAAGAGTGGACGTAGGACTTAAGGCTCCGAACCACTATAAATATCCTGCCTCACTTACAATTTTATTTACTTCACGTATCATACAGTTTTCAATTGTGTTTTGAAACCTTCAACACTTCTCCAAAAGTGTTGAACCGTATAACTGCTGACTTAATATAAATGTAAACTGTCTATCTAAAACTATTGGCTAACACAAACTGCCTTTTTGAACTATTGATTAAAACTGAGTCTCCAGTTTTAAAACTGAACTGCCCGCTTTGAGAGTGCAAATAACTGTTCTTATACTTCCGCTGCACGTTAGACGTACTCTGATCTGGGACCACCAAGTGGTATCAGAGCAAGTCGGTCTTTCTAGACTGTCCTATTTTGAGTCGCTAAGGACCGGATCTGTATTTCCTTGCACTCTTATTTGTTTGTTAAGTGTGATTAGCAAGCAAATTATCTTAAGACAATGATGAATTATCCTAGTCTTCCGAAGTTTATCCTAGTCTTCCGAAGTACAATCCGAAGAAGTTCGCGGTATGGAAGAAGAGGTGTCTTATCCAACTGAGGGCTCAACATCCAGAGATGGGTGAAGCTTTGAACAATGAACCTCTGAAGATTCAGAAGGTAAGTATCCAGCTCGGAGAAGAAGGTGACCAAGGTGTTGTTCAAATGGTAGATAAACCACCGGGAGTGGACACTTGAAGATAAGAAACGCTATCAAGTTGATCTCATCGCACAAGAGATGATCATGCAATCTCTTCCAGAATCGATCATGGATGCAGCCATAGAGAACAACAGTGCCAAAGAGCTTTAGGATTGGATCAATGAGCTCACTAAGGAAACTGGAGCAATGAAACGCAATAAGAAACGAATGTGCGTTGATAAATATGAACCTTTCCAGATGTTGCCTGTGAAACGATCAAATTAATGGAAGCAAGGTTCAACGCCATCGTCAGCGAGATGAAAAGTCTTGGAAAAGAAGAAGATGTGGCTGACATGAATGCAAAAATTCTTTCTAGAATGCCGAAAGAAGACTGGTTTGTCAAAACCACCAATTTAAAGACCATGGATCTTTCGAAGATGTCAACAAAAGAGTTGTTCGCCGAACTTCAAGGCCATGAATGGGATATTCATATGGTGAACAAGAATGAAGTTGTTAGAACTCCAAATTCAGCAGCTGATAGTGATGTTGCATTCCTCGTAAAGAGAGATTTCCAAAGGCGATAGAAGAAGCCAGTTTTGAAAAACTCAAGGAAGAACATTCAAAACTGCTTAAAAGTTTTGAAAATGTCTCAATGGAATGTGATTCTTTGAAGAAGTTTGAGGCGATTAAATGTGAATGTACTTTTAAAAGAAGCTCAAGAAAATTGAAAGAAATTTTGAATGCTAAAAAACCACCATCCGACAAATTTGGACTTGGATTTATGGAGCATCATAATGAAAAAGAAGTTTTGAGCGACATGCATCCACTTCAGGTAATGTGTTGGAAAACCTTTTTAGGCTTTGTCAAAGCCAAACCCAGTTCAGGTGCTGTGTTGGAAAAAGGAAAAGTCAAATCCAAAGAGCCAGTTAAGAAAAAAGAAAAGACTAAATGTTGGTAAAAAAACTGACTCTAAACTAGCACCTTGACAGAGAGCTAACACAGTCCGTACACTATACAAACAAACATTCGAAAGGAAAACTGACTTTTCTTCAAAATTGGATAAGCGTAATGTTTTATGTGCAAGGAATCCAGTTTTACCAGCAAGAACGACTGAGCAACATGTGAATGTTGCAAGGAAGTCAGTTCGACAACCGGATAGTAATCCGAGAGGTTATAATATAACTCCAGTTCATTATAACTACTATCCAAATAGGAGGACCACCTATTCGAGGCTTGAGTCGAGACAATTTTACTCTCAAAAGACTATGATGGCTAAACACCCGAGAACTGCTTCTCGAGACTCTTTCAGGAACAATAGTTTCAGGAAGAGTTCACACACCACAACCTTTACTAACATGCATCCAAATAGCATAAAATATTTTAGGAGAAAGGTTAATCAATCACTAAAAAGTGATTCAGTTTCACAAACTGTAAGGGTGAAACAAATCTGGATACCAAAAGAATGGATACAGAAAACTGACTTTGTAGAATACGAAAGGATACAAGGACCTAAATGAAATTTTCTATCTTGCAGGGACCAAGTTCTCAAAATAAAGCAAGATCATGGATATTGGATAGGGGGTGCTCGGCACACATGACATGAGAGAAGGATCTACTCAAGAATATTATGATGTGCAGAGGATCATCTGTCACTTTTGGGAACAAGGCCAAGGAACGAGTAGTTGGAAAATGATGCGTGGAGAACAATGGCATCATCATTCAGAACGTATCACGACGTATCACGAGTCACCAATCTGAAGCACAATCTTCTTAGCATAAGCCAGTTGAGTGGCAGTGGCTACATTGTCAGTTTTGAAGAATCAGAATGCCACATCATAGACAAGCTGACCCACAAGACCATGATTAGAGACATCCGAAAAGGAGGTCTTTACATTCTTGATTGGTCCAGTGGAGAAGAAGGAACCTACCTCATGGCACACAGTTCCTCAAATGGAGTAAACTGGTTGTGGCACAAAAGATTAAGTCATTTGAACTTCAACTCGATCATACACTTGGCAAAGCATAATTTAGTTTAAGGACTGCCACAGAAGAAGTTCCAAAAGGAAGGAGTCTGTAAAGCTTGCCAGCTCGGGAAATAGACAAGAGCCTCGTTCAAGAATAGGCCAGTTACAGCAAGCACGAATCGGATCATGGAACTGCTCCACATGGATTTGTTTGGTCCAGTTACTCCGCCCACAATTGGAGGATGAAATTTTACATTAGTAGTTGTTGATGACTACTCAAGATATAAATGGGTGGTGCTGCTCTAATCCAAGGATGAAGTCAAGATTCAGTTGCCAGAACTGATTACTCGTCTTCAGAATACAAAGGGGTGACAGTCAAGAGTATAATTTCCGACAGTAGAACAGAATTTTGTTATGGACCTCTCATGGACTTCTGCGCTGAAATTGGAATCTGGCATGAGAAGTCTATACCAAGAACTCCTCAACAAAATGGCCTTGCTGAGCGGAGGAATAGAACACTCAAAGAAGCAGCGAGGACCATGTGGCCGAGACCGATCTTAGAAAAAGATTTTGGGGAGAAGCTTTGATGACAGCCTGCTACACACAAAATCGAAGTGCATTCAACACGCGACTGCACAAGACTCCTTATGAAATCTACAAAGGTCATAAGCTTTCTATAGCTCATCTTCGTGCATTCGGTTCTCCATGTTATATTCACAACAATGGAAAGTCCAAATT
The DNA here is from genome assembly GCA_026898455.1 of Plectranthus barbatus. Taxonomy (NCBI): domain Eukaryota; kingdom Viridiplantae; phylum Streptophyta; class Magnoliopsida; order Lamiales; family Lamiaceae; genus Plectranthus; species Plectranthus barbatus. Next base: position 1,133,164 of record JAPKLW010000038.1, on the reverse strand, counting down.
GAATATCTTCAGCCCTAAGGCTGATGAAGGTGTGTTCCTTGGTTATGGACATCCTTCATATAAGGGATATAGGGTATTCAATAAGACAACCCAACTTGTGAAAATAACATGTCATATTGTTTTTTATGAAGCTATTCTAGTGCGCAGGACACTTCAAGAACTGGGTCTGGAAAATCATGAGATCAAGGATGTCAATGAGCAACCTACAACTGATCTTGATCATAATCGAACAGTTCCTCTGACTAGATCTATGAATGATGATCCTGAGACTCCAGTTGCCTCGGCTGAATCCCAAACAATTGAGAGGGTAATTGTGCTAATGTCATTGTTGAGGCCTTAAAGTTCATTAACATAGAAGATCAAGGTGAAGAGAAGCCCCCCGAAGCCAACGCAACAGTTTTGGAAGTAGAGCAACTTGAAACCAAGGAAGTCAACCTTGAGGCCGCTAAGGAAGCAGCTCCAACTGACGAGGCAGTTGCAGTTCAGAATCCAGTTGTTGTTCAGAATCTAGTTCCAGAACAAGGAGGTGAACCAGTTCCAGAACAAGGAGGTGAACCAGCTCCAGAACACGGAGGCGAACCATCTGTTGGGATTATATACTGAAAGCATATATGATTAAGTGTTTTGTAAACTGGTCTTCATATCTGTTGCTGCAACAATGCTCGCTGTCTGATGAAACGAACATACAACGAACCATAATATCCTATTATCTCGCCTATAGGGATGATCATATGGTGAGTAGAAGATCACAGAGGATCATATGAATCATTTGACCTAGCGAGATATAAACAGTATCACAGCTGAGACAGTCCCTGGATAGGCTGTCGGTCTAAGCTGCGGCACATCGGTTCATAAGTGAGCTTATCCTAGCTACTTGATGCGTCGGTACATAGTTATGTATTGATGGGATCAACAGTGGGATGTGGCATTCTCATTGACATACGAATGAGCCAGATCCCTAACATACTTATTATGATCTTAAACCTAACTGAAGGATAAGGGGCACACACAGATTGACCACACTTTGACTTACTAGGGTGGCGAGTCTTACATGAACTTTTATAACAGTATTTTGGGTGTTGGCAATTTGTGTGTGGCCTGCTTAGTCTGGACGTTTAAGTAAGCATATCCGTTTCAGGATGGTGACATTCCATGAGGAGCTCACAAGGTTCATTATGCTAAACCCCGCAGGTTGAATTATTTAATTCAGGCATAAGTGAAAAGGAGTGAGTGGTATTACTCAAGAAATAAGAGATTAATTAATTGTGGCTGATTGTCATAAGCCAAATTAATTAATGAATGTCTAAAACCTTAAATATGTGGATCATGTTAGTTTGGTGCAACCCGTTCCTAATAACGTGGTAATAAAGGGGCGAGTCAACATTGTTACCGTGGTCAAGGTTAAAACAATGTTTTATTAATTAATTATATTCTGGGTTGAACAATGAAGGATTAATTAATAAAGAGGGCTCACTTTATTATTTGCATCTAGTCCCTGGTCTGGCCCATGAACTGCTCAAGCCCATTAGGGTTAGGGTTTCTCAAAACCCTAACACTATATAAAGGCCTTCTCTCTATCAGATCATGTGTAGTTGTGAAAGAATTAGGTTTTACAGTATATTGAAAAATATAGAGAGAACGGCGGCGGCAATCTGAGGGAGAAATTGATCGACTTCTCCAGATCTAGGATCCAACTTGGTAGATAATCCTCACCATATTTCCAAGTAGCAAGGGAACAGATCAGAAGATCAGATCTGTAGGAACAACTTCAACGCCATCGTTCAGATTCAGATCCTAATCTATTTCATCGTTATTGGCTCCGATCTAGACCTGTAGATCAAACGGTGAAATAAGGTATTCTCTAATCCATCCCCTGCAATTCATTTTGTAGGAGCATGCATAGGTTCGCATGGTTTATTTAATTGAAAACTATTCTTGATATCCTAAGAACGATCCTTGGCAAGAAATTAATAATGGCAACTCGTGTTGTCCATCGTAGACTCAAACCCTACAATTGGTATCAGAGTCAGGTTCATATTCTTAGGCTCTATCTTGGATAAATTGATATTAAATAAATATGTATGTTCATGGATGGATTTAAATTGTCGTGGATGTTTTTGTTCTCGTGGCCTTCTCGTTTTTGGATCTATTTTTCACCATGAGAAAATCTGTGGTTGGATTTGATAGGAAATCATGTAATAGAACTAGATCTAATTTTGTATTTTTTTATTTCAAATCTGTAAAATTTGGGAAATTGAGATCCGGAAGAACGAGATTCAAAGAACAAAGAACGAAGAAGACGACATGAGCTAGGGTTCATCCGTTCAGCCTGCGCCGCCGCCGACGACGACCACGGTGGCAATGCTGCAGCACAGCGACGAGTCGCGGTGGCAGGCAGGCTCTCTGTCTGCGGCTGGGCTGCGCCCTAGATCTTGTTGCTGCAGCTGCTCTCGTTCCCGGCGAGCATGGTGGTCCAGGCGACGCGCACAGGCGAGGCATCACCAGTGATGGGTAGCGGTAGCAATGGGTGGCGGCGGCGGGCAGGATCTCTGCCTGTGGCTGGGCCGCACCCGGCATTTGAGGTTGCAACAGCTCGCGTTGGAGCCTCCCAGATCCGGCAACCACGTGAGTCCAACGGTGAGCAATGTTGCGGGCAATAGCGGCGACCGAGCGCAGTCGCATGGCGGTGGTTGTGCGCAGAGGCCGGGGAGCACGCGGTGGTTGTCGTGCACGGTGTAGGGAGGCAGCGCAGTACCCACTGCGACTGCTATGCATACGTCGAGCGTGTGCACGCGACTCCTGCGACCAACGATGGCTGGGCGACGGCAGGTTGAGCAGGCGACGCGACTGGCGGCTGCTGTGCCGGCCGCATGCGGCGGTCGGAGGCGCGGCGGCGGCAGCTGTTGAAGGTGGCGGCTAGGGTTGCTGAAACTAGGGTTTCCAAAACCCTAGGTTTGCAGCCCGGGCCGGAAATCAGGCTCCTCAGCCCGGAGGCGGCCTGTAGTCTGAAATCTGGGTTTGGCACTCCCTTTTGGGCCTGAAACCCTAATTGAAGCCCATTTGCTGTTGAAGCAGTTCAAATCAGATTTCAAGTCCAACGGAGGCCCAGTTTGAAGATCTGTATTGCAAATTAAATCTTGTAATAGATTAGATTTAATTATTTTTCAGTTGTAATCGCATCTGAGGGGCCACGAGAATTTATTTGTTTATTTATATATTCTCGTATAGATGTGATTTATTATGTGCGCACTAGTAAATAATAGGAAAGCATGTTTATTTGCTTTAATTATTTACTTTTATAAGCATGTTGCAATTTAATCTTTGAGCATGTTTTATGTGATTTATTTTATGTTATAAATTTTGTCTATAAATTCCGGGATCATATTAATTTATGATGGAATTTTGGGTTGACATAATTTATGGCAACATAAAATAATGTGTGCGCATGAAACCTTTAGAATTAAAAAATGCTAAGCTGGATTTTGGTTCTTTTCTAACCAAGATCATTAGACCTCCACAAATACGACCTCTCATTGGAAGTAAGGCATCTCGAAGCGTAAACGACTGCTGAAGCGGCTTGCGATAGAGGTCCCTTACCAGTTCTAATGCGATGAGGTTTCTAAATAAAACATTTAGTGTAAGATGAGAAGTGAGAGCCTCTAAGCAAAAGTCTGCTGAAGCGGTTTGCATTGAGACAACTTTCACTGGTCTCTAAGATTAAACTAAATGAGATAACAAAGGATGTTAGGGGCATGCGGCATGGGTCCAGTACGTATGCTAAATCGCCCTAAACGTCCGGAGTCAGGCTTGTGGTTATTTTGGCTTAGATGTTGCCTGGAGTATAACTCCTGAATGATGTCCCTGCTCCGGATAGGTGAACATGGTCTTAAGATCTCCAATATTAATTTCTTTTGCTTAAGATACCTGGCATGTTAAGAAATTAAAGGACCTATTTTGGTCTGGTTGAGCGTTTGTCGTAAACGGACAACTCGGGTAGCTTGCGATAAATTAGCTTGGGCAATTGGAGGAAGCAAATTGCATTGTTTCATCTAAAGGTTCTATGCATATTTGTTTCAATTATTTGTAGTATGTGTTTACTTTAATTCGATTATTTGTTTCCAGATATGTCTATGAACAATGTCATTAATATCCTCGCTCAAAATTCTCTCAATGGTCCGAATTTCCTTGAATGGAAATGTAATTTGGATTATATCCTAGTTGCGAAAGAACACAAGTTTGTCCTTACTGATCCTTGTCCGCCAGTCCCAGCTGCTGACGGTACTGCCGAGCAGCGGCAGTCTTACGATAAGTGGATCAAGTCTAATAATGTAGTGAAATACTACATGTTGACCACTATGAGTAAGGTATTGCAGCATCAGCATTATGATAAGGCCTGTAAGATTATGAATAATCTAACAGCGACTTATGGGGAGACGGACAGAATTGTCAGATTCAATCTCATGAAGGAGATTGTAAGAAAATGTCTGAAGGCAGTTCAGTGAGAGAGCACGTGGTTGCCATGACTCACCTCATGGATGAACTAACGTTGCATGGTGGTGGTATTGACGTAGAATCCCAAGTCGATATCATACTAAACTCTATTCCTTAGTCTTTTGAAAACTTTAGGTTGAATGCTGTGATGAACAAGAAGGAGTATACTCTTAATGAGTTACTCAGTGAGTTGATGGCAGCACAGTCCCTGATGGAACCCAAAAAAGCAGTTTTGGTTTCTTCCGGTAGCCGATCTGCTGCTCCTAATCGAGCAAAGACTAAAAGAACGGCTAGGAATAAGAACAAGAAAACTGCTAGTGGGAACAATGGAGTTTGTACTCCTAAGAAAAAGGCTGGAAAAGTTAAAGGAAAGGGCAAGAGTTACCGTTGTGGCAAGCTAGGACACTGGAAAGCGAATTGTCCAGGTGTTAACACCAATGAACGAGGTATGTCATCATTACATGCTTAGTATTAGTTTTCTACTCCTTTGTGAGTAGTGGTTACTGTGAGTACTAATCATGTTGTGGTTGCACTATGCAGGGAATCAAGCTGATGATAATGCTTGAGGATGACGGGACTACCAACTCCAAGGAAGATGCTAGAGATCGTTCTCAAGATGTTGGAGTTCTTGTTTCAAGTTTATGTTGAAACTCTGTTTTAATTCAAGTTTCATAAGAGATATTGTTTTGGTTTTGAGAAACAAATTTTCATCTATTGTTATAGATTATTAGTTATTCGATAGAGTTTTTCTATCACGATGAATAACAGTGTTTTCTATTATGGATGATTGTCTCTTCATTACTTGATTACATAAACTGCCAGTGTTCTAAGGTATAATTTAAAGAATCTCTATAGAGATAGGTTACATCAATCTAAGTGGTTTTAAGTAATTTATGGAATTATGGATTCAATCCAGGTATTCCTAAGAATGGTACTTATCACAACTACTTAGAGGTATAAGATGGTAACCAGGCCTTTTAATAGGCATTATATCTCTATAAGTTATTTCGTGTTTGCTCTGGTTTGTGGTTTGAGTCTACTTCCGTAGTTTCCTTAACAGGCACTGATACTGTAATCATTTAAGATTTGGATATGTTTATCTAGTTCACAACAAGTCTTAGTCTCTTGCTTTAATCAAGAGCGTTCAAGACTAAGGTTGAGAATAAGTTAAACAAGACCATAAAAACATTATGGTTCATTCATAATGGTGTATCTTAAGTGATGTGCTTTTACAGTATCTGGCAGAGCAAAGGGATTGCATCCCAGTTAACTACACCTATTATCCCTCGATTGGGATAGTGTAGGTAAAACGAAATAAGATTCTTTAAAAGTTTATAAGTTATGTCAGCTTTTCCAAATTATCGTTTTTAGGAAGAGCGCCAAAAGCAGTTGTGTGTTTGCTTAATCTAGTGTCTTCTAAATCAGTTCCAAATACCCTAGCAGATCTTGGCTTTGTCAAAAGGGCAATGATGGGTATTTCGGGTGTTAAGCTGATAAAGGAAACTAATTGGTTGGAAGAAAGGATTAAACTAGTACTGCTTTGTGGGCTATTCCAGGTAAACGATAGAGATGGTTTCTTTGTGTATCCTAGATACAAGCAAATTGTATAGGATGAAACCATGAATCCAAATGTGAGATTGTTCTCTAACGTTTTAGAGAAGACAATTCAAATCCATCAGGAAATACCCCGTGGCATATTGAGCATACCTTGGAAGGTATGGTACCAATTGCACGGTCACCTGTGTAAGGTGGTAAACCACAAACTAATGCACCAATAACTGACAACATAAAAGGAGCATCGTTGCAGTGGGAGGTTGCCTTAATAGGCTTAATTGTACTAGTTCGTGAAAATAGTCTCTGGACTTGTTCCCAGCTTAACGAACAATATTGTACTTATCCTTTAAAGTGCAATGAAGCTGTTAAGACAAACGATGCAGATCAATGACGTCAAGTCATGGATTCAGAAATGAATTAGTAAAGGTTATGGTTATATATCTGTATCAGTGATTGCCAAATAACGTTCCAGTTATAGGCAACTGATTGATATAAAAGGAAAGAAATGCTCGAATGGTAACCTTGTATGTTTTTTCAAAGGTCTAGGTTAGTGAGCAAGGTATGTTTCACAACAAGACCTTCTCACTGGTTGCAACTATTAAACCCATTCGAATTCTTTTAACCATAACAGCACATATGAATCTAAATATCTGGAAGATAGATGATGTCATCCGTATTTTATAAACGGGTACCTTGATAAAAGGTGACGACTTCTGTATACGACAACCAGATAAGTTATGTGCGGCATCATGTCTCGAAGCCAAGGTAATTCAAGTACGAACTTAAAGGAGCTTCAAGGTCATGTAACAGACATTTCGATATTGTCTATCGAGAATAAAAGTTTCAAGTACCAGTTATGTGTCAGCAGAAGCATGATTTTCCTTGAACATTATGCAGATAGTATTTTCACATTCGGAAACGGTGTGGAAATATTTTCAGGCATAAAGGATGGTTATCCGAACAGTTTCAGAAGTAGGACTTATGATTCTGAAACATCTTTTGAATTAAAGTCTTGTGTTGACACAAGAAAAGGATGTTCAAGTATCTCAAGTCGCTTAAATTGATTCTGTGGTGAGTCGTTCATAGCAAGAAAGATTGTTGTCTTTCTATATTGCAGATGAACGAGCTCAGATATCTGTAATGCTATAAACATGTTAAACAGATATCAATTCAACTCAGGACAAGCACATTGGTGTACAAATGTGCCATGTGAGTTGAATGGCATCGGATATCCAGGAGGATCATAAGGAAAGGAAATCGACCTCTAACTATGTGTTGGCCTTGGAGGAGGAGTTATAGGAATCTAACACAGAAGTGTGTTGCGGATTCCGGTATGAAGAATGAGTTTTTGTCAGCTTCATTAACTTCGCAAGAAGCAGTATAACTCCGATGCCATCCTCTAGAGGTGTGTGTTCTGAGTTTGCCTAATAAAATCAAAAGTAATTGTGATTGTGTTGGTGCAATGACAAACTCAAGGGAACCCAAGACTCACAAGGTGGTGAAACACATAGGATGTGTGGTATCACATCAAACGAGAAATCGTGACAAGAGGTGACGTGAATGCAGTGGGAGTGATTGACAGTATAGACACACTTAATACTTTGATAAAACAATGGTATTATGCTTTAAGTATAAGTGGGAGATTGTTGGGATTATATACTGAAAGCATATATGATTAAGTGTTTTGTACAGTGGTCTTCATATATGTTGCTGCAACAATGCTCACTGTCTGATGAAACGAACATATAACGAACCATAATATCCTATTATCTCGCCTATAGGGATGATCATATGGTGTGTAGGAGATCACAGAGGATCATATGAATTGTTTGACCTAGCGAGATATAAACAGTATCACAGCTGAGACAGTCCCTGGATAGGCTGTCGGTCTAAGCTGCGGCATATCGGTTCATAAGTGGGCTTATCCTAGCTACTTGATGCGTCGGTACATAGTTATGTACTGATGGGATCAACAGTGGGATGTGCCATTCTCATTGACATACGAATGAACCAGATCCCTAACATACTTCCTATGATCTTAAACCTAACTGAAGGATAAGGGGCACACACAGATTGACTACACTTTGACTTACTAGGGTGGCGAGTCTTACATGTACTCTTGTACCAGTATTTTGGGTGTTGGCAATTTGTGTGTGGCCTGCTTAGTCTGGACGTTTAGGTAAGCATATCCGTTTCAAGATGGTGACATTCCCTGAGGAGCTCACAAGGTTCATTATGCTAAACCCTGCAGGTTGAATTATTTAATTCAGGCATAAGTGAAAAGGAGTGAGTGGTATTACTCAGGAAATAAGAGATTAATTAATTGTGGTTGATTGTCATAAGCCAAATTAATTAATGAATGTCTAAAACCTTAAATATGTGGATCATGTTAGTTTGGTGCAACCCGTTCCTAATAACGTGGTAATAAAGGGGTGAGTCAGCATTGTTACCGTGGTGAAGGTTAAAACAATGTTTTATTAATTAATTATGTTCTGGGTTGAACAAGGAAAGGTAATTAATAAAGAGGGCCCACTTTATTATTTGCATCTGGTCCCTAGTCTGGCCCATGAACTACTCAAGCCCATTAAGGTTAGGGTTTCTCAAAACCTAAACACTATATAAAGGCCTTCTCTCTATCAGATCATGAGTAGTTGTGAAACAATTAGGGTTTTCAGTATATTGAAAAATAGAGAGAGAATGGCGGCGGCAATCTGAGGGAGAAATTGATCGACTTCTCCAGATCTCGGATCCAACTTGGTAGATAATCCTCACCAAATTTCTAAGAAGCATGGGAACAGATCAGAAGATCAGATCTGTAGGAACAACTTCAACGCCATCGTTCATATTCAGATCCAGATCTATTTCATCGTTATTGGTTCCGATCTAGACCTGTAGATCAAACGGTGAAATCAGTTATTCTCTAATCCATCCTCTGCAATTAATTTTGTAGGAGCATGCATAGGTTCGCATGGCTTATTTAATTGAAATCTATTCTTGATATCCTAAGAACGATCCTTGGCAAGAAATTAATAATGGCAACTCGTGTTGTCCATCGTAGACTCAAACCCTACACCATCTCACAAGGAACCCCCAACAGTTTCTGAGACAACAGTTGCTCCTGCTGAAGCCAAAACTGTGAAGAAACCCAATTGGCTAAGATATCATCCAATTGAAGCTGTTCTTAATGATATTGGCAATCCTGTTCGAACAAGACAAGGCACTGCATTGATGTCTTACTTCGTATCTCAAATCGAACCTATGAAGATTATTGAAGCTCTTCAATCAACGGATTGGATTAATGCGATGCAAGAGGAACTAGGAGAGTTCACTCGCAATAATGTGTGGTATCTGGTGGATAGACCAACACATCAATCCGTGATCGGCACCAAATGGGTCTTCAAAAATAAAAGAGACAAGATCGATACCATCATTCGAAACAAAGCAAGATTGGCTGCCAAGGGGTACGCTCAATGTGAAGGGATAGACTTCGATGAAACCTTCACACCAGTTGCCAGACTGGAAGCCATTCGGTTATTCTTGGCATATGCTACCTACCATAACTTCACACTCCTTCAAATGGATGTGAAGAGTGCTTTTCTCAATGGCGAACTGAAGGAAGAAATCTACGTCGAATAGCCCCCAGGTTTCGAGCAAGGAAATCAAGTCTACAAGATAAAGAAAGCCTTGTATGGATTGAAGCAAGCACCTAGAGCATGGTATGAAACTCTCTCCCAGTTTCTGCTCAAGAATAGATTTGAGAAGGGTGCAATCGACCGAACCCTTTTGAAGATAAAGGATAGAGAGGACATCCTGCTTGTTCAAATCTATGTAGACGATATCATCTTCGGCAACAAGAATACAAAGTTATGTGAGAAGTTTGCCCAGTTTATGCAGAATAAATTTCAAATGAGTATGACGGGCAAGATGACATATTTTCTTGGATTACAAGTTGATCAATCAGATGAAGGGATTTTCATAAGTCAGAAGATGTATACTCAAGATTCGATCAACAAGTTCTGTCCAGAGAAGACAAAGTCCTTGAGGATTCCCATGAGCACCGGTTCTCAGATCAAACTTGATGAAGAAAGAGAATCTATCGATCCAACTATTTATCAAGGGATTATTGGGTCACAGCTCTATCTAACTACGAGTAGCCCTAATTTTTCTTATGTTGTGTGGGAGTGTGCGCAAGATTCCAGGCGAATCCTAAGAAGTCCCACATGGAAGCAGCTAATAGGATCGTGAGATATCTTAAGAAGAATGAGTCTTTAGGTATTTGGTATCCCAAAACTGATGGAATCATGCTGAATGGATTCTCGGATTTAGATTTTGGAGGCTGCAGAATTGATCAAAAGAGCACAAGTGGAACCTGTCAGCTTTTAGGCCACAAACTGATCAGCTGGTTCAGGAAGAAGCAGTGTATCTCAAAGAATCCAGTTTTACACTCCAGGACGAAGCACATCGATATTCGTCATCATTTCATCAGAGATCATGTTGAGAAAGAAGATACCTTGGTGGAATATATTAGAACGGAGGACCAGTTAGGGGACATTTTCACTACAGCACTACCTGAGGCTCGTTTCAAAGAGCTGTGCATCAAACTAGGTCTTCTGGAGTTTGATGAAATCTCGAAGGAAAGAGATGAAAATTGATCGGTGCAAATATGTTAAACTGAGCACGCGAAATTGTTTGTCTTATTGGTTAAGTCAGTTGCATTAATTTTAAAATAGTTTGCTCAATATTGAAGACAAAAAGGAGAACTATTTTCATTCATTAGAAAAGGAGGGTGACACAACGTCCAAGCAAAATAAACAGGAGGTTACACAAATTTATAAAAGCTTATTTTGGATGCAATCAGTGGGTGGGCATCCACCTGGAGGGGTAGTAGTCGGATCCAACCAGATTCGACAGATCTTCTTTGAAGTATGGGATCCGCTTCTCAAGGAGCCAGTTCAGCTGCATGTCATAGGGGACAGTGACTTCAGGCAGTTTCTGCAAGGCGTTCTTCAGGCGGTCGAAGATGAATGTTGTCAAGTCCACCTCAGCTTGGTCCTCGAATGCCATCATTGCCTTTCAGATAGGCGGCGTAAAGTCAGTTTCTTTAGGGGAATTGTAGACCACCATCTGGTTAATGATATCGAAGGACACTCTGTAGCACGGCTTGAGGAACCCACTCGATACAATTGGAAGGAAGCTAATGTCCAACACTCTCCAATCCTGCCAAACTGACCACTCAGGCACCGTATCCTCGCTTAGATACTACAGAACTGGCGTTCCACTACGAGGAAGCACGAACTCTTCTGTAGAATAATCAGCTGACCAGAAGAATTCCTCCCCATTGATATTGCAGTAGATCTCCAGTACATTTGATAATCCCAATAGAGGCGCTATCAACGAAAACATCCCTCATGCCAAATTCCGAGCGGGACAAGTCATAAAAGAGAAGATTCTGAACTTAAGGGATATTGAGTCCCTAACCTCCGACAAAGAGCTTTATCAAAAGCTGAGGAAAGAGCTATTGCTAAAATTTATGGAGGCGCATCCATACCGTTTCAAATCCCATACGTCGCAGAGTTCTATGAAAATGCAATCGTCGACAAGGATGGTAAATTCTTCAAGACGAAGGTGAACAAGATTCTAATTCTTGTAAATGCGGATCTTGTTGCTAAATTTCTTCAACTACCCAAGACGGGTGTCCACATCGCCAATTATTTAGACGACAATAAAGAGGCGGCGATGAAGAAGCACTGGAATGCATGGAAGAAGTCAGATCCCAAGGAAGGTTTTAAAGCTACCACAATGGTTTCCAACCTAAAGCCCTTTTACAAAACTCTAAACAAGATCGCCCTTCAAATGCTCTACTGTGGAGCTGGATCGTTCTCCGAACTGAGCCAGCCAAAGTATGCTGTGATGATGGTTTTGGATGATGGCCCAGGTGGAAACAAGGCGGAATACATTTTTGGGCGACTTATGGAGAATGCTAAAAAGACCAAAAGCATCAGAGAAAACCACATATTCAAGTTCAATGTTGGATTCGGCTTAAAAGTTAGTTATCTCATTGAGAAACTGATAGGTCTTCGTGATGAGGGGGAAGACCTTTTACCATTCGACTTTATCCCCCAAGAAATCCAATATACTATTTCACAGGAGGTGAAAACGTCGATGATGATGATGATGATGACAATCCTAAGAGGGATGATGTTGATCACATGGTGGTAGATATTGATGAAGTGTCCAGTTCAACACCCACCAAAGGAAAGAAGACACACGAGAGAACTGCTTCATCAGTTCCAGGAAAGAAAAAAAGGATTCTAATAAAGACCCGAGAAGAACATGCGAAGAAGGAGAAGAAGAAATGGAAGTTGGTGCTTGAGAACATCCTAGAGGAAGAATCGAGCAGGCACGAAAAGGGCAAGAAGACTATTGAGGAACAACAGGTGAACATCTGGGATATTTGAAACCTAACAAACTCAGAGGAGAGTGAAACTCCAAGGCCAGATTCTCCTCTTCGAGAACCCTTCACCCCATCAGAATCATCCAGCAGCTCAGATGAACAAGCTCACAATCCTCAATCGGAAAAAGATATGCAGATTTCCCAGCCTATCTTGAAGACAACGGGAACAATGCAAGAACTGCCAGTTCGAATACTGTCGCGCAAGAATTGCCAATGCAATTAGCTGTCACTCAAGAGCAACCTCTTCGAGAAACTATCGTGCAACAACCACTTGAAGATACTGTTGCTGAAGCACTGCGACTTCCAGAAACTACCACAGCAGAACGTGAAGAAACTTTTCTAGAATAAATTATGCGCAATGATTGATGAAAATTATGCTGGTCTTCTAAAATTGCGGGTTCTTCAACAGAATCTAAATGCAAAATTCGAAGAGTTCCAGGAGAACCTCATGGACCTTGAAGAAGCAAAAGAAAATGAGCTTGAGAGGTTGAGAAAAGAAGAGGAAGAGAGGCTGAGGAAAGAAGATGAACAAGCTTTAGCTCAGGCAATTCAACTTTCTTACACAATAACTCTTGCAACAACTACTAAGAGATCTTTGGAGCTTGTCTACAAGCGAGCACTGTAAAATTTCTTTTTGCAACTCAAGTTCCTACACTGTTGCCAATGTGTGAAAACATATTCTGAGAAGAGAGCTCTACGAGCACAAGAAGAGGAAGCAGAATTGCAGAGATTGTATCAGGAAGCTGAGTGAAAGAGAATAGAAGCAGTTGAGCTGAAATGAAAGGAAGAAGAAGACGCTGCTGCTGCCGCTGAGCGGAAAAGGATAGAAGAAGAGGCTGCAGCTGCTGAGGAAAAGAGGCAAAAAGAAGAAGCAGCAACTAAACTGAGAAGGAAAGCGGAAGAGGAAGCAGACAAACCTACCCATCAACAACTAGAATTATATACTGCTACATCTCAAAGCCAAACCGGCGGAGACTCAAGAGCGCTAGTTGCTTCGGAAGAAACAATGTCTCCCAATCCCATCTCTGTAGGAGCACCTATTCTAACCCTTGATACTTTGAGACAAGAAATGAACCAGCAAATCCATTCGTCCATGTTCTCAATTTTTTATTTTGTCAAAAAGGGGTAAGAAAGGGGAGATGAACAAGTGAAGCTGCAGTTGCAGTTGTTGGAGAGGCGAGATGAACATATGAGATTGCAGTTGGAGTGCATGCACGAAAAATATACATCTTTTATGCATTATTGCACTTAGAATAATTAAGCTTTGGAGTTTTCAAGACATTAAAGGTTCGTATTTTATTTGTAAGTCAATTAATAATATGTTTACTTTATTTCTAGTCATGTTTTGTGCCTAGAACCCTAAACAGATTATAGGGTTATGATTTATCTTTTTTGATGCATGTTTAATTGAAATTAACTCATATGGCATGGTTTAATTCTCTGGTTTAATTTAATAATCTAGATTAAAAGAAGGACCAAGAGGTGAATTGAGATCTAGGTTTAAGTTATCAATTGATGGACCGAGAGGTGAAAATTGTTAATTGGAAGAGGGAATTAAATATGTTGGTTTTCTGTCTCAAAAAGAAGAAACTTGCATAGGAATAAATTAGATAATTATCGAGATTGACTGATTTGGTGTTCTTGAGACCGAGAGGAGATAGTCACTAATTAGTAATCTAGGGTTTAATTGACTGACCAAGGAATTTAATCCATTAAAATCTGATGTTTTCCCCATTGCTGAGTTGATTGATATTGCATGCTAAAGATTAGATTATCTGCCCTAGGATCTGTGTTTTCTTTAACTTTTTTTAAAACCCTTTATTTTATCGCATTGTCATCTTTAATTTCCAAACAAAACCCCTTTTTCAAATTCCTCAAGCTTCTATGTTCTAGAAATTGTGGCTAGTAATTTGGATTTTTCGTTGCACAGTCCCTGTGGGATCGACCACCTTAGGGTGTAAAAACTTATTTGCTCGCTGCTTTCTGCAGTTATCAAAAATTGGCACCGTTGCTGGGGACTATCAGAATTATCTAGATATTAGTTTATTTTTAGTTCTGATGGATTGAGGCTGTAATTTTATTTTAATTTCGTTGTTGTTGATTTTTGTGTTTTTAATTTCGTATTTTAGTTGTTGAATTTGATTTTTGGTGTTGAATTTTTGTGTTTCAGTTCGTGTGTGTTTTTAGGTTCTGCGCTCTATCTCGATTGATAGTCTGCCTGTCGATCGACAGGGCCGCTGCATTCGTGTCGATCGACAGCCTGCCTGTCGATCAACACAAAGGCTAATTTCTGTTTTCTTCTGTTTTGTTTGCAGGTTCATGCACACAAGGGCCCGGGGCAAACCACTCAAGAATTTTGATCCAGAGATCGAGGCTACAGCCCGGAGGAGGAAAAGTAAGGCAAAACAACCCACAACAATGGATCCACCGCACAATTCGGATAGTGAAGACTTCTCAGGCATGCCACCGTTGGAAAATTCTGAACAACAACTCATAACTCAAGAGAGTGCCACCTTACTTGTCCAAGAAGTCAACCAGATGAAGGACATCATCAAGCAGCTCATGGCAGAGAGGGAAGCAGAAAGGCGCGAGGCCGAAAGAAGGGAAAGAGAAAGAGAGAGAGAGAGAGAAAGGCGTCGACAGGATGACTCCGATGATGAGGACCCCAATGCAATGGCCAAGAAGTACAGACCACAGCCCGGGAATGAGGAATTTGTTATTGGCATCACCGCCAATAACTTTGAACTCAAGACCGGTTTGATTCAGATGGTTCAACAGAACCAGTTTGGAGGCCGAGCAGTGGAGGATCCGTACACTCACCTCAGGATGTTCATGGAGGTGTGTGATACCATCAAGCAGAACGGAGTGACTCAGGATGTGATCCGGCTGTGCTTGTTCCCCTTCTCACTTAGAGATCAAGCTCAGACGTAGTTTACAGTCCTGGACTGCAGCAACATCCGCACTTGGGCCGATCTCAGAGCAGAGTTCCTCGCCGCCTTCTTCCCACCATCAATCATCATTCAAAGAAGATGGAGATCCTACAGTTCCACCAGAAGATGGATGAGTCCCTATTTGAGGCGTGGAGCAGATTCAATGAGTTGTTGCGAAGCTGCCCAGGACATGGAGTGGACACCGAGGAGCAGGCCCATGTTTTCTACAAAGGGTTGACTGAAAAGACCCAAGAATCAGTAGACAATGCTGTTGGGGGATCCTTGATGAGCAAGTCGCCAGAGAAGGCCTCTTGTTAGGAGAAAGTGTATCTTGAGACTATCTCCACCACTATTGTATGTTGTGGCTAACCCTTCCCAAATGGCTTTTGCAGTTGGATATTGAACAAAGTTGGGAATGAGTTCGGAGTCGATTGATATCATAATCAGTGAGCTGATTAAAAGGTCATTATGCTCCCATCTTGGAAAATCTGGATCCAAATCTTTCGGTGGGGAGGATTGTCGGTGATGTGATTGAGACACCCTCTTCTGCCAATTGCCATTCTCATTAATCGGGGCCAGACGCCATAATTTTGTTCAGTAAGTTTTAAGTTGACATTTATAGGAGGGATTTGACTGACCATTTTGGTTTGTGTGTTTGGAAAGATTTGACTTATTTCGGCAGATTTGTCATCCACACCAGTTTTCTCAGCCATGTTTAGTTGATGAGCAAAGTAATTCAGACCTTAGGATTGAACCTGCTCTGATGCCATGTTAAAGGTTTAAAAATAAGAGAGAAGAAAGTCATGAATGGATTCAATCCTTTTTTATTATATAATTTGTATTGCAATGCGATGCTTTTATATTGAAATAGACTAGTACATAAATGGTAGGTAATCCTTGGTTGATACATAATCTTCTCCACAATCAATCATGATTGACTGATTCATAATGGTGATCCATAATTTATTCTTTCCTTTCTAACAAATCTAATGATAGAAGAAGTGTTGCTTAGTGTCGTTTAGTTTTGCTAGAAAGTCTTGAATCGAATTTATCCTAGTGAATGAACCTAGAGGAAATTTGTATGTTTTTTATTTAGACGTACTATGTAAAACTTGTTTTTATCATAGTAAAATAATTTTTAGCCATGAGACACTATGAGATTTAGAAATATACCCAAAAGAATTTTATCCGTTGTGCTTATTTTATCTCTGTGTTATCGTATTACACTTTAAATAAACTCTAAATTTAACACGATTGTGGTAAACTCGGGAACTAAATTAATTCAAATAATAAAATGAAATAAAGGCACTAAATTATTTCAAATAATAAAATGAAAAAAAAAATATTTTTTATTAATCTGTTTGTCGATAACAATATCTGATCCAATAATCCAAATCTGACACAAAATCCTCATCTACTTAGCTTGTTCATCCTATAAGAATTCAAATCCGATAAAGCTCAATTCATGTCCATTACTATCATTAGGGGTGTTCGCGGTCCGGTTCAGTCGATTTTGGAGGAAAATCTCAGCTAAACCAATAAATACGGTTTGTGATTTTCCCAAACCAAACTGGCTGGATAATTTAGCTAAACCAATTTGGCCAAATCGTATAAAAAATGACTCGGTCCGGCCAGTTTTGCGGGTGGAGATGGGTTAAAGTATAGATAAATTGCGTAGCGTAAGACTTAAAGTATGATGGTGCGAACTGACTCTTACTCAAGTCAGTTCGTACTTACTAAAAACTAGTTGATATTTAAATTGAGTAAATTAGTTGATTCAGTAAATACATCAACTTAGTCAGTTGTTAGCTTTCAAATTAAGCTAGTGAACAAGATAAATAAATCAAAGCAGTAAATGACATATGATATATAGTAGTTCCCAAGCCAAAAGATCCTACGTCCACTCTTCAATTATCATATGGTCGTAAATTCACTAAACAAGTTACAACACAATGCAAAAAGTTTATTCTGGTTTTGGAAAGCTCCTATGTCATCCGAATTCCACACAGCTACAGGAAATGAACTTTAGCAGAAAAAGTAAATATTGTTTACAAAATATATAGTTTAGGTAAGTCTCAGATCAAATCCATGGGCGTACCCAATAAGTACAATGCCAACAAAGCAAAATATTAAACAAGCTAATCTAGGAAGACAAGAAAGGTCAAGACAAGGCGATCAACCTATTAAAACCTCAACAAATCTACCAACAAAAATCATGGACCTAGCTCAACCAAAGGGTGATACACATAGAAAAGTTACAGATCATACAACACATACACTTCCCAAATGCTATCATTATTTACTCCAGGCCTTACTAGTATCCCAACTAGGTTAGCACACCAGTAAGTCTAACAAAAAAACCCTAAGAGTAAGCATCCTATGGAACCCTATATAGTGTTATCATCCATTTTAGACCACAACCGATATGGAATAAATATAGTATAAAACAAGATAAACATTAGACTTAATCTGACTAACAACATTAACAATGACAAAATGTATATATTCATATGTTAGCTTGTTCTTTGCATGCCAGAGGTGGTTCACTAATATAGAAAGAGCAATCATCCTCGCTTTCTTTACCACCTTCTAATGACTAGTACATATTTTTTCCCCATGTGATTACACACACAATGGTGGACAGACAACAGGGTGTTCAGAGCCAACTCTTGATATGTTTCCAGACAACATGCGTGGCATTACAATCAAAGAAAAGATGTTGATTAGTTTCATCGTTATTACAACAAAGTACACAACTCTGACGGATTCCCAGAAAATGAAGTCGATCATTAATTTTCAAATGTTATGGCAAGCAAGAGGGAAACGAAAAACTTGGCTGGAATGGAGTCATTATAAAAAACTTTATGCTGAAATCTCCTTTCACCCTTCTCTCTAAGATGCTCATAACCAAACGCGGTTCCTTTTGAAGAATGCCAAAAGACCAACATAGATTTAGCTTTATCCACATCTCCTCCACAATCCTACAAAAACAATTACAAATGAGCAAGACATTTTTAATCAAAGAAGAATCTCTCATATTACTATCCACAATCCAAATATTGTGCTCCTTTAAAAATTCTTCACGTATCCAGCCTTACCAGAGGGAATCCACATTGCATTGACTATTTCACAAAATCTTTGTGAGGATTTCTTTGTTCAACTATTTCAGGTCGCGAGTTCCGAACTAAGCTCTTTTAGTCTACGGACTATGGGTCATACAACCAAACAGAGTTTACTACCCTACGGGAACCTACAAATTAAATAACAAGTTAAACCTATCCACAACCATAGCTAGTAGGGGGAGAACTTTGATCCAGTAACACTTGATTCTCTATGAAACAAATTTGATAAGTTCAGCCCTTCCAACAAAAGAAAGACTAACATTAGTTAAATGATAAATATAATCAGCAATTTGATCAATAAAGGACCATATAAATGATGGATTTTGTATACTGAAAGCATTTATTATAATGAGTATACAACGGTTTATTTCTCATATTTGTTAAACAAACTACGTGTATGAACAATGGTATCCTCTTGTCTCACCGATAGAGACGATCATACGGCGTGTTGTAGATCGCAAAAGATAGTATGATCACTTGACCTAGTGAGACATAAACACGATCACAGCCGAGAAAGCGTATGAGGATACGTCTGTCGGGATGGCTGCGGCATTGTCAGAATAATTAGTCTGTCTTGATTACTTGACATCCTGGTACGCAAGGGGTGGCGTATTGATGGACCACTGAGATGTATTTTTCTGTCTGACATCAGCAAATACAAGATCTCGTTTTGATTGAGTCCAAACCCTAACGAAGGTTCAGGGGTTTGCACGGATTGACTGTTGCTTTGACTTGCCATGGTTGAGAGCCTAAGTAACGTGCTCGTATATCCGCATCTTGGGTAACAGCGGTTCGTGTAGTACTGCCTGAGACTGGGCTTAGGTAACCATATTCGAGTAATAGGATGGGGACATTCTCTGAGGAGCTCAATAACATTCATCGTGTCAAAGTCCTGCAAGCTGATTAAGTTCAGGCACGAGTGACAAGGTTTGAGTGGTACTACTCAGGAATTATAAAATATTAATTAATTGTAGCTAGATCTTGTCAGAGGCTCCGATTAATTAATGAATGTCCGGTAACCTTAAATATGGGGATTCTCAATTAATGCAGCCTGTTCTCACAACGTGGTAATAAAGGGGTAGGTCAGTATTAATTCTGGGGTGAAAAAGAATTAATATTAATTAATTAATAGTGTCCTGGGTTGTGGACATGGGAATTAATTAATTTATAGGTCCACTTTATTATTTGCATTAGGTCCCAGGTCTGGCCCAACTAAATATGCTGAATTGAGCCCAGTAGCCCATTAGGGTTTATAACCCTAGGTCTATAAATAGACAGCTCTCTCTCATAAGTTGTAACACAGTTGAAAAACACTAAACCTAGGAGAGAGAGAAGGAGGCACCGATTTTACTGTGCAAAGGAGGAGAATTTCGATTCTGGTCCTGCTCAAACCACAGATCTATGGAGTCCTCATGAGTAGTAGATCTGAACAGCATTGGGATATAGATCTGAAGACCTGATCTGGAGAACAGAAATTTTATTTCTTTTCTTTCTTTAATTTCAATTTTTCTAGAAATTAGTATTCTAGTTTCTGTTTCCGCAGATAAAATCGAATTGCGTGGTTAAATTGATGTTAGAAATTCAAATGCAAAAGATCGTATCAGACTCGACGGAATTACGGTAATTCTCAATCCACAATATTGTATTAAATTCATAGGAGCATGCTAGGGTTTATTATGTATTTAATTGTGCACAATATCCATAAACCGATCCGGTTCAATTGGTTTTGGTGATTCGGTTCACGGGAAAACCCTACAATTGGTATCAGAGCCAGGTTTCTGATTTATGGCTCTGTTGTGCATAGTTAAATTCGATATGCATGTATGAATTTATTTTATGGATGGTTTTTGTTCCTCGTGGCAACCCGTGTAATTCAGCCCGCGGTGGTTTATCCGTGTAGGGCTGAATTAATTTTGTAAAATCACGAGAAAATTCGTGATTAGTGTAGATTTGAAAAATTGTAATAGAGTAGATTATTCTGTAATTTTATTTTTCAAAAAATCTGTAATTGGACGGGTCGAGGACGAAGAACGAAGATGGAGCCGGCGAAGGGCGGTGCACGGCGGCGGAAGGTGGCCGCGCGCGCGAGCAGCCGTGGGCGGCGGTGGCGCAGGGCCGCAGACGACGGCGGTGCCGGGGCCTGCATACACGAGGCGCGGGTGTGAGCGAGCGCGGCACTGTGCGCACGCGGCGGCGGCGGTCGGCGGCGGCGGTGGCTGTCGTCGGCTACTGCTGTCCCTGCGGCGGTGGCTCGTGTTTTGGTGGTTTTTGCAATCCCGTGTAAACCCTAGGGTTTGCATTAGGGTTAGGGCAAATCATCAGATCACAAAGGCCTAAATCCCAAAAGATTTGGTGGTTGAAGATTTGGAGGCCCTTGAAGATTTGGAATTATCCAAAATAGATTCAAATTCAAATTGTAATAGATAGAATTTATTTTTTCTATTTTTGTGGGGCCACGAGGAATTTTTGTTTATCTTAATTGTCCTCGTATGATATGTGATTTATTATGTGCGCAATTAAGTATGTGTAGATAATAGGAAAAGCATGATTTATCGCTTTTATTATTTACAGCTTTCCAAGCATGCTTATGTGATTAATTTCTTGTTGGATTATATTTTGGGAATTTTCGGACTTGTATTATTACATGCAAAAATTTGGGAAATATAATGACAAAGAAATTATATGTGCGCATAAGGAAACCTTTTAAAAGAAAAATACTAAGCGGATATTTTAATTAAAATCAATAGACCTCCACAAAGCGGTCCTAGGCTGTAAGTGTATCTCTCGCTCTTGTAAACGTCTACGAGTGTAGCTTGCTAGTTCCTGGAGGTGCATGGGTACGGTTGTTGGGATTTCCAGACATACAATTTAAATCATGTGAATAGTGGGAGGGTTTTGCGTAAACGTCTATGAGTGTAGCTTTAAGGGCTGTGTGGTATGGTTACGTGCCATGCTAAACTGTCTATTTTGGCCGCAGTTAAATTTGTGGTTAATCGCTTAGAAGCATCTTAGAATATAATGCAAGAATTGCATCCCTATTCTTGAGAGATGACTGGGTCTAAGGTTTTCACTAATTATTAATTTCTAGTGTCAAAAGGTTCCTGACATGGTAGTAAAATTAAATGGATTGGGGCTTAAAACCCGCAGTTCTGGTCAAGAGTGACATCGTAAACGTCTACGAGTGTAGCTTGCGGTGGGATCTCTTGGGAAATTAGTGGAAAACATTTGTATTTGATTTATTAAAAGGTTTTCAATGCATTTGTTTTCGAAGTTCTACATGTATGTTCTTATTTAAGATTCTTTATTGTTTTCAGATATGTCTATGTCTAATGTGATCAATATTCTCGCACAAAACACTTTAACTGGTCCAAACTTCCTGGAATGGAAACGCAATCTCGAATACCTCCCGATTGCAGAAGAACATATGTTCGTTCTGCAAGTACTTCATCCCGAAGTGCCAACTGCTGAATCTAATCAAACGGATATAGACTTTTATAACAAGTGGGAGAAATCGAACAATGTAGTCAAGTGCTACATGATGACCACTATGTCGAAAGTCTTGCAGCAGCAGCATCAGCACCATAGGGATGCCTATGACATTATACAAAGTCTGGAGGCGACCTATGGGGAAACTGATAGAGCCATCATATTCAATCTCATGAGAGAAATCGTGAGTAAGAAAATGACTGATGGCACCCCAGTGAGAGAGCACGTAGTCACCATGACTCACCTCATGGATGAACTGACTGTGCATGGTGGAGGTATCGACGCTGAGGCTAAAGTCGATATCATACTGAACTCTCTACCCAAGTCCTTTGAGAGTTTTAGACTGAATGTTGTCATGAACAAGAAAGAGTATACTCTTAATGAGTTGCTCAATGACTTGATGGCAGCGGAATCAGTTATGAACCCTCAGAAGGTTGCCTTGGCTACTTCTGGTAATCTCTCTGTTGTACCGAAAGGTATGAAGCGGAGAAAGGGATTAAGAAGTGGGCTAAGAAGGCACCTATGAAGGAAGGTGGGACTGGGAAAAAGCCTAAGGTGTCGACTAATAGGGACAGGTGCTTCAGGTGTGGTAAGAAAGGGCATTGGAGGAAAGATTGTCAAGCCAACAAAGCTCGACAAGGTATGCCATTTGCATGTATAACTGTAAGCATGATTAGGGTCTGTTGTTGCTCTTCCAAGAGCTGTAAGCACTGACTTGTTGATCATGTTGTTGTACTTTGCAAGGGACCGTGCCGACAAGGCTGGTGAATGATGGCAAGAAGATACGAAACTTGATGAAGGCAACGTTTTATGACGGAGCTTCATGGAGTTTTCTTTTCCTTATGTTTTGATGTTTTGAGTACATTTGAGAGATTATTTGTGGGCCGTGGTTTATCGGTACAAATTTTATCAACTTTTATGGATATTTGTTATTTATGATTTTATCATTGGCAGTAACAATGTTATCCGTTATGGAATGTTGATTTACACTCTTTATGTTACTTCGATCAAAACATGTCCTTGAATATTGCATGTAATTCATCCGTAATTGATAATCCTAGAAAGAGAAAACTTACTTCTTCTGATGAGGATCTTAGATATCTCTGGCACTTGAGACTTGGTCACATCAGCTTGAAGCGGATTCAAAGACTTGCAGATGACGGTACATTGGACTTAGTCCGGGCTGTACCTTATCAAGTCTGCGAATTATGCATCGAGGGCAAGATGACTACTAGGCCTTTTAAGGCTAGTCAGTCTCGAGCAGAGGATGTGTTGGAGTTGATCCATTCTGACTTATGTGGACCGATGTCCACGCAGGCTCGTGGAGGGTACGAGTACTTCATCACTTTCATTGACGATTACTCAAGGTACGGATATGTTAACCTGCTTCGCTACAAGTCTGAATGCTTTGAGAAATTCAAAGAGTTCAAGGCTGAGGTAGAAAAGAAGGTCGGGAAAACTACCAAGTCACTGCGATCTGACCGCGGTCGCAAATACCTCGGTAACGAGTTCCTGCAATATTTGTCAGAAAATAGGATTACATCCCAATGGACTGCACCGGGTACTCCCCAGCAAAATGGTGTAGCAGAAAGAAGAAATAGGACTCTTCTAGAGATGGTAAGATCAATGATGAGTTATGCAAGCTTGCCAATTTTGTTTTGGAGCTACGCATTGGAAACAACAGCTTACGTGCTAAATGTGGTGCCTTCTAAATCAATTCATGAGACGCCTTCTGAGCTCTTCCTTGGTCGCAAACCGAGTTTGTGCAAGTTTAGAGTATGGCGCTGTCCGGCACACGTACTGTCGAGGGAACCTGATAAGTTAGAAAGCAGGTCAAAAGTAATGTTGTTTATAGGGTACCCCAGGCAAACGAAAGGTGGTTACTTTTACTGTCCTGAGAGTCAAAGAGTTGTTAGCACCAACGCTAGATTCTTGGAGGACGAGTATGTGAGTAATAACAAGTCAAGGAGTAATATCGTTCTTCAAGAGATTGAGAACGAGAATGCAATTCCAAGGGAAGGGGAACGTGAGAATGTGGGTGCAACTGTGGGAGGTACAACACCACATGCGCGTCCTTCAGTGCAAGGTGCAGAGCCACAAGTTACTTCACCTACTACTGACACGGCACCGATGTCTTGTCATTGTGGGAGAGTTATTTTCCAGCTGGAAAGATATATGTTCGTGGGTGAGTCTTTGGACTTGAGCTCGGAAGACGGACATGAGGACTCTGACCCACTGACTTACGAAAAGGCAGTGCAGGACAAGGATGTTGCCAAATGGCAAGTCGCCATGGATTCTGAAATAGAATCCATAACTACTATGGATGTATATGAGAAAACTGTTTTGTCGGATGGCTTTAGGGCCATAGGGTGCAAATGGGTATACAAGAGAAAGAAAGGGGCGGATGGAAAAGTCACGGCTTTTAAAGCCAGGATGGTGGTAAAGGGTTATAGTCAGAAAGAGGGCATTGACTATGACGAAACCTTTTCACCCGTAGCCATGCTCAAGTCCATCCGGATACTCCTCGCCATAGTTGCGCATATGGACCTCGAGATATGGCAGATGGATGTCAAAACCGCTTTCCTAAATGGTTACCTTGAAGAAGGTAGGGACATCTATATGCAGCAACCCGAGGGTTACATACGCAAGGGCGAAGAACATCTTGTCTGGAAGCTTAAGAAGTCCTTGTATGGACTTAAGCAAGCTTCGAGGTCGTGGAACTTACGTTTCAACGATGTGATTAAATCCTATGGATTTGCACAGCTGGAAAACGAAAGTTGTGTTTACCGACTTTGTGTCAGTGGGAGCGTAGTTTTCCTTGCACTATACGTTGATGACATACTCCTATTTGGAAACAACGAGGGAGTGATGTCGGAGATCAAAGTTTGATTATCTGAACAGTTCCAAATGAAGGGTTTGGGTGAAGCTGGCTACATTCTTGAGATTAAGGTCTTACGAGATCGTAAGAGAAGAATGTTGAGCTTATCCCAGGCATCCTATGTGGATACTGTTATTACCCGGTTTGACATGCAACTCGCCCAGAAAGGTTTGCTACCTTTCAATCATGGCATTTATCTTTCTATCGGGCAGTGTCCTCAGACACAGCGGGAGAAAGATGATATGAGTCTTGTACCATACGCTTCGGCGGTGGGTAGTCTCATGTATGCGATGTTGTGTACCAGGCCTAATATTTGTTATACCGTTGGCATGGTAGCAAGATATCAGTCTAACCCTTGACAGGCGCACTGGACTGCTGTAAACCATATCCTCAAGTACTTGAAGATAACTAGGAATTTTTGCCTAGTTTATCAAGGTGAGGATTCAGATTTCCAAGGGGACCGGGATGAGAAGAAATTGACCTCGGGATATGTGTTTACCCTAGAAGGTGGAGCTGTATCTTGGAGGAGCTCAAAGCAGAAATACATTGCTGACTCCACCATGGAGGCGGAATATGTCGCCGCCTCCGAAGCCTCGAAAGAGGGGGTATGGCTCAGGAACTACCTTTTAGAGTTGGGTGTGATTCCGAGTTTGCCGAGGAGCATCATAATTTATTGTGACAATTCGGTGCAGTGGCAAACTCAAAGGAACCGTGGTCTCACAGGGCAAGCAAACACATAGAGAGAAAGTACCATATCATACGAGAGATCGTATCGAGGGACGATGTGCAAATTAAGAAGATTGACACTGCTGACAACAATGCTGATCCATTTACAAAGTGTTTGCCGCAGAAGTTTTACGAAAGACATATTCGTGAGCTGGATCTGAGGTAGATGCCGACCACTGATAGTTGTTAACGAGATAGCAAGTTAGATAGACGGACTGTATACTCTGTAATAACTTAGTTATGCTTTGAGTATAAGTGGGAGATTGATGGGTTTTATACACTGAAAGCATTTATTATAATGAGTATACAACGGTTTATTTCTCCTATATGTTAAACAAACTACATGTATGAACAATGGTATCCTCTAGTCTCACCGATAGGGACGATCATACGGCGTGTTGTAGATCGCAAAAGATAGTATGATCACTAGACCTAGTGAGACATAAACATAATCACAGCCGAGACAGCGTATGAGGATATGTCTCTCCGGATGGCTGCGGCATTGTCAGAATAAGAAATCTGTCTTGATTACTTGACATGCTGGCACGCAAGGGGTGGCGTATTGATGGACCACTGAGATGTATTTGTCTGTCTGACATCTGCAAATACAAGATCTCGTTTTGATTGATAAGATATTAATTAATTGTAGCTAGAGATTGTCAGAGGCTCCGATTAATTAATGAATGTCCGGTAACCTTAAATATGGGGATTCTCAATTAATGCAGCTCGTTCTCACAACGTGGTAATAAAGGGGTAGGCCAGTATTAATTCTGTGGTGAAAAAGAATTAATATTAATTAATTAATTGTGTCTTGGATTGTGGACATGGGAATTAATTAATTTATAGGCCCACTTTATTATTTGCATTAGGTACTAGGTCTGGCCCAAATAAATATGCTGAATTGAGCCCAGTAGCCCATTAGGATTTATAACCCTAGGTCTATAAATAGACAGCTCTCTCTCATAAGTTGTAACACAGTTGAAAAACACTAAACCTAGGAGAGAGAGAAGGAGGCGCCGATTTTACTGTGCAAAGGAGGAGAATTTCAATTCTGGTCCTGCTCAAACCACAGATCTACGGAGTCCTCACCAGTAGTAGATCTGAACAGCATTGGGATACAGATCTGAAGACCTAATCTGGAGAACATAAATTTTATTTCTTTTCTTTGTTTAATTTCAATTTTTCTAGAAATTGGTATTCTAATTTCTGTTTCCGCAGATAAAATCGAATTGCGTGGTTGAATTGAAGTTGGAAATTCAAACGCAAAAGATCGGA
Organism: Plectranthus barbatus; assembly: GCA_026898455.1. NCBI lineage: Eukaryota > Viridiplantae > Streptophyta > Magnoliopsida > Lamiales > Lamiaceae > Plectranthus > Plectranthus barbatus. Next base: position 1,106,248 of record JAPKLW010000038.1, on the reverse strand, counting down.
TCAGACTCGACGGAATTACGGTAATTCTCAATCCACGATATTGTATTAAATTCATAGGAGCATGCTAGGGTTTATTATGTATTTAATTGTGCACAATATCCATAAATTGATACGGTTCAATTGATTTTGGTGATTCGGTTCACGAGAAAACCCTACAATAAATTATTTGCGACTTTTGGGGAGAAATAGGGTTGCCTAAGTAACTAATAAGAAAGGTCCCATTAGAAAACCCAAGCGTGTCAACAATCAACTGCTCCTCAAAAGGACGGATGCCTCCAAGAAAGATATGGGACTTAGATTTGTTGATGTACAGCCTAGATGTAGCCAAAAATTCCTGCAAAATATTAGCCACCATATTGATGGAGTGTAGTTCACATGTCCCAATGATAAGAAGATCATAAGCAAAAATAAGGTGAGAGATCTCCAAAAATTCACATTTAGGTACAAAACCATAATCAGAACCCATGATACCAGCAGTAAATAATCTAGATAAATATTTCATACAAAATAGAAATAAGAAAGGGGATATTGGATCCTTCTAACGAACCCTATTTTGCCACAAGTAAACCCATCGCACCACCATTGATAAACATAGAGAAGGTAGGATAGGTCATGCATGTCATAATACAGTAGATGAAGAGATGATGGAAATTGAGCCCCCACAACACCTCAAATAAAAAATCCCTTGAGATGGAAATAAGCCTTCTAAAGATCAATCTTGAGCATACACCGGGTTGTAACTCCTTTAGTCTTCCTTTCAAAATCCCTAATGACGTCCTGCGCAAGATGAATATTGTTAGTAATATTCTGACCTTTGAAAAAGAGGCAGGAAGCTTTACCACACAAGTCCATATGATAGGCTCTTCGACTTTAACCTACCAGACTTTACCACGAACACGTCACTAGGTCTACGAGCTGGAAAGGTGTGAATTTGTATTTCTCGTGGAACTTGGGATTGTTGGATGAATATTGGGTAGACATTTGAAGTTTCAAAGTGCCAGTCTCGAATTCAGTCTCTTTGAAAAGAGCCTGAACTCCGATTAACTCAAGCTAAGTAGCTATGAGTCTTTTGTAAAAACATAGTGATTGAGTGAGAGATGAAAGGTTTTGATAAGAGATGTGTTTCATATATGAATTTGGAAACTTCATATCTTTTTCTCTGTCGATCTTCTTGTGTATTTATAAACATGGTGTATTTATAAACATGGTGGGAAATTCATAGTGGTTTGAAAACTATCATTTGAGTGTTGAGCGCATTCTCCTATATTTTTAATCATTAGCAGCTTTCTGTCACGTCAAGGGATTTTCATCAAAACAGATCTTAATAAGTCTAAGGAATGTAGTTTGATTCTTTTGTATTTACTAAGTTTGAAACTTTAGGTTTTTTTTTTTTTTTTTTTTTTTTACTTCAGTCAGTTTTTTACATGGTTCAACTGACTCATTCTCTTTCTCCATTGACAATTGTCTTTATACCTTTGACTCAGTTTCAACTAATTAATTAAGTCTCCAACTTAACTGATATTTCACCAACTGACCAGTTGTGTAAATCTTTGGCTGGTCTTTTCTTTGGCTGACAAGAATTGATTCCTATATCTATTACAACTCAATGAACATATACAAAGATTACAAGTTTGAAATATCTCTAACAACCAATTCTATTTAATCAGTCTTATATATTCGACCGATGATTGACTTGGTTAGATATATCAAATTACATTTTTTCCTTTACCACATTACTTTGGCACCATATCATGTTTACCTATGTATTCATTAGTGCTATAAATGATGGTTGTGGTAATTAAATAGAAGTAAATCTAAATCATTAAAAATAATTACATTGATGGTTAAAAAAAAAACATGAGTCACATAAAACTATACTTTAAGCGTAATCTATATATATATAAAAAACCCATTATATCTTAAACTTAATATATATTATAAAAATAATATTTATAAACAAATTGTAATTCGGACCATTAATTGAGTTAGATGAAGGTACAAAATTCATGCATATATAATAAAAAAAATTAGTTTTATAACTATATCTACTCTCCAAAATTAGATTATTTATGAAGGAGGAAAACAATATAGGATATAATCCAATTAGATTACAATCTTTACATAGTAAAGGTTAGTCATAGAAATGTAGGTTAAAAGAGACAAAATATTCAACATAAAATTGAGAGCTATCCAAAGTTGCCAAATTTTAAAGGGCCATGGTGACTATAAACAATTTTGAAAAATTGCTATAATCTGGAAAAGGTGGCAGCGATATAAATGATGATAAGATTTTGACAATGAATGAGGATTACAATTATAGCAACCATAAAGTCTGCTGAAATATCATTTTAAAGGGAATATTTAATACTCGGTGGTTATTGGAAGCCTCTAAAATTAATATTGTTGTTACTTTTCACATAAATATTCAAAATCTTAAATATAATCTATATCTGTATAATATACTAAAATAATTCCGAATTTTTCACCCAAAACTCTCACATCAAAAGGAAAAATCATTCTACCAAGCCACAATATTATATTTATATATATATATATATAGAGAGAGAGAGATAGAATAGTGATCATATGAGAATAGTTTTTAGTATGAGAAATAAGAATAAATCTCAGCCTTTGATTTTGTGATTTCAACGCTCATGATCTATTTTACTCCGTGTGCAGTTTTCCTCGATTATCCTGCAATTTTGCAAAATTAAAGTTATTTTTGTAATTTTAGCTTTTTTTAAAATCTAAAATAGTATCTCATTAAGTTTTTTATTCCTTTCTTCGCGCGATTTGATTTCTTCTTTCTTCTTTGTTCGAATTGATTTATATTTCTTTTGTCGATCAGATTTTTTTTCTTTGTTTCTGGATTTCGCATTCGTGTTCGGTCTCGACGT
>JAPKLW010000038.1:1041704-1091243 GCA_026898455.1 Plectranthus barbatus | reverse complement strand
TAGTTGTATTTATCCCATTGAGTGTGAAATTATTCCTGGGCCCAACACTGAACAAACTAAGACACCAAAGTACTCAACAATGATTAAAGACCTCTTTCTTTTTCTCTCCCTTTTTTTTTTTTTTGTTTTTTGTTTTAAGGAAACGAACAGAAACTGCAAGCCTTCAAATTTTAACATCGGTGTGTTATACCTGTATAAATCAAATGATCTGATAAAGAACAATGTCATGTGCCATGTTCCACAGAGATAGTGTTCCTAATAACACCCTATCTCCAGTACTTAGCTTGCGACATACAAATTCAGCATATATTATCTCACCATTCAACATGTTCCACATAGGCAGTGTTCCTAGTAACATCCCGTCTACAGTACTTGAGAAATAATGATCGTACATGACAAACATACTCAATGTTTTGACATTAAGGCCTCACTCTTGTGCCTACCGTCTTATAACATGAGTTTATACTCCACGTGTTGACATTAAGGCCTCACTCTTGTGCCTACAGTCTTATAACATGGGTTTTTTTTTATATTTTTTATAAAATCAGATCTTAAAGAAAAGGATATAACACAATCGATAATAAAGAATTAGGCAAGCAGAACAAAAATTGAAAAACAACGTAATGTTGGTCGACACAATATTTACAATGATCAACATTCTATTCATACGAATTTAATAAGCATTACACATACCAAGAGATTTTCTAAGATAAGAGAACCTCTCAAAGTCAAGGGCCTTTGTAAAAATGTCTGCAATTTGATCTTTAGTAGGAATGTGTTTAAGTGAGATAAGATCTTTTTTCCACTAAATCTCGAATAAAGTGGTGTTGAATATCTATGTGCTTAGTTCTAGAATGTTGGACTGTATTTTTTAAAATCTCAATAGCACTAGAATTGTCACAGAACAGTGTTAAAGTTTCAGAAAACATACCGTAATCTTCAAGCATTTGTCTCATCCATACCAATTGTGTGCAACAACTTGCTGCAGCAATGTACTCGGCTTCAGCCGTTGAAAGAGATATGCAATTTTGTTTCTTACTTGTCCAAGATACAAGATTTGCTCCAATCAGAAAACAGCCACCGCTAGTACTTTTTCTATCATCAACATCGCCTGCCCAATCAGCATCACTGTAACCTGTGATGTTAGTACCAGTATCTTTTGCATACCACAATCCCATGTTTGAAGTTCCAGAAATATATCGGATAATTCTTTTAATAGCTTTCATATGAGATTCTTTGGGGTCAGACTGGTATCTAGCACAGACACCAACACTAAAAAGTATATCAGGCCTACTAGCAGTAAGGTATAACAAACTACCTATCATTCCACGGTATTCAGTAGGTTCAACACTAACGCCACTACTATCTTTGCAAAGTTTAACACTGGAACCCATTGGTGTTTTCATGTGTTTTGCAGACTTTAACCCAAATCTTTTCACAAGATTACATGCATATTTACTTTGAGAAATAAAGACACCTTCGTGAGATTGTTTAATTTTCAGTCCTAGAAAATAGTTTAACTCTCCTACCATACTCATTTCAAACGTGTCAGACATCCTGGTGACAAAGTCATCTACAAGTCTAACATCAGTCGCCCCAAACACAATGTCATCAACATAAACTTGAGCAACTAAAAAGTTCTTACCAGTATGTTTAAAAAAGAGAGTTTTATCCACATTACCTCTGTTGAACTTAAGATCAAGTAGAAATTCAGTTACCCTTGCATACCATGCTCGAGGCGCTTGTTTGAGTCCGTACAACGCCTTCTTTAATTTGTACACATGATCGGGTTTGGATGGATCCTCAAAACCTTTCGGTTGTTCAACATAAGCTTCCTCATTTAAAATACCATTTAAAAAAGCACTTTTTACATCCATCTGATACAAAGAGAAATTAGAAGCAATAGCAATTAAAATCCGTATTGACTCTAACCTAGCAACAGGGGCAAATGTTTCATCGAAATCAATACCTTCTACTTGAGTATACCCTTGAGCAACTAGCCTAGATTTATTCCTAACAACATTTCCGTTCTCATCAGTTTTATTTTTAAAGATCCACTTAGTTCCAATCACGTTTTTATCTTTAGGCCTAGGAACTAAGGTCCAAACATCATTAGAAACAAATTGATTTAACTCGTCCAGCATAGATAAAATCCAATTATCATCTTTTAAAGCTTCAGAAACATTCTTAGGTTCAATTTCAGACAGATAACAACTAGAATGGAAGATGTTAAATTTAGAAGTCATACAAACCATTTTTACCATCTCTTTGTAATTGACAGGGGCTTTCTTGCGTGTTTGTACTCCTTCAAGAACACTTCCAATGACCTGAGACGGAGGATGATTCCGTTTTATGTGAAGAGGTGGTTCTCTTTTTTCTGAGTTCGACACCAGCGTGTCAGAGATTTCCTCCTTGTCCGAGTCTGAACCATGTCTAACATCGTCATCCTCTTTGTCAGTGTTAGAATCTGGAGATGTTGGACTTTTTGTTTCTCTAACATCTGTACTCGTCTGAGTTGCTGATTCCACGTCCTTCTCTACGAGGTGAGATGTATCTTCCAGGTCCTGTTTATCAAGTAAAGTACATGCATCATCAAAGACAACATTGATAGATTCTCGGATAGTGTTAGTATGTAAGTTAAACACACGATAAACTCGACTATTACTGGAATATCCAAGAAAAAGTGCCTTGTTACACCTGGAATCAAGCTTGGTTAGATAATCTCTATCATTCAACACATAACAGATGCAACCAAAAACATGCAAGTATTTCAGATTTGGTTTTTTACCTTTAAGTATCTCGTAGGGAGTCATCTTGGTTCCGGGTCTAAGATATACTCTATTGATTAAATGACACGCAGTGTTAACTGCTTCAGCCCATAATTTCTTAGAAAGATGCTTAGATTGTAACATGACTCTTACCATTTCTTGGAGTGTGCGATTTTTCCTTTCAGCAACACCATTTTGTTGGGGAGTTTTAGGAGCTGAGAATTCATGATTAATACATTTTCTTTCACAGAATTTAGAAAACTCAATATTTTCAAATTCTCTTCCATGATCAGTTCTAATTCGTATAACATCAGCATGATAGAGTTTTCTAAGTTGCCTATATAACTTTCTGAAAAATTCAAAGGTGTCAGACTTTTCCCTCAAGAATTCTACCCAAGTAAATCTAGAATAATCATCAGCACAAAACAAGACATACCTTTTTCCTCCAACACTTTCTACTTCTATAGGACCCATCAAGTCCATATGCAGCAATTCAAAGCAAGCATTAGTATTAGTGATACTCAATATGGGATGAGAAGTACGAGTTTGCTTACCTTTCAAGCATGAATCACAAACCTTGTCAGTGTTGAACTTTAGTTGTGGAACTCCTTTCACAGCATCATACTTGAGAAGTTTATGAATACTTCAAACATGTGCATGGGAATCTTCTGGTGCCATATTTCAGCTTCATCAGGTTTTGTTAGAAAACATTTTCAATCTTGATCAGCTTGATAACAGTTATCAGTTGTTCTACTACCAAACATAACACAATTATTATTATCATCATACACCTCACATGTGTCTTTGTCAAACTTGACTGTAAGTCCATCATCACATAGTTGACTAATGCTAATTAAGTTAGCTGTCAGACCTTCAACATATAGCACATGTTTGAGTTTAGGAAAATCTGGAACATTCAAAGTTCCTCTACCAGTGATCTTCCCTTTAGCACCACCACCATAAGTAACTGTTCCTCCACTTACTTCTTTAAAATCAGATAGGCAAGACTTATCACCTGTCATATGCCTGGAGCATCCACTATCAAAATACCACTTGCCTGCAATGTTAGACTTTAGAGAAGTATAAATAGCTAGACATTTTTTATCCTCTTTATGACGTTTTTGAATATTTTTCCTTTTCTCATCAGCAATCCTAAATCTACAGAAAGGTTTTATATGCCCAAGTCTATTGCAGTAATGACACAAAAAGACCTTAGATTTACCTTTGACATGTTGCTTAGTGATGTTAGACTCTGCTCTAGAAAATTTTATAATGTTATTCTCAGACTCTAACATAGCAGAATTTAACATTTCATAACCCAATCCACTACCATCAGAAGGTTTAATAGATAATATTTCATCAAGTGTGGTTTTGCCTTTGTTGATTTTTTCAAACACAGAGTCAACATCACATACCTTACTCTTTAACATACTTACTTCTTGATCCCTACGAGTTAGTAGTGTCTCAAGTCGATTGATTTGTCGCCTTAGGGATGAATTCTCTTCTTTCAGCTTTAAGATATCATCATTTTGATCTTCACACCGTTTATCAACTATGTTGAAGTAGTGATTTATCTTCTCCATCTCTTTAGTTGTGGTTTGGTAAGTCTGACATTCCTGATTCCTGTCATAAGAGGAATGTTCAACAACAGAATGTTTGACATCAGTATTAATGTACCAGTTTGTAGAGTTTTCAATTTGAAGTGTGTTAGAGTTTGACACAGTGTCGCTTCCTCCTTCTTCTTCTTCTTCTTCTTCTTCTTCATCTTCAGAAATTTGAACTTCTTGAATCTCTATATCAGTGTCCATATGTTCTTCAGTTTCAACATATTCTTCAATCTTCACATGGAACATTGCTTGATCCAGCTCTTCATCATCTGATTCTGACTCTTCACTGAGAGTTGTGTTAAAGTTGAGCTTTCTCTCTTTCTCTGTCTAAGTATTGTTGGACACTCGTTGGCATAATGTCCAACACATGAACAACCATGGCACTTTACAGTGTCGATGTTAGACTTTTCTGTTAGAGAATTCTTACCTTTCCTTGATACATCTTCACTTCCTCTCCTTGTGGAACTTGAAGAGCTCTTTGAGAATTTTGAGGGTGATGACGATACAGAACTCCTTCTATCTTTCTTGAGAGACCTAACAAGCTTGTTAAACTTTTTGGTTAGTAAAACAAGATTTTGATTATCTTCATTTAGTAGATCCTCATCTGATTCCTCTTCCAGAATGTTTGACTTTGTTGCACTTTGTGATGCTTCAGATCCATATTTTCCAGCGTGTAGGGCAACACCTTTGGTCTTGTAACCTCATTTCTGTTCCATAAGATTTAGCTCAAAAGTAGTTAGAATACTTACGAGTTCAGTAATCGCCAAGGTTGCAACATCTCTTGCTTCTTCAATCGCTGACACCTTGATGTTGAACTTTTCTGGCAGCGACCTTAACATCTTGCTAACTTGTCTCTCATTGCTAATGGGTTCACCTAGAGCATGAGCTTCATTCGCCATGGATGCCATCTTCTCATAGGAAGAGGAAATAGTTTCTTCTTCCAGCATCCTGAGATTTTCGAATTTTGTGGTGAGTAATCTCATTTTGATCTTTCTAACAATAGCGGTTCCTTCATATTTTCCTAGGAGTATCAACCATGCATCTCGAGCTTCTGAACAACTGGATATTAACCTGAAACACGCAACATCAACAGACACAAAAATAACATTCAACGCTTTAGAGTTAAAGTTAGAGATTTGTCGTTCATCAACACTCCATTGTCCTTCAGGTTTAAGTTTGGTAATGATTTTTGTAGCATCCTCCGGATCTTCAACAGTGATTTTTGGAGGTGTCCAACCATCCAAAACAGCAACCCACACTCGTTCATCAATAGACTTGATGTACATCCTCATATGAGACTTCCATAGAGAGTAGTTATTCCCATCACTCTCTAGAATGGGTGGACGACAAGCAGGGCTTGTGAAATCCATAATAGTAAACTGCACTCAGGAACAAACAACTTAGTCCGTCAAGAACCTGGCTCTGATACCAATTGAAATAATTTAGTGCTCGAGTTCACTATTAACATCGAGGTGTTGAAGTGTTCAACACTGCAGAATTCAATATGCCTGACTAACAGAGTAATGTCAAACAGACTGTTAGATAAAGTTTAACACGAAGTTTAACATGCAGCGGAAATTAACGCAGACACAAAGAATTATTTTTCACGAGTTTAGAGTTTCTAAACTCGCGAGAGCCTTACGGCCAAAAACATATTTCACTATGATAAAGAAGTTTACACAGCAAAATCAAAATAATAAATATCCAAAACCCTTCTTGGTTCACTCCCTCGAAGAACTTTGAATTTACATAGAAGTAGAGACTACAACTATGAAAAGCGTACTTACGAACACACGATTCAACCCTAAAAACTCCTCTACCGTTGGATTCACTCTCCGGAGATAGGATCCTTCTTTGGCTTGAATATCTTCGTGAGTTGAAAGCACAAGAACAATGAACGAAAGTTGGAACGCCTTGCTTGAATGAAATCTCGAAGAATAAAATAAGTCGTCCAATATTTCTTCGCACCCCAGCACCCTTTTTATAGATGTAGATGAGTGTATCCACGAGGTAGATATGATTTTTCTTGTGTAGATATGATTTGCCTTGTGTAGATATGATTAGCCTAGTGTAGATATGATTTGCCTTGTGTAGATATGATTTGCCTCGTGTAGATATGGATTCATCCTCGTGTAGATATGAATAACCTTGTGTAGATATGGTTAGCTTCGTGCTTGATATGTATATCTACATAAATATCTCAACTGCAAAGATTAGAGGAAGTTAGGTAAAGATATGTGAAAGATATATATAAAAGATATGAAAGATTTATATATATCTCTAAAGATTAGGAAGTAAATCTATTCAAATATATCTAAAAATCAAATCCTATTCGTTCCCAAATCTCCCAAATCTATATAAAATACATATCTATCCTAGAATGAACTGAATATACGAAAATAAATAAATACGAATAAATAAGGAATGATAAGATTAAATCAGCAGGACAGTCTAACACTACGGTGTTAAACATAGCTTCGACTTTAACACCACTGAAAGTTAAACATTGCATCTTCAACATTATCCACCAATGGTCTGGTATGGCTTCCAGTCTGACAGCTGACCCCACAGACAAACTCAAATCCTTTCCAGCATTTTTATTCTCACTCGCACGCACTTTGAGAAACTTCCTAGGGTTCACCCATCTTAGTTCTACCTAAAGTCAAGTATGCTTAACTTTGGAGTTTTTCTAGAATGAGTGCCGAAAAAAGATAATACAACATGTTGGTATGAGTAACACCTATCAAATCCTTTAAGTTCTTATCAACTATATACTCTCATTCCTGTACAACCTCAGAATCCCTCTCGTTCTGGTGTTAGCCCAATTCATTGTCACCTACCGCTCAATTAAAAGAAGTCTTACTGGAGCTGCTCATTATTTGAGCTTCTCTGCATCGACGTTAACTCCCTGCTCTGGCACTGGATCACTACAACCGAATTCTCACACGGGTAGAATGGAGGATACTCAAATTCAACCTATACATGAGCAGGCCGCGGAGGTACAAGTTGAAGGTGCTAACTACATCAATTAAAGAAACTTCAACAATAAATGGGGTACCCAGCATGGAACATGACAGATTATTCGAACAACAAAAATCACCCAAATTTCTCCTATGCCAACCCGAATAATGCATTGCAGCCTCCTGACCACTGCGAATATTATAGATTAATTATAGTAATGGGCAAATAAATTAATAATCAAAGTGTCGAACCCACAGGGAATCGAACAACAAAATTATCTTATATACTAATTATAGTTTTAAAGTCTACTGTTTGAGTAAATCAGAAACAGGATTTTGGTTTTGAAAATTAAAAACAACAGCAAAATTTAAAGAGTTTAAAAGTGAATTTAAAGAACACAGTTTTCAAGGGAAACAAATTGTTAGGAAATTTGCTAGAAATTTCTTTATTTTATTATTGTGTGTTGGTGGGTCAAAGTATGTAAGAGTAATCTTAGATAGTTTCAGCATAGTCGAAAATTGTAAAGTCCTGTATAGGATCTTTTATTGAGTTGTTAGTTGGAGCTAATCTGAAAACTAGACTGGCGAATCAGTCTAGTGTACGCAAGAGACTCAACAGACAAAGGATCAAGCCAAACTTACAAGTCTGGATGATTATGAGTCTAGCTGAAGAATTCGGATTTTGCCAAGTACGAATCCAGCAAGTATGGTCTCATCGAATACGTCATACTTGCCAGCATAAGGACCAAACATACATCGAAGGATGACATCATCAACATGGAGTTTCAAGTATGACGTCACCAGCATGGACTTCCTAGTCCAGATCCGAGCGCATAGAGATAAGAAGAATCAGTTGAGGAACGTAATGAAGAAGTTCAGACTTTAAGGATTGGAGATGCCTTAAAGTATACAAGCACAAAACTCCAAGTTTCATTACATAGATAACAAGTCCGAGATTCCTCAAACTAACGAATACAACCGTTCCAACACAAAGATGAACTATCACTGTCACTGTCAGAATAAGGTGGAGTAGGTGCAGAACATTTGGAAAAGCACCACCTACCCGCCTAACGCAGCAGCCAACAGAGACATTCGATCGGACATCTTCCAATTTGTCTCTAACGGGCATTTACTTTAAAACTTCAACCTCGTGGATATAAATACCGGAGACTTCAACAAAAAGAAGGTTACCGAATTCACAGAATCAACATAATCAATCACCAAACTTAGTACGCAAAAGCTAACTGCTATCAAGCTTACTAAACCATTAAAGGCTTTTTAAGCTTTTTCGTGTATCACTTTAGTGAACACGAGATTCAAAACCTTAGTGTTCTTAAGTTATTTTTTGGTAATCTTTCTCTCCAAGAAAGACTACAAAAGTCAAGTACGTCTTGTACTCTGACTCTTATGGGCAACCTGCCGCCAAGGAGATAGTTCAAGGGGAAATATAAACACCCTATTTCGGCTACGAGGAGGTTGAGTGATGCGCCCACACTCTGAAAAGCTGCAAATCAATGAACCAATCAAGGACCAGACAAGTGCGCTTGTGGTTCGGTGGACGAGGCATTCATCGAGAAGCTATAGATCGTAGGAGCACCTGTAAAAGTTCTAAGCTTAGTAGATTTTCAGACTTAGGTCTGAAGAGTGGACGTAGGACGGTTTAGTTCGAACCACTATATATCGTTTGTCATTTACTGCTTTATTTCATATTGTCTCATTATTTCACTTTAAGACTCAACACTCAAGTGTTGCAGTATATTCTGAATACTAACACTAAGCATACTTGACGTTAAGTACCTGAGTAAGATTTGACAAATCAAGCTGACACGTAATCCTCATCTTAGATTAGTGCAAGCTTATCGAACAAACAACTTAATTTCCGTTGTGCATTTATTTTCTACTCTGATAAACTGGGACCAATAAGTGGTATTAGAGCGGTCGGTCCTCACAGGCTGGTCGTTTTGAGTTGCTTAGGAGTGATATCCATTCCTTGCACGCATTTTGTTGTTGTATCTTAGCTCAGGTACATTCATGAAGAACATGATAAATCTATTTCCGTACAATCCAGAGAAGTACGAGATGTGGAAGAAGAGGTCTTCCATCCAGCTAAAGAGCATTCATCCGGAGATGATAGGGGTACTGGAAAATGGGCAAATAAATATCACGAAGGTCCTTCCACCTCTTAAAAATGAAGGCGCAAGAACCATTGCAAAGTCGTACGACGAGTGGAGTCCAGATGACAAAAGAAGAAATTAACTCGACTCCGTAGCTCTAGAAACCATATTGTCTTCCCTACTGAATGCCTTGGTGGAGGAAGTCGTTCAGCTCAATAGTGCCAAAGAAGTACGGAACTACCTCGACTTACTTTGCCACGAAACCGATCAGATGAAGCGCAACAAACTGCAAGTGTGTGTCGACAAGTAGGCATCATTCCAGATGCAACCTGGAGAGACTATAAAGGCAATGGAGAAGATATTCAATGCCATCGTCAGCGAGCTCAAGGCTTTGGATAGGCCGTGCTCCAACGTAGATCTTAACGCAAAGATCCTATCCAAGATGCCAAAAGATGATTGGTTCGTCAAGACAACCGCGCTGAAAGAAAAAGACTTATCCAAAATGATGACCAAGGAGTTTTTTCCCAACTACAAGCCCATGAATGAGATATCCAAATGGTGAACAAGAACAAGGCCATGCAAGCAGCCAGCTCGCCAAGCCATCAAGCTAAAGAAGTAGCTTACTTCGTGAAAAGAGATTCTAAATGGAAATCCAAGAAATCCTTCCATACTGACTTGCCAGTTGGTCAGTCAAGTGTACAAAAAGAGAAACCAATGACATCTGGTTCTCAATCTAAGGAAGGAGAAAGCTCTATTGTCGATCTTGAGGAGAAAATAAGAAGGCTTTCTAAACTCCTCAAGAAGGAAAAGGGATGAGGGAAACTCCGACTCCAAAGAAAAGAGGTTCGTCAAGCGAGCTCCCAGAGCATGCTTCCAATATGGCTCCTCCGAACACCTAAAGTTCGAGTGTCCTTCTGTGGACAAGGAGGAAAGTGAAAGACTGAAAAAGGTCTTCGAGCGTCGAGCATCAAAAGCTATAGCACAAGCCATGCTAACAAGAACGGAGATGTCAGACATTCCTAATCATGATGAGGATTACTCATCTGAGGAAGAAGCTGACGAGGAAGCTCTATTAGTGTTCGTGGTCACAATCAGAGAAGAAGCTGAGGAAGAATCTGAAGCAGAAGTTAAGACAACACTCACAGCTTCAAGTGAGCAGGTAATCACTTCACCTATTAGTGTTCACTCAGCATACATTTTTTATGAATCTGAGTCATACTGCTCTGAGTCGGAGGAAATCACTTTTGACATTTTATCTCATGAATTTCAAAAAATTTATGAAATCAAAAATGTCTTAGCTGGCGAAAACGCCTCAATGAGATCACAAGTTTCAGTTTTAACCGAGGAGATTGAAAAATTGAGGTCTATTAGTGAGGAACTAGCAAGGCTTAAGGAAGATCACCCAACTTTACTTAAAAGTTTTGAAGATTTAAAATCTGAGTGTAAATCCTTAAATTTAACCATCCTTGATCAAGATAAAAAAAACTTTGTTTTTTTAAGAAAGGCTCAAGAGGGCTTGATGAGGTCATGCAAAGCATGAGAGGGCCTTCAGATAAGTCAGGGTTAGGATATAAAAAATGATTTGAGAAGTTAAAACCTGCACCTACTGGTACTAAGAGACCCATCATTTTTATAGAAGAAAAACTTAGTACACAGTGTGAGTCAAGTGGTAAAGGGGTAGTATTTAAAGTGCCAACTCATACTGGCAATGCTAAAGGTTGGTTAGCCAACAACCCCATGCTGATGGATTAGAATGAGAGAAATAAGTCCAAATTAAAGGGTAAGCTGGTTAAACAGCAAGACCTTAAGCGGGCATAACCTCATGCTGACAGGAAGTCAGTACGACCTCAGAAGTCGACTAAGCAATATGTCCCTACTGCAAGGAAGTCAACTCCTTTGGCTAGTTTAGCCAAGCAGACAGTACATGTTGCAAGGAAGTTGAACACCCAACCCAGTCAGCTTACCAATCGGGAAACCAAATCTTAAGTCCAGCTTAAGAGGACGAGTATACCAAGTAGGGGGAACACCTACTTGAGCCAGAGCCAAATAACACATTTCATTTAAAGGTTATGAAGGCTAACCGAGGTGGCTCATATTTGTCTAACAAGTAACCGTCAAAGTACTCACATCCGGAACTTAGGTTCTGAGGTTCTCAATAGAAGCATACTTCTAAGAAAACTACACACACTGCTACACCTTCCCAATCAAAAATCATGCATTATTTCAGAAGGAAGAGAAAGGTTCTTGCTGGTGATAACAACAAGATATCAACTGTTGTTAAGATCACAAAAGTGTGGATCCCTGAAGGGCTGATTGATAAGTTAGGATTTTCACCAACTTATCTTATTGTTCTTTGACTGATTGTGTAGTGTTTAGATCGTTTTTTGTATCATTTTCATGCACGAATTGGATTTTGTACTTGGAATGTCGTGTTTGATAAATCATGCAGGTTTTTAGTTGAAAAACAGAGAAGGATTAGAATTCCAGTTTCAACACCCCGTCGATCGACGAAGAGGCTCGTCGATCGACGAGGCAAAGCACGCCAAGCGCTCGGCGAAGGGAAAAGGAGATCGACGGAAGGAAAGTCAGCGTCGATCGCTGCCAATCCTCGTCGATCGACGAAGAGGTTCCAGGTCCAGCGATCGACGCCAAACAGCCACGGTCGACGCGCATGCGGGAATCCTAGTCTGGATCTGATTTGGGGATTAATGCATATCTAACCCTAGATACTGCTAGATACATCATTCACCTCTATAAATATTCATGTAAATTCATTTTTTGAAAGGAGAGAGACCAGAATTAGAGAGAGAAAAGAGTTAGAGCAATTACAAGAATTTATTATTGAAGAGTTTTTAGAGTTTTATGTTTGAAAACAAGTTTTTACTGGAAGATTTCCGGATTCCAGTTCTTATGCAGTTCGGGTTGTATTTTTCTATGATGAATATTACCGTGAATATGTGTAACTAAATCCTTTCTCAGATTCTAGGGTTTCAAACTATCAATGTATGCTTGTTATGATTAATTGAATTATTTTCCCATTCCCTTCGTAGTTTGTGAAATCTGTGCTTATTCATAATTCTGATTTGCTGATCACATCTTAGGATTATCTAGTTGATTACTTGAGACGTAACTGTGATAGTTTTCAATCGAAAGAGATTTTCACAATATAATTTGATTTCTTGTCGTAACTGAAGGAGATTAATTGTAGGAATAAATCTGTAGATCTTTGGAGTTAGTTAATTTATCTTGAGACCGAGCGGAGATAGGTAATTAATTAATCTACTTTACGAATTGTCCAACAAAGAAGTTCATAATACTTTTCTGATGTTTCACTATGAAGAGGAATTAAAATTGGGAATTAATCAATTCATTCATACATGTCGTACTTGATAGGTAGATATCCCTGGAATCTGTGCTTCTCTTATTTGACTTCAAAAGGCTTTTCAATTTCCTGTTTAATTTCCATTAGCAAATACTGCAATTTTCAAAACAACAAAACTTTTTATATGATTTTCCTAATCAGTATTTTCAAGAACGTTTGACTTAGTACTTAAGGTTTTTCGTTATTTCTTTCCCTGAGGGATCGATAATTTCATTTGTCGCTATATTATTAGCTTTGCTAAGTCGCGGGTTAAAAATATACGCGATCAAATTTTGGCGCCGTTGCCGGGGAAAGAATAGAATTAATCTTACTATTAAGTATGTGATTGAAATATTGCTTTAGGCTGTAATTTTTGGTACTTTCTGAATTTTTCTCGCATTTTCGTTTTTCTCGTCGATCGACGCTTCTTGGCATCGATCGACGAAGTTGTTTTCTTCCGTCGATCGACGCTTCTACTCGTCGATCGATGCTTTGCTCGTTTCAGAGGCTCAGTTTTTTTTATTCAGTTCGTTTCGTTTATTTTCTGTTTTACCTCACTACCTCCTTTGCTGTACAGGTAGTGCATGAGTACAAGAGCCCGAGGAAAGGACCCGCTTTATTATTACCCGGATATCGAAGCCACTTGCAGAAAGATCCGAAAGAATAAGCGTGCTCAGGAAGGCTCGAGTAATCAAACAATGGAAGATAACATGCCACCACCGGTTATTCAACCGCAACCACCAGTGCTAACTGCAGAGGAGCAGGCTGTACTTCTCCAAGAGGTCCAAGCTACGAGGGCGCAAATCCAACAGTACAATCTGGAAAGAGACCTCGAGAGGAACAATCCGAATGGAAGGGATTTTTGCCATAACCCGTTGTTTGAGGACAATCCCGATAATGAAGAGGAAGACAATCAGGACCCTCCAGAAGAATCCGACGATGAGGAAGAAGAGGATGCCATGCAGAACCGGTACAAACCTTGGTTCAAGGAGACTGACTTCAAAACTGGCATCAATGCCAACAATTTTGAACTGAAGACCGGATTGGTGCAGATGGTGCAACAAAATCAATTCAGAGGAAGACCTACTGAGGACCCCTATGCACATTTGGACAAGTTCATTATGCTCTGCAACACTGTAAAAATTGGAGGAGTCAGCAAGAGTGCCATCCGAATGCGTCTGTTCGCATTCTCTCTGAGGGATAAGGCACAATCGTGGTTCACTGCACTGAACAAAGGAAGCATAGGCACGTGGACCGAATTGAGGAATGAGTTTCTAGGGAATTTTTTCCCTCCGAATGTTATCATGCAAAAACGGAAAGAAATCATCAAGTTTGCTCAAAGGCCTGACGAGAGCTTCAGTGAGGCATGGGAAAGATTCAAAGAGCTGCTGAGAGCCTGTCCCGGACATGGTTTTCCGCCAGGAGAACAAGCTGAGGCGTTTTATGAAGGGCTCAATGATAAGACAGCCAAACTGGTGGACACCACTCTAGGAGACACAGTCATGACGAAAAGTGGGAAAAAGGCCATGGAGTTCTTCCAAAAGATGGCCAACAACACTCAACGGTGGTCCTCAAGCCGAACTCGGCCTGTGAAAGCTGTCGAGAAAGTAGTGGAAAAAGCGGTGGAAAAGTTGCCGAGCAACCCGATTTGGCAGCCGAGCTGAAAAAGCTCAGGGAAGAGTTTGCTAATCTGAAGCAGGAGAAAACAGTTGCTGCAGTTGAAGCAGTGCAGGGTCCAACCGAGGAAGACAATGCTGAGGTGAACTTCATTCAAAGGGGCGGTTATCAAATCAACTACCGAGGAGGATATCAACAACACAATCAGCAGAATAACCAGCCCTACACCCTCAATCACGCAAGGAATCACCATGGGTTCTCCTATGCAAACCCTCAAGCTGCAGAGCAACCACCACCAGGATTCGCCGTACAAGACTGAGTAATAGTGGAGAAGAAGAAGCCAAATCTCGAGGAGATTTTGGCTAAATTCATGGAAGGCTCCACCGATACTGTAGCCAAGCTGAAGCAGGAAATTTCAGGGGTGAACACAAAGGTCGATCAGGTGCAAAAGCATGTGCAGGTCATTGAAAATCAAGTCAGCCAGATCGCCGATGCCCTTGGAACTAAACACAAGCCGGGACAACTTCCAAGCAACACTCAGGTCAACCCAAAGAATCAAAATCAGAGAAACCAGGTGAACGCTATAACTCTGAGAGGGGGCAAAACCTACGAAGGGCCCAAGCTAGCAGGGACAGACACTCGAGATGAAGGAGAAGCCGAGGAAGAAGGAGAAGCTCCGTCGATCGACGAAACACCTCCGTCGATCGATGAAGCACCAAAACATCCGTCGACCGAGGCTAATGCTCATCGATCGACGGCTGCCCCTGCTCTGCCAATGTACAAGCCGCCTCTGCCCTTTCCGCAGCGGCTTGCCAAGACCAAGATGAACGAAAGGTATGCACGATTTCTGGAGACAATGAAGAAGGTGCATATCGACATTCCATTGGTAGAAGCTCTTCAAGAAATGCCCGGGTACATCAAGTTTCTGAAAGACATGGTTTCTCAGAAAAGACCGTTCTTGGAGCACGAGACGGTCAACCTGTTCGAAGAGTGCAGCGCCATCATCCAAAAGAAGATGCCAATCAAAAGGGAAGACCCGGGTTCCTTCACAATCTCTTGTGTCATTGGAGGTGAGACCTTCGGGAAGGTTCTCTATGATTCAGGGGCTTCGATCAACTTGATGCCGCTATCAATTTTCAGACGGTTAAAAATTGGGAGCATCAAGCCCACTACAATCTCTCTTCAGATGGCCGATCGATCAGTCACCTATCCGAAGGGCATCGTTGAAGATGTGTTGGTAAAGGTAAAGGACTTCATAATTCCCGCTGACTTTGTGGTGCTCGACATGGAGGAGGATCGGAACATTCCTCTGATCCTTGGAAGACCATTCCTGAAAACTGGAGGGGCATTAATCGACATCCGCGACGGCAAGCTGACGTTCCGAGTGAACAATGAGTCCGTCACGTTCTCAATTTACAAGGCAATGCAGAAGCACAACGATGGAAGCTATGCAGAAGAATGCCACATGATCAACTGCTTCAGCCCGGTAATCTCTTCCCCTTTCACCTGTTTCAAAAGTGAGCCGGATTTCCTGGAAAACTGCTTGCAACACTCCCTTTCCTCGTCCACAAATCTGGACGAAGCAACCGAGGGGATCATGGATCTGGTCATGGAGCTGGATGTGTTTGAGGAGGTGACTCGAGAGAAAGAGCTTAAAAGAGAACCGCTGCCCAGCAGCCAATCCTCGTCGATCGACGCTGCAACAACATCTTCGTCGATCGACGGCAAACTGGAGAAGCCGATTTCCAGCTCTGAACCACCAATTCTGGAGCTCAAGACACTCCCGCCACATCTCAGGTACGCATTCCTGGGGTCTGATAACACTTACCCTGTTATTGTTTCTGCTTATCTTTCATAGGGGGAGTTGGACAAACTGCTGCGAGTTCTACGGACATACAAGACCGCCATCGGATGGACTTTGGGAGATATCAAAGGGATCAGCCCTTCGCTGTGCATGCACAAGATCATCCTTGAAGAGGATGCCAAACCAAAGAGACAAGCACAACGACGTTTGAATCCCATCATGCAAGAAGCTGTAAAGAAGGAGGTTCTCAAACTCCTTGACCATGGCATGATTTACCCAATTTCCGACAGCAAGTTGGTGAGCCCTACACAAGTAGTAGCCAAGAAAGGAGGAATGCAAATAGTGAAGAATGATGATGGAGAAGAAGTAGCGAAAAGACCAATCACGGGATGGCAATTCTGCATTGACTACCGAGCCTTGAACACCGCCACGTGCAAGGATCATTTTCCTCTCCCATTCATTGATCAAATGCTAGATAGATTATCTGGTTATCCTTTTTATTGCTTTCTTGATGGTTACTCAGGGTACAATCAGATAGTTGTGGCTCCTGAAGATCAACACAAGACGGCATTCACCTGTCCATATGGAGTGTTCGCCTACGACGGATGCCCTTTGGACTATGCAATGCACCGGCCACCTTCCAGAGATGCATGACGGCAATCTTCCACGACTTGATCGAGGACATCATGGAGGTATTTATGGATGACTTCTCGGTTTTTGGTAGCTCATTTGATGTCTGTTTGCAGAATTTGGCTACTGTACTTGAGAGATGCACCGAGACAAACCTGTGCCTCAATTGGGAGAAATGCCATTTCATGGTTCGGGAAGGAATCGTGTTGGGACATCGAGTGTCAGCCGAAGGATTGGAAGTGGATCGAGCCAAAGTGACAGCCATTGAGAAGATGCCACCACCAACAAATGTCAAAGCCGTCCGAAGCTTCCTGGGTCATGCAGGATTCTATAGGAGGTTCATCAAAGACTTCTCAAAGGTATCCCGGCCCTTGTGTAACCTGCTGGAGAAGGACGTGTCCTTCGTTTTTGACGAAGAATGTCAGAAGGCATTTGAGAAGCTGAAAGAAGCGCTGGTAACTGCACCAGTCCTTACCGCACCAGATTGGGAAGAGCCCTTCACATTGATGTGCGACGCCAGCGATTACGCTGTTGGGGCAGTTCTGGGCCAACTGAAAGGAAGGCTCTTCCATGTGATTCAATACGCCAGCAAGAGCATGAATCCGGCCCAATGCAACTACACCGCGACGGAAAAGGAGATGCTTGCGGTTGTGTATGCCTTCGACAAGTTCCGATCTTATCTGATAGGCTCAAAGACCGTTGTCTACACCGACCATGCAGCAATCAGGTACTTGTTCGCAAAACAAGATGCCAAGCCCAGACTGATCCGATGGATACTGCTATTGCAAGAGTTCGACTTGGAGATCAAGGATAGAAAAGGGAGCAAGAACATCATCGCCGATCACTTGTCAAGGCTCGAACCACCGGTCGAAGGGGACGATCAGCAATCAACAATCCGAGAGACATTCCCCGACAAACAGGTCTATGCCTTGAGGGACATAAAAGAGATGTATGAATCCAAAACCCCGTGGTACGCAGACTTCGCCAATTATCTGGTCGGCGGCATACTTCCTCCGGACTCCTCTCCGTATGCAAATAAGAAGTTTCTGCACGACGTCAGATTCTACTATTGGGAGGATCCCTACCTGTGGCGCAGATGTGCTGACGGCGTCATTCGCCGATGTGTGCCCCAGTCCGAGTGGCACAAAATCTTCGAAGCCTGCCACTCATCTCCTACTGGCGGCCACCATTCAGCCAACCGGACTGCCTTCAAAATTCTCACAAGCGGGTTCTATTGGCCTTCCATCTACGAAGTCTGTCGCAGATGGATAACGGGCTGTGATCGCTGCCAAAGGACCGACAACATCTCGCGGAGGAATGAGATGCCACAGACTCCGGTGATTGAAGTTGAAATATTTGATGTCTGGGGGATCGACTTCATGGGACCCTTCCCGCCATCGCAAGGATTCACATACATTCTGTTGGCGGTAGACTACGTATCACGTTGGTCGAAGCCATTCCGACAGCCACCAACGATCACAAAGTCGTCATCAAGTTCCTGCAAAAGCTCATCACAAGATTCGGAACACCAAGAGCCCTGGTAAGTGATGGGGGATCACATTTTTGTAACAGATGGCTTTCTTCTCTTCTTGCTAGGTACGGAGTAAAGCACCGCGTTACTACCCCATATCACCCTCAAGGGAACGGGCTGACAGAACTATCCAACAGAGAAATCAAGCAGATTCTGGAGAAGACGGTAAAGCAAAGAAAGGATTGGGCGGTAGTCCTCGATGATGCACTTTGGGCATACCGCACCGCCTACAAAATACCGATTGGGACATCTCCATATCAGCTGATTTTTGGGAAGTCATGTCATCTTCCCGTCGAGATGGAGCACAAAGCTTGGAGGGCAGTGAAGGAATTAAATTTGGATTGGAGGACAGCTGCAGAAGAACGCGCTATGGCACTGAACGAATTAGAAGACTTTCGGGACGAAGCCTATGAGAACAACGTCATTTATAAGAATCGAGCGAAGAGGTTCCACGACAAAAAGATCCGCTCGCATGTTTTCCATTCAGGTGACAAGGTTCTCCTCTTCAAATCCCATCTTCGATTCATGCCCGGAAAGCTGCAGTCAAAGTGGGCCGGACCATACACCGTGATCTGTCAATTCATGAACGGTGTAGTTGAATTAGCTGGCCAAGATGGAAAAAATTTCAAAGTGAACGGGCAAAACCTGAAACCATACTTCACCCCTCTTCAGATCGGAGCAGTGGCGAAGTATTATTTGAACCGCCCTTAAAAGCTCAGGTATTGTCGAGCTAGCGACAATAAACCAAGCACTGGTTGGGAGGTAACCCAACAGTTTCCTGCTTTATTTATTTCAGTTATTTTTTTTCAATTCAGTCAAGTCGAGTCAGTTGAGTTTCGTTTTTCTATTTCGAGTTGTTTCGGGTCCAGTCATCTGTCGACCACGTCGATCGATGCTCTTTGGCATTGATCAACGAGGAAATTCAGCCTCGTCGATCGATGAAGATGCTCGTCGATCAACGGGGATGTTTCGTCTTCTTCGATTGACGAAGATGCCTCATCGATCGATGCGAGCATTGCTGAGTCGGACAGAGACGGGTTTAAAACCCACTTTCCCTCATTTTTTCCTCACAAACACACGACGCACGCTGCTCTCACTCTCCCAAACACCCACCTCGAATTTTTTCTCTCCAAATTTGTCAAAACCAACCAAGGTATGTATCCTAACACTCTCCTCTTCGATTATTTCACATGTTTTGAAGGATTTGAGCATGATTTTTGATAAAAATTGAATTTGGAGCCCTTGTTTTCATTTTTGCAATTTTGTCGATTTCGTTGCTATTCTTTGTGATTATTAGATATGGTTAGTTGTTTTTGTCGATATACTTACTTGTGATTGGTTTGCTGCTTGAATTTCATTGATTTCTACGTACGATAGTTTGGGGGATGATTCTTGTTGGGGGTGTTATTCTAGTTTTGTTAATTCTGGGATATATCCTGTCAAATAAAAAGGTAGTATGCTAGGATAGAGTTTGAATTGCATGAATGTCGAATCAATTTTGCATGGGTAGGTTTGTTTCTGTGGATTTTTGCACAATTGTATGCACTTACATTGGAAATGTTGTGAAAATTTGTGATGAACTTTGACAAATTTTTCCATTACCCTTGCAGTTTGACCATGGATTTTCGACCCACATTCGCCAAACAAGCTCATGAGAGGCGAAACGGAAAATTTTCAGGAGATGAGTTCACTATCCGGCAGACACTTTACCCATGCCCAGAGACAATGCAATTGCTGGGAATCCGAGCAGATGTAGAGGCTCTCTTGCAGAGAATTGATTGGAATGCTTGGATGACAGCCCGCTGGCCGACTTACCCGTCGCTTGTCCTGGAGTTTTTTGCCTCACTCCGCGTCTTCGAGGTTCAGCCGGAATCAGAACCAACCACAATTGGTTTCCATCTTCTGAACCAGTAATACGAAATTCCAAGGGACGAGCTTGAAGAAATCTAGGGAGTCCATGTTGGGGGGGTCGGTTTTCTTCCCCCACACTTCGACATCGCCCGTTTCTGGTCCCAGATTGCTTCTGATGCCAAAGAAGACCTGCGGGTGTTTGACTCGGGGACCTTGAAAGCATCCACAATCGACAACCCAGTTTTCAGATATCTTCAGAGATGCATGGGGGTGTCGATCACCGGCAGACATGAGAGCGGGAAAGTGAGAGTGGGGGAACTTTTTGCCCTCAATTGCATGCTGACAAGGGAGCAGTTTAGCTTCGCGGCGCTAGTCATGGACCAATGGCGGCATCAGATCAAAGCCACCAAAGGCAACATTTGGAGCGGAGGATTGATCACCCCGATTGCGGAGCATGTGGGGATCGATTTGTCACAAATCGAGTCGCTTGAGGACGACAACCGAGGGCTCGGCACTGGAACTCTGGTGAAGATGTTGATGCTTTCACCACGGGCATCAAGTTGGTCTTTGCGGATGTCCAATGGGGACAGATTTCCACTTCTACGGCGGGACCTCACCCACGTCACCGATTATCACTTCCGTGATAATTGGTTGATGAGCACACCCGCCCACTTGAGGCTGATGGTCGGAGCACAGGGAGGCCCAGGTACCTTCAGACTTCGACACTGACCCAGCCAGACCAGCGACCGCCGCAGACGCCCCCAGAAATGCCCGAGGAGGAGGAACCTCAGGATGACGAAGGAGGAGAGCGCAGCCCTGACCGGACCGGCAGACGGCCGCTACACCACTTCTCGGGAGAGTCTTCATCTTCCGGGGTGGATCTGGCGATGATCTACCAGTTTATGCAGCAGCAGGCTGATTTGCATGCAGCAGAGTACGCACGGTAGGCAGATTTTCGACAGAATGTGAACACGAGGTTGAATAACCTCGACGTTCAGATGTAGCGACTCCTCCTGAACACGCAGCCTGAGTCCGTCTACCTACGCCGGATTTGATAAGTTAGGATTTTCACCAACTTATCTTATTGTTCTTTGACTGATTGTGTAGTGTTTAGATCGTTTTTTGTATCATTTTCGTGCATGAATTGGATTTTGTACTTGGAATGTCGTGTTTGATAAATCATGCAGGTTTTTAGTCGAAAAACAGAGAAGGATTAGAATTCCAGTTTCAGCACTCCGTTGATCGACGAGGCAAAGCACGCCAAGCGCTCGACGAAGGGAAAAGGAGATCGACGGAAGGAAAGTCAGCGTCGATCGACGAAGAGGTTCCAGGTTCAGCGATCGACGCCAAACAGCCACGGTCGACGCGCATGCGGGAATCCTAGTCCTGATCTGATTTGGAGATTAATGCATATCTAACGCTAGATACTGCTAGATACATCATTCACCTCTATAAATATTCATGTAAATTCGTTTTTTGAAAGGAGAGAGACCAGAATTAGAGAGAAAAGAGTTAGAGCAATTACAAGAATTTATTATTGAAGAGTTTTTAGAGTTTTATGTTTGAAGAAAATTTTTTACGGGAAGATTTCCGGATTCCAGTTCTTATGCAGTTCAGGTTGTATTTTTCTATGATGAATATTACCGTGAATATGTGTAACTAAATACTTTCTCAGATTCTAGGGTTTCAAACTATCAATGTATGCTTGTTATGATTAATTGAATTATTTTCCCCTTCCCTTCGTAGTTTGTGAAATCTGTGCTTATTCATAATTCTGATTTGCTGATCACATCTTAGGATTATCTAGTTGATTACTTGAGACGTAAATGTGATAGTTTTCAATCGAAAGAGATTTTCACAATATAATTTGATTTCTTGTCGTAACTGAAGGAGATTAATTGTAGGAATAAATCTGTAGATCTTTGGAGTTAGTTAATTTATCTTGAGACCGAGCGGAGATAGGTAATTAATTAATCTACTTTACGAATTGTCCAACAAAGAAGTTCGTAATACTTTTATGATGTTTCACTACGAAGAGGAATTAAAATTGGGAATTAATCAATTCATTCATACATGTCATACTTGATAGGTAGATATCCCTGGAATCTGTGCTTCTCATATTTGACTTCAAAAGGCTTTTCAATTTCCTGTTTAATTTCCATTAGCAAATACTGCAATTTTCAAAACTACAAAACTTTTTATATGATTTTCCTAATCAGTATTTTCAAGAACGTTTGACTTAGTACTTAAGGTTTTTCGTTATTTCTTTCCCTGAGGGATCGATAATTTCATTTGCCGCTATATTATTAGCTTTGCTAAGTCGCGGGTTAAAAATATACGCGATCACTGATCAGACGAGCTAATCCCGTAGGACCCGCAGATACTCAGGGACCTAAAAATTAAACCTTCTGATTACAGGAACATGTATCGAGAGAGAAAAGCGAATGGATCCTCGATTGCAGATGCTCAACACACATGACAGGAAACAAAGAATTCTTCACTGAGCTCCAAAGGAAGAGTAATTGGAAGGGGATGCATCGAGCAGAACAGACTAAAGCTAATCAACGTATCCCTCGTCACCAATCTAAAGCACAACTTACTCAGTTTCAGTCAACTCAACAAAAATGGATATATTGTATCCTTCGAGGAATCTAAATGTCAAATCAAGGACAAAGCTACTAGAGACATCAAGCTGAGGGGAATTCGAAAAGGTGGACTCTATGTAGCAGACTGGCTGAGCGAGCAGACTAACTCGTGCTTTGTCGCCACCAGTACGTCAGAAATAATTTGGCTATAGCACAAGAGACTAAGCCACCTGAAATTCAAGACAATCAATTATTTAGCTAAGCACGGTCTGGTAAAATTTTTACCAAACGGAGTGTTCAAGAAGGAAGGAGTATGCAAGGTCTGCCAGCAAGGGAAGCAAACCAATGTCTCCTTAAAGAACAAAGCAGTCAGCCCAAACACTACCCGAGTGTTGGAGTTACTCCATATGGACTTGTTCAGTCCTGTAACCCTCAAGTAAAGAGATTATCTCTAGTAGTCATCGGTGACTACTCGCACTATACTTAGATTAAACTTCTCAAGGCCAAGGATAAGGTGAAGATCGTTCTGCCAGAGCTGATCATGCGAGTCCAGAACCAACGAGAGGTTATAGTTAAGAGGATCAGATTCGACAATAGAACAGAATTTTGTTATGGGCCTATGATGGATTTTTGCACGGAAGCTAGCATCGGGGATGAGCGTTCAACTCTAAGAACTCCGCAGGTGAATAGCCTCACAGAATGAAGAAATCAGACGTTGAAGGAAGCAACCCGAACTATGCTGGCTGAGACCAGCTTGGGTGAGAAATTTTGGGGCGAAGCATTGATGACGGCGTGCTATACTCAAAATCGAAGCGACATCAATGACAAACTTCAGAAGACCCCATACAAGATATATCATGGTCATAAGCCCTCCTTAGCTCATCTTCCGTCTGTCACGCTGTTCAAAATGATGAGTGGTTTCAGGAAGAAGTTGGTTGAGGTCCATGGAAGAGTGGATGTAGTACTTGAGGGCATCCTCCAACAACGCTTACAAGAAAGAAAAACTACCGTCAAGACCGAGGATCAAGAAGATTTGCTGGATGTTCTTTTCAAATATACCAGTGATACAATCGACATCCATTTATCCAACGACAACATCAAAGCAGTGGTCATGGTTGATAGCCCGTTTTTCAACGTGCTAAAACTGCAAGTGTACAGACCAATGCAGTGGACAAGTAATAAATTATCGATCTCGAAGATTGCAGGATCAAAGTACAATCGAGCACTAACACATGAATACCGTACTACTATCTAGATAAACCGGTAAATGAGTTTGATTATTAATTTCCTAGATGATAACAATAAAGCGATATTTAAATAAGAATTTGTAAACTTTAATGAGAGATTAGGATTCCAGGGTAATCCACATTGAAGAGTAATCAAACAATTATTTATGCAATTCAATTCCAAGTTTAATTTCCAAAGATGTGAGTTAATCGCGAAAGTATTATCAGGTGATCCTCCCGGACTCTAAACCATAACATGGAAATAAAAGATCATGTGACTCCTCCCGGACGTACAACATACTTTTACTCTTGATTACACCCTTAGATTTTTACAACCCTTCAAAGCGCAATTTCCTCCCGGACAATTGTTCTAATAAATTCGATTTATTTGCATCTTAATTGATAACCTAGACCTCCCGGTTCAAAAACTATCTATTCGAATTACAATCAATGGCCAGTATCTCGTAATTAATGAAAATCCCAAATGAAATCAGAACATCAATGAAAAAGGAAAATCAAATCACATAATATATTGAATGAAACTCAACAATGGTTCAAACCCTAGAATCCACAAGAAACTTAGCCAATCATACTAAGTTCTAAGAAAACAAAGAAGTGAAGAGTCATAGACAGCAAGAACATGAAAACCAAAAACCGTAATCTTCAATCTTCAAATTCTGGACTGCTCTTCAGGTCTTCTCTGAATGCCCCTGCGATTTCTCGTCTCTCTCTAAGTAAAAATTTGGTGAAGGAGCCTTTTTTCGTTCTGGGAAGTCCTATTTATACTTGGGGATCTTTAAATCTTGAAAAGATATGATTTTGGGCCTCAAATTCATCAGAATACGTCAAAAAAACGCGCCAAACTTGGCGACCCATCTGCCCGATCGGCGATCGCCGTCTGTGCAGCGCGGGTCGCCGAAATTGCGCCGAAGCAACCTGAAAAATTTACGAACTCGGCGACCCGTCTGCAAACTCGGCGATCGCCGAGTGCGTCATTGGGTCGCCGAGTTCGTGCCGTGGGATAAAATGATTTTTCCCACATCGGCGACCCATTGGCAAACTCGGCGATCGCCGAGTGCGTCATTTGGGTCGCCGATTACTCCACGAACACGAAATCGACGAGCCTTATGGTATTTTCTGACTCCTTCCTCTTCCCGATGCAAGTTAGCATCGATTGTCCCCTAGGGTACTTGATTAAATCTCGAAAATCAGCTCAATTGTGCATAAAATCTGCGTAAACAACCACAAACCAAACCAAACGTAATATTTCCGTAAAGAATAAGGATAATGCATGAAACTATCACGTAATACGTCAATCTGAGGTCAAAAGTGAGCAAATTTGTATCAGTAAAATGCACAAAGTGAGTGTTTATCAACTCCCCAAACTTAAGCTATTGTTCGTCCTCGAACAATGAAGAGAAACAAAAACAAAAACAGAATAAACACGAGGGGGTGCATTACTTGATCATCAGCTGTTTCAGACACAAATTGGGGTTGTAATTCCCACACCAACACTACATCACTCATCAGTTTAGTGCAAACAAACAATTTCAATCCAGGCCTCTAAAAGTCTGCTTCTCACAAGATAGTGTATCACTCATATTTCGCTCGAATTGCAGAAAAGGCAAGTGTATACTCTCAAATTATCAGCTGCACAACTTTCCTACCATAGGCTTGCTCGTCATCTAGACTCTCTACTGACTGTGGGAGTGCTAGGACAAAGATCAAAAAGGTCTTTATATTGGGTTCTAATGTAGGCACATTGGTGATGGGTATGGAAAATTTGGCTAAAGTGACTAATTATTTACAACCTTGTAACTCCCTTCACTTCGACTATTCCTCATCTCATACCATTCGAAGGAATCAACCGACTCAAACAACAATATACTAGTAACTGAAACAAACGCATCCCACCAAACAATTTAATAGGATTCTGACTCAACAGTGCTACTAATATGAAAACTCTTGTGCATTACTCATTTACAGATGATTATGCACACTCTAACACAGATAATACCCTGCACTTCCGCACAGAACTCGATTTTTTTTTTTGAACATAAATTACACTGACTCTTCACAATTACTGATGCACTCATTGTGCAATGTACTTATACTACATACTTGTTCATCAATAGTGCCTGAACTACTTGCATATAACGACTTTACTTTCACCACCTAGCATCATTGGATACCCTTACAATTCCATCCACACCTCCTATCATCCGGGTTAAGAAAGAAAAGTTTTCAGGCTCAACTAGGCTAACAAAGGAGTATGTATCGGGTTAGTGTTTGGGTTCATTGTGGCTTATGAACTGATGGCCTAAGATCATCTCTAAATCCTTGACACTCGCCTATACAGTTTTGAGCAAGAAACCAGAGCAAGTTCTAGAGGTAAAGTGCACAGCGACATACTCACAGTGAAATAAAACACAGGCTCAATTCTCACAGGCTATAAGCTTATTTCAGAGACCAAGATCAATTTCGTAACAGTCCACACCTTACCAATTCATGTGCAAGTTATCAGTATAGGTCATACGAGAAAGAAAACGTTGTCATCATAAACTTGATCAATAATGCAGATAAAGCAGTCAAGTGATTTCATTCCCTTCCACAATATTGATTCCCGATTACAGACCCAATCGTACGATAAATAAACAATTACAAATCCAGAAGTAACTAAAACACATAACTAAGAGCAATTAAAGCACATCAACGAAAGTAAAACAAATTAAATGGTTCATAATGCGGTAATCTCCAAATCAAGTGCAAATCAGCAGTAGATCAGAGCAGGTAAGAATGAAGCAGAAAATAAAATAGGAGACGCACACATCGACCGATCCCCTCCCCATCCCCCAAACTTATTCGATACAAAGGAAAGAATAAGTTTGTGGGAAGAAGATCACGGAGATGTGTGTGCAACCTCAATAACCTCACTGTGGTGGGGGCCAGTTCTGCGGGAAACGCGCCATGAACTGTCGCATCTGATCTTCCGCCTCTCGCTGGCGTCGCCATTGTTCCTACTCCCACTGAATGTGGCGCTGTTGCGCAGTCCACTGCTCTCTCTGCGCTATTTTCTGACTCCTTCCTCTTCCCGATGCAAGTTAGCATCGATTGTCCCCCAGGGTACTTGATTAAATCTAGAAAATCAGCTCAATTGTGCATAAAATCTGCGTAAACAACCACAAACCAAACCAAACGTAATATTTCCTTAAAGAATAAGGATAATCCATGAAACTATCACGTAATACGTCAATCTGAGGTCAAAAGTGAGCAAATTTGTATCAGTAAAATGCACAAAGTGAGTGTTTATCAATGGTACGTTCCCGCTATATAGCCACCTAAATTAATTTCATGAAAATTGAAATCAAACCCAAGATTAAGAACAAAAAAATAGGATGTATTAGGCACAAGAATGGAGACGTCGACGACGACGATGGATTGGGTGCTGACGGAAATGATGAGGAATCCAAGAGTGATGAAGAAGGCACAAGAAGAGTTGAGAAGTGTGATGGACGAGAAGGGATATGTAGACGTCGTCGCATGAATGAGCTCAAGTATATGAATCTGGTGGTGAAGGAGGTGCTGAGATTGCATTCGCTGTTGTCGATGCTGCTTCCCAGAAAAAACGCGGAAGCATGCGAGATCAAAGGATATGAGATTCTGGCAGGGACCAAAGTGTACGTCAACATATGGGTGATGAACAGAAACCCCGGATTCTGGGAGAATTCGGAAAGCTTTTATCCCGAGAGATATGGTGACGACGCCGCCGATTTCTCTGGGACTTAGTTAATTTCCTTCATCCAGATTTCTTCCGAAGTTGCTTGGAATCTGATTTCCTTCGTTTCAATTGTTGAATCCTTCAGCAATCTTCCACAAGCACTTCTAATCTATTACAACTCGAGATATAGCCTAAACAAGACTTTAAAAATGAGTTGCTAGACTATCCTAGACTTCAACAATGATACACCAAACTAACTAAGGCTTTGATTCAACAAAACCTTTACAATTTGATCCAAAGGGAGATTTACAACATAAATCCAGGAATAATTCCCAACAGTTTATGTCTAGCTTCCATTCACACATAGAGACAATGAGAATGAGTCAGAGGAATCCTTAAATATTAGTCTTTAAGAGTGGAGACTATTGAATGACTGATGTTACTGCAACTAGTTTAGATTCCTCGGATTGGCATGACCGTTCTGACACAATAGCAGGATGTCGACACCATGTGTCAGAAAAGGATGAAGCAGGTGCAGAAACTCTGAAAAGCATCCCGCTCTCTTCAGAAAAAGAGATGCACCAGATTGGTCGAATCCAAATTGTCTCTAAATGACTACATTTTCGAAACCTCTCCTACTTCATCTGTAAATAGACGAAGTACTTCCATAAGAGAGGTTACAACGACGACTATGGTTCTTCAACGATATATACCTATTCTCACTGATTGATCATTTTACTGAGAAACTAATCTTCAACGTGCTTATGACCAAGGCTAAATCTTAGCCGGCCGTGTGTCATCTCTCGACACGAGAGTCTTAGCTTTGCAGCTAGAGTTATTTCTTAGCGTCTTTATTTCTTAGAAAGAACACATCAGTTGCATCTCTCTCCAAGCTATGACTATCATGGGCGTCAAGCCACAAATTCGAGAGTTCTAGGAAAAACTATAAAGTTTCCAACTTCCAGATACGGAGATTGTGTGGTGTGCCTACACTAGATCTGAGCTCTGAAGGAGAACAAGACCTTAGGCGAGTGAGAAAATGGAGTGATGGACAATGGCATTCACTAGCTTGCTAGAGATCATGAGGACATATTGTAATCCTGAAGCTAGTGATTTCCAGACCTCGGTCTGAAGAGAGGACATAAAACTTTAGGCTCCGAACCTCTATAAAATCCTTGTCTTTTACTGCTTTATTAATTTTCTCACAAGAATTTAAAATCCAACACATTCTTGTGTTGGAGTATACTCGAACTGAACATAATGTTCATACTCGCTAAAACGTTTTTCAAAAACCCAAACTAGTCATGAAACACCAGTTTGAGAGTGCAAGTTTTGTAATAAAGTTTTTTGTTGTGCACCATAGTCACTCTGATCTTGGGACCAACAACAACATGCGAGGAAAATAGTTTAAATGTCAGTCGACATCGACCGACACAGGTCGTATCGATCGACGCAAGAAGAATTTATGCGTTGACCGATGTGAGCAACATCGATAAAAACATAGGTCAATAATCAAACGCACACACACACCCGACAAAAAACCAAAAAGAAAACTCCATCCAGCAAACCCTAAAACAAATTAGTAATTGAATAAAATCTAACAATTCCTT
Organism: Plectranthus barbatus; assembly: GCA_026898455.1. Taxonomy (NCBI): domain Eukaryota; kingdom Viridiplantae; phylum Streptophyta; class Magnoliopsida; order Lamiales; family Lamiaceae; genus Plectranthus; species Plectranthus barbatus. Next base: position 1,061,861 of record JAPKLW010000038.1, on the reverse strand, counting down.
GGCAACGACACCAATTTTATCACTGCTAAAATTGCAGAGTAATTGAACAACGAAATTATCTTATATAGTAATTATAGTTTTAAAGTCTATTGTTTGAGTAAATCAGATTAGATTTTGGTTTTGAAAATTAAAAACAATAGCAAAATTCAAAGAGTTTATAAGCAAATTTAAAGAACACAGATTCGAGGGCAAATAAACCAACCATGATATATGCATAAATCAATCAATCATGCAAAGGTGGGAATTTATAAATAATTGCCATAATAACTTAGTCTAGAAATTATAGCCTAGGTTACTATTATGTGTTTATTTGTACTTTTTGAGTCTCAAGAACACACTAATAATCAACCTCAACAAAACACCAGACTTTATCCCTACAATTATTTCTTCTTTTTTAGATAGAAATTAAATGTATTAAAATTCATTTTTCTATTATCAATTTTCTCCTCTTGGTCTTTCAATTGATAACTACACACCTAGAATCAATTTCATCTCTCGATATATCATTAATTCTAAATTCAATTAATTAAATCAGGAATTTAAATATTTCATGCAAATTCGAGTTAATTAATCTAGCATTGATCACTGAAATCTTGACATGAATTACATTAAGTGTACGGTTCATAAATAATATAAAAGTGCGCAAGAGTATCGTATCCAAAAAGATCAAATGTACGAAACACAAACAAGTACTAGAATTATTCGACTACTATTACTTGGGTAAACATGACATGAGTTTTGATAAAATTTAAATTACAAATAAACAACCTAATATAGAAAATAATTAAATCAAGTTAAAGTAAATAAGCTTAGATTCTATATATTTAATAATTGAAGTAGTAGATAAACTAATTATCAACAGACCAATTTAATCCTACTTAAACAAGTAATTACCACTAAACATGAATCTTAGATAAAAAAAATCCATGAACATTAACATTTAAATATCCAAATATCCATTTCGGTTAGAATTCGATTCCTAAATGAAAAATATTAATGTTGTTGGCTTATACTTTATCCTAAACGTGCAATTAATCAATCTACACATTTAAAATATCAATCCATCATCTATAATATCATAAACAACCTTAAAAAGATCATTGATAAGCTAAAAATGATAAATCATGTAGTAGTTGGTCAATAATCTATACAATTTAAGTATAATCCATGATGAGCTTGATAATTAAGCAGGAAAGAACATTGATAATGGAATTAAATCAAAAACCTTAAAATTCACATAAAACCTGGCATAATTTAACTTTATTTGTGATGCTAAAAAGGATAAACATACATACAAAAACAAAGAAAGACATAATAAAGTAGTTTAGAGTTAAGAAAAACAAGTCAGAATATGAACTTCAATTGAAAAGTGATGAACGTTAATAAAAGTTATTCTTAACTTTCATTCTCTTCTCCAAACTGCTCTGCTGTTTTCTTAAAAAAGAAGATACATTTCTACTATGTCTACAATGACCACATAAATATATTAATACTAAACATAAAAAATTACAAAATAACCCTCGAGAAAACTACTTCAAAAAAAAAGTATTGCGCAACTCAGTTTGAGCTCGGGTGAGTGGTGATTGCGGGCAAGGATTGCAGGATTTAGCCTAAATTTCTGTCACCACCACGGTTTGAGCTCGGACAAACACTCAAGCAAGTGAAATGGCTTTCTGAAACACGTATGGCTTCGGTCCACTTTGAAGCTCCATTAATTTCACTTACTTTCTAATTTCTAGATTCTACTTCCCAATTTCCGATTCTGACCATCATTTCCTACAATATAAACTTAGAAATGCATAAAATTAAATATTTTAAATATTACTAACAAAATAATCAAGATAAACTAAAACGAAACTAAGCTATGACATCACAAACTAAAGACCAAATAAAAAATCAAACTAAACAACTAATAAAACATGTAAAATAAATGATTATCAAACATGCATCCATGATTATTTGTTTACAGCCCTAGACCCAGCTCAGGTTTTTAGCCAGTCATCGCAGATAGAAACACAAAAGCAAACATATTAAGTTGCATAATAAAATAACGTACAAGAAAACAAAGTACGTTTCAATTCTCGAATATTCCGAAATTCCCAAATATTAAAGACTGTATGAATAAACCTACGAGCTTATCAACCCCAGCTAGTTTCTTAGTGAATTTTGAACTATTTAGTGAGCTAAAAGAGCCAAGTATGAGGAAGCTTCTTGCACAATTTATTGTGGTATCTAATGCTAAATTGAGCAATATGGAAGGTGACCATGAGAATCTACATACATGCATGAGTGAGATGGGAAAACACAAGAAGCACTTGGACACCCAGATTTCTCAGCTTTTTAATGTGATAAGTAATCAACACACTTTGACAATTTACCAGCAATATTGTTGTGAACCCGAAAGATCATTGTAATACCATTACACTTCATAGTGGTACATCTTATGAAGGTCCACCAATACTAAGAGCCAGGAAACCTGAAAGGCTTGTTGAAGAGGCTTTTGAAGATGAGCCAACATCTACTTCTGTGCAACCTGAAGTTGCACAGCCTGATGATGATATTTCTAAAGAAAAACAATCAAGCGACAAAAAGAACCCTTGTCCTGAAGATAGTGTTACTCATGCAGTACCAATCCCATTCCCACGGTGCTTTCCAAACAAAAGAATGATGAGAGATATACGAGGCTTTTAGAGCATATGAAGAAGATTCTCATCAATCTGACCCTGATTGAAGTTGTGCGGGAGATACATGGGTATGTGAAATCTCTGAAAGATGTGGCGATCTAGAAGAAGCCATTTGGAGGTTTAATAATTTAGAAAAATATGCCAGTGAAAAGACATGATCCAGGGTATTTTTTGATTACATGCATAATTGGAGGACAAACCTTTAAAAAGGTCTTTTGTGATTGAGGAGCTAGTATAAATCTTATGTCTCTTTCCATCTTTAAGAGGTTGTAGATTAGTATTATCAAACCTACCGCGATCAAGCTTCAGATGGCAAATAGATCGAAAAATTATCCAAAAGAAGTTGTTGAGGATGTAATAGTGAAAGTGGGTCAATTTGTCTTCTCAGCTGACTTCGTGGTTGTAAACATGGAGGAGGACAGAAACATACAATGATACTTGGCAAACCATTCTTAAATACTAGAATTACTTTGATAGATGTCAAGAGAAGAGATCTTACAACGAGGCCACCCAATTATAACTGAACATCAGGGGTGAGCACGACAGTTCGGGTTGAAAACCGCACCAAACCAACAAAACCGTGAACCCGCAAATTTTCAAAAACTCAATCCAAACCGCCCGAATGAAAATATTAAAATCCAACCATAACTGAACCAAACCGAATCATCGATTTCAGTTCGGTTTCGGTTTTAACCAAAAATTCTTAGCATTTTTCATAAAATTGCTAAATTAACATAATTTAATACAATAAAAAATCACAATCCATAAATATAATAAAAATAAAAATCCACAATTCACAAATCTAATATATAATTAGCAAATAATAATATTACACTTGATTCAATCAAAATCCACAGTGCCGTGGAGAGGAGCAGCGTGAAACTGTGTACGTGCGAATACGGTTAGGGTAACATAATAAGGTTTGGTATGTTATGTTTATATTTTGTAATTTGTAGAAAATAATCCTTATATTTTTTATAGAATATGTAATAATATAAAGATAATAAAAAAATGTCTAATAATTTATATGTGAATATAAATTTTGGTTCGGTTTGGTTAAAACTGCACCTAAACCGAACCGAACCGATAACTCGAAAATTTTCTAAAATTCAACCCAAACTTAAATCGCATATGTTTTCAAACCAACCCAAACTGCCCGAAACCCGACGATTCGGTTTGGTTTGCAGTTTTCGATTCGATTTTGCTCACCCCTACTGAACACACTTCCACATCTTATTCTTAATCGTGCTGTCTTTGATCTTGGGTCCAACTCAGTTGTTGGGTTTCAAAGTGTTAAGATGATTAGTGAGAGCATATAACTGAAAATATATGAAAGCGATCAATAACACAAATATCATAGTGGTTCGGGTGTCAAAAAATTTTATGTCCACTGTTCTTCATCCAAGGAAGGGAATCCACTAACTTTAGTTGCTTTCAATAATTGAATACGGATTACTATTTCAACTCTTCTACTGACGGAAAGTTTTATCTTTCTCCGTTCATAGGGTACTGTAACTCTCGAAATCTTTACCATTCTCTTCATGTATGTTGAGTTGAGTTGATAATTTCTTCACTGGCGAATGTTGGAAGATTTTCGAAACCTTGTTGAAACACAATTGAGATCGTCAGTGATATTATATGAAAGATAGACGATGATCTCATGCTTAAGAATGCATTGTGAATCTTTAGAGCATAAAAGAGAGCTTGAGTGATAAACCTTGCTCGGCCTCAATCAGCAAGATCAGTGACAAATATTGATGATAATTGGTAACCTTTCTTCCGCCTTGGGTGAGTTGTTATATGGCAAAAACTTGCGTTAGACAGACCTAAACGGTTTAGGCGGGTTTTATTCTATCCAAATGGGTTGACCCATCCCAAATAGGGTTTATTAATCCCCAATTAGGGTATATTATATGGGTTTGGGCTTGTGTTAATGGATAAAACTCGTCTAAATCGTTTAGACCTGCTTAACCCAAGACCTTCTTGTTGTTATATATATATATATATATTTTTCGAAATTGTACAACTGAGGTATGATAAATTATTAGCAATGTCGAATATATAATGTGAATCGCAAACAAGGCGAAACCGTTGGTATTAATGTGATTTTTTATAAGGGAAAACATTATATGAATATCCACAATTTTAAATTATATATGTAAATAATAAATAATAAAAAAATAGATGAATTGGTTTTAAAGGGAATATATATTTATAGAAAGAAATGAACATTAACTTTATGAAAAATAAATTAACAAGTATATTTCCATGTTTAGAAAATTATTGTAGAAAATACAAAAATGAAAAAAAGAAAAAAAAAAAAAGAAAAGAAAAAAAAAGGCTGCTTTCTTCTCAACTGATAAGGCTCTGAAACCCCATAAAACCCAACGCCAAAAACCCCAGACTACTACCGACGAATCCATGGCGTACAACCTCAGAGCCCCCCCATCTTACGAAACCAGCCTCTTCTGCACCTCTCTCTCTCCTCCAAACTTCTCCCATCTCAAAACCCCTAGAAATCTTAACTTCTCGCTCAAGCTCCACCGCACAAAACCCTCATTTCATGTCTCCGCTAAGGTCTCTTTGCAAGAACCGGCGCTCGACGCAGTCAATCAACATCCTGAAACCCCAGATGAAAAAACGACTTCTTCATCCAAATCTTTCGTTTGGGTCAATCCCAACAGCCCCAGAGCCTCCAAATTGAGGGAGAAATCTCAAGGTTTCAGGTATGCTTCCTTGGTGAAAATCTCAGAATCTTTAGATTCTTGCGCTCCGTCAGAAGATGCTGTTTCAGGTGTCTTAGATGCTCTCGGGGATAAGATTGCGGAGCAGGATGCGGTGCTTATTATGAACAACTTGTCCAATAGCGAAACTGCGTTATTAGTGCTTGATTATTTTTTGAAGAAGTTGAAAATGAGTAGAGAAGTAGTCTTGTACAATGTGACTCTGAAAGTATTCAGGAAGTGTAAGGATTTGCCTAGGGCGGAGAATTTGTTCAGTTTGATGCTTGAGAGGGGGATTAAGCCTGACAATTTTACATTTTCGACTATCATTAGCTGTGCTAGGCTGTCTTCTTTGCCCGAGAAGGCGGTCGAGTGGTTTGAGAAGATGCCCTCCTTTGGATGTGAGCCTGACCAGGTGACTTGCTCGGTGATGGTTGATGTTTATGGAAGAGTGGGGAATGTAGAAGTTGCTTTGAGTTTGTATGATCGTGCCAGGAGCGAAAAATGGCGTCTTGATCCCGTGACATTCTCCACCTTGATTAGGATATATAAGTCAGCGAGTAATTTTGATGGATGTTTAAATTTGTATGAGGAAATGAAGGCCTTGGGGGTTAGGCCCAATGCCTCTGTGTATAACTCCCTCTTGGATGCTATGGGGAGAGCAAAGAGGCCATGGCAGGCTAAAAATATTTACCGGGATATGCTTAAAACTGGAATTGACCCGACTTGGGGTACTTATGCTGCATTGATTAGGGCATATGGCAGGGCTCGGTATGGCATAGATGCTATTGCTGTTTATAGAGAGATGAAGGAGAAGGGATTGGAATTGAGTGTACTTTTGTATAACACTCTGCTGTCCACTTGTGCTGATGTAGGATTTACTGATGAAGCTGTTGAGATTTTTCAGGATATGAAAAGTTCGGGAACCTGCAAGCCTGATAGTTGGACATATGCTTCTTTGATTACGATAAATTCTTGCAGTGGGAAAGTTGAAGAGGCAGAGGCCACATTGAAAGAAATGTTGGAGGCTGGTTTTGAGCCTAATATCTATGTCCTAACCTCATTGATCCAGTGCTATGGTAAAGCTGGTCGTACGGATGATGTTGTGAGGACGTTTGATCAGATGTTAGAATCAGGCATACCTCCTGATGAGCGCTTCTGTGGTAGCCTTCTTAATGTAATTACTATAGCACCGAAGGAAGAGCTCGGGAAGCTGGTTACTTGCATTGAGAAAGCTAACCCAAAGCTTGGATATGTAGTAAAACTCCTTGTTGGTGAAGAAGATTTCGATAGAGAAATTTTCAGAAAGGAGGCTGGTGAGCTCTTGGAATCTATTGGTGCTGATGTTAAAAAAGCATACTGCAATTGCTTGATCGATCTCTGTGTTAACCTAAATCAGCTGGAGAGAGCTTGTGAGTTGTTAGATCTTGGACTTGAACTTGAAATATACACCAACATTATGTTCAGGACTCCAACGCAGTGGTCTCTGCACTTGAAGAGCCTCTCTCTCGGTGCAGCCTTAACTTCACTGCATGTATGGATGAATGATTTGTCCAAGGCAATCGAAAATGGGGAGGAAATGCCAGAGTTGCTCGGGATTAACACTGGGCACGGGAAGCACAAATTTTCTGAGAAAGGCCTAGCAGGGAACTTTGAGTCGCATCTGAAGGAATTAAACGCCCCATTTCATGAGGCACCGGACAAAGCTGGCTGGTTTTTGACAACAAAGGTTGCAGCGGTATCATGGCTGGAGTCGAGGCAATCCCAAGACGCAGTTCTTGCTTCTTCAGGCATTTAAGGTTTCTAGAATGCCATTAGGTGGTAATGTACTATTATTTATCTGCATTTTTCTTCTTGTTTCGAGTTCTGTCTACTCATATATCCCCGGCAGTCACTTAATCGATATGGTTTATGATAAAGAATCGAGCATAGTTTTTTATGTCTTGCTGTTGCTGCAAATTTTATGTTACACTCCAAATTTCTCCCTAACTAATGTACATTATTTAAAGGTTGACTAGATGTGGGATAGCAGTGAGCTGACTTTTTTTTTTTTTTTCTCACTTTCTTAATTGAGGGAATGTTGCTGCACGAGTTTGACTATGCAAAGATAATTCTAAACTAAGCTTAGGAGTCAACATTTAAACTTGTAAAAAGAAGTTTAAAATTATTTGTCAGCTCAACTTAGTTGTTTGGAAAATATAAAATTATCCTAAAAATGAAGTCTAATTGTGGCCTGCACGTTGGATGAGTGTTGTATATAAGCAGAGCTGATTCAAAGTGCTACTCATTCAAAATGGGTAACTGCATCAGACCTACACTTAGCCATAATATCCAGCAAGAAGATGAGATTGCTAAGGTTTTCCCATCAAAGAAGGCGCTGTGCAGGAGAAGGCTGGCACGGTCTCGAACTGAGGAGAAGGAGCTCCTGATAAAAAAGCATGGCAGCCACAAGGTTGGAATCCCAGAAAGAATAAAGATTGTAGTGAGCAAGAAGCAGTTGGAGAGGCTGATGGGGAGTGTGGAGGAGGTGCAATTGAGACGGATGATGCTGGAGTCGTTGCTGAGACGAGCTAAGAGATGGAGGCCGTCGTTGGCTGCAATTCCAGAGCTGTCGTAGAGGATATATGTTTCTCTGCTTGTCTTTCTAGAGCAACAATTTTCCATGGAAGGCTGCATTCCTCTGTTTTCCAATTTTCACAGCTGACAGAGAATGTGTGTATGTATATATATTATATGATTGTATAAATGCACTGCAGGGTTGAGGTAGAGATGATGAAATAGCGCGATGTCAAGCTTAACAATAAAATCGTGTTGGATTCAAATTGTGTGAATAAAATCCAAATATATTCAATGAAGAAGAGTGGGGTGAGGTTGATGGTGATGCCAATGCCGATGTAGGGTTGCCTGGAAGGCGGTGGTGGAGGTGGAGGTGGAAGGACTAGTATTCCATTTTTGCTGAGAATTATAGTTTCATTCGATTTGATTGAACCTCACGTCAAATATCATATTTTCCCATAGTGTGAAGAAATTATGGTTGGTGATGCAGTGGAAAACAAACGATAGTTATGAGAGAGATTGATGTGGGAGATGGGAAAGCAGTGGGTGAGAGAAAAGAAATGATGAAATCTTGATTATGAATATTATTAAAAAGAAAAAATAAGTGCAAATAATGGTTGGCTTTCAGAATCCATTTCTATTTATTTGTTTTAAAATTAAAATGCAAGCTAGAAATATGTTTGAATATGGTGTGGGTTGTCATTTTGGTCTTATTTTAGTTTGTTTGGTGTTGTGTAATTTGTTATAGAGGGGGACTGTGGAGTGGGTGTTGCTGAGCTGTTTGTATTTTCAATTTCCAATTAAATTATAAAAGAAAAAATAAGGTGCATAACTCATTCCCATTCCTTAAGCACGACAAAATGCAAAAGTTATTATTATTATTATTATTATTATTATTGTTGTTGTTGATGCATGGAATTTCATAAGTTCGAATACTTAAAAAGAATAAAGAATTTTTATTGAGAATAATCAATAATCCCTTTTTACTCAATATTCACACTATTTATAAGCAATCAAATTCTTCATCTATAATTATTCCTTTATTAAACAAGTACAATTAGGTGGAATTGGAGTTAATCTGGACTTGAAATTGTCTCATTAAATGTCGCCTCCACAATTCTGCTCTGACTTCTTTGGGTTTGTTTTCGGGTCAATCGGCTTTGCTTCCTTGATTTATTTGCGTAGACTTTTATTGATTCGATCGGTGTCTGGTTCGAGATGCGAGCTTCATATCCAATTTAAGGTGCGATCGAACCGCGTAACATGTTGACTTTTCAAGTAAATGAATGCAGTTATTTACTTTGCTCAACAATAATAATAAGAGTTATTCTAAATGCAGCCTCATTTTTGCTATACATAGGCCCTTAAAAAATTATAATTATAATATACAATTATAATTTTATCCTTTTAGCCCAAATTTAAAATGTCTAGCAAAATAATAAAAATTAAATTTAAATTGTGATATACAAAAATCTCTCTTTCCTCCGAAACTTAACTCCTAAATCTCCTCCTCTACACCCCCATTCGATTTCAAGATGGCCACACTTTAACTCAGTGTTAGTAGTCGTGTTGTGTTGCTTAGTCACCAATGCTGCTGCTTTCACTGCCAGTGCATGGATGGGCTCAAGCTCACGCCACCTTCTACGGAGGCGTCGCCGGAACAATGGGTCAATTATTCTTCTAAATTTGAACTAGATTAAGCCGAGAAAAATGGTGAATTAATAGTGTTTTAATTTGTGTGGTTCAGGCCTCAGGGGTGCTTGTGGATATAGGAACTTGTATTCTGCGAGGAATGGATCAAGGATGGCAGCATTGAGCACAACATTGTTCAACGATGGAGCATCGTGTGCAATGCATCAAGATTGTGTGTGATTACAATGTTGACCTCCAATGGTGCAAGAAGGGGGTCTCCATCACCGTCACGGCCACCAACTTCTGCCCTCCAAACTTCGATCTCCCCAGCGACAACGGCGGCTGGTGGTGCAACCCTCCCCACTAGCACTTCGACATGGCGCAACCTACTTGGGAATGGCAAATTTATTTTGTCTTGTCAATTAAATCTGGGGCTGCATGGATAAAATTGTAATAGTATATTATAATTTAAAATTTTATTTATGGGATTATGATTAATAAAAATGTGACTGCATTTAGAATTACCCTAATAATAATAATAATAATAGTTATTATTATTATTATTATTATTATAAGAATGGATAGTCCATTTTTGACCTTAGAAAAGAGAGAGGGTACTCATAGTGATGGCCCCGGGCCGGTTCCGGTTCGGAACCGCCGGTTCCACGGTTCCGGAAAAATGGAACCGGAACCGGCCCGGCTAGTGAAGGTTAAGGTTCCGGTTCGGAACCGGAACCGGCGGTTCCGGTTTCAACCGGTTCCGAACCGGCGGTTCGCCACATATATATATATATATATTTTTTTAATTTTAATTATTTATTTTATTTGAAATATAATATTTGATTTGTACAAAAAAATTGTAATTATAAGTATTTTGTTCATTTGAGTAATATTTGGTTTGTACACAAAAATTGTATATTATTTTTGACTTTGTACACAAATTAAATAAACACAAAAATATATGACGAATATTATAAATTAAGATTACAAATTTAAACTTACAAGTTACAATGATGAATGTATATTTACAATTTTTTTGCAACTACACAAGTTATACAAATTACAAAATTGTATATTATTTTTTAACTACACAAGTTATACAAATTACAAAATTGAAGCATTAGTACTATTATTACAATAATTGAAAATTAAAACTATAAACAAATAAATTCCAAAAAATTAGAAAAGAAACTTTAATAATTAGGGGGGAGGGGAGGGGTTAATTGAAAAGGGCTTGCACTTAATTTCTTACCTTAAAATTAAGTTGCCTACGTATCCCTTAATTTTCATTAAGGGAATCAAAGCCCACGTAGTTCTCTTACCTTACTTACCTTTAATCGGACTCGAAATCCGCATCACCTAGGCCATCGGAAGCATTAGTACTTGCCGCGCTTGCTTCGGAGTTGTAAGCATCGTCGTCGTCGAAGACGTGCCTCCAATCCGGTTGTTGTTCTCGATCTTCGGCATCTTTCCAATCTTTAAGTATAACTTGTGCTTCCAAATTGGCCGGTGTCAAGTTGGACCTTCTTTCATCCAACATATAGCCACCCGAGCTAAATGCTTGTTCCACGGCAACCGTTGATGCGGGGACGGCTAAGAACTCCTTCACCATCGTACTTAGGATTGTGTATTGTTGTTGTCGCCTTGACCACCATAGTAGAATATCAACCTCTTGCGGAGCGTTCTCATCTTCTTCATCTTGAGGTTGCAAACAATCACCACCAACATACATTTCCGCCAAATAAACATCTAGTTCGCTTTGTTGCGAACTAGACGGACGGTTTTGAGACATAATATTATGAATTCTAGCTAACAAGGGATTAGCACTAGTTTGGCCGGAAGTAGTTGTCCTAGAGGAAGATCTAATTTGAACTAAGTGGCTATATGTGACACAAAATGAATCGAATGCTTCACGTAATGTTGTACTAAGTTGGGTTTTAACTACATCGACGGAGGGGAGGTTCAATTGTTCTAAAGGAATAATTTCGTCGGGCCCTATAAATGCTAAGGTTGATAAAGCGGTATAATATGTATCAATAAAAGAATAAACACCATCTAATTTAATACTAGGATCAAATACTTTAGCAATTAAAAAAACGGAGGGAATCTCCCTAAAATATTTTAACCATTTCATAACCATATCAAATATTATATGCCTTAATTCGGGTACAAAACTACATTGATTAAATTGACAAGCAATATAACAACAATGATATAAAACTTTAGAACTAGTGGGATAATAGACACCGGATAAAACTTTAGTTGCGTTAGAAAAAGATTTTAACAATTCATGCAAAGAATTACATGCATCCCAATGAGATAAATGCAAACTAATACCATAATCATCACTTCTAAAAAATTGTACTAATAATTCTTTATATTTAAAAGTAGCATTAAGCATTTCATAGGTGGCATTCCACCTATGACAAATATCGGTTGGAAAACGTTTTGCTCGGACTCCATGAGCCATACAAAAAGAAGCCCATTTTTTTGCAATTTTTTTATGACTATGTATGGCTAAAATTGCAGCCCTAATAGGTTGGATTAAATGAGTATAAAGTTTCATACCATCTTGAATGGCTAAATTAAGAATATGAGTAATACAACGACAATGGAAAAACTTACCTCCAAGAACCGGATTGCACTCCAAAATAAGCTCCCTTATTGATGCGGTGTTGTTGCTTGCATTATCAAAACCAATAGAAAATATTTTGTCGTTTATTTTATATTGGTGAGCTATTTTAATTAATAAACGTGCTATATTTGATGCCGTATGAGGATCATCAAATTTTCGGTATGCAATTATTCTTTTATTTACATTCCAAGAAGAATCTATCCAATGAACGGTTACACCTAAATAATGATGTTCGGATCTAAAATAATCCCAAATATCGGAGCAAATAGAAACCCTATGATCTAATTTTTTAAATTGATCGCGTAAAGTCAATCTATATTGTCTAACTCTATTTCTTATTCCACGCACCATAGTTGTTCGTGGAATTCTTTTTTGAAGAGGTTGAAGCGGATGTATATATTTTTCAAAATGTGCTTTATCCAATAATTGAAAAGCTAAACTCTCTACACAAATCCATGACGATAATGAATCCCTAGATTCTATCGGATCATATTTATGAAGAGCGGAAGAGGAAGACGTACCTTGGGAAGTACCAAATGCACCTTCGTTCAATTGAGTTTGACCCTTAGCCAAGCCATACTCCATGGGATACTTCACCTTTATGTGGCGTTGATATGTTCCATATCCACCACCGGCGGTGAATATGTATTTCTTAGGGCAATAATTGCAAAATAGATCAAATTGTTCGGGAGCACCTATAATTTTATATTTTTCTAGTTAGATATCATATTTAAAATTTAAAATAAGTATAAGAATTTGAAATAAGTATAAGAATTTTAAACACCATGTACCTTTCTTTTGCTCCTTTGCACGAATTTTTTGGAAGTGCTTTGTGAAAAGATCGGATTTCAAAGCTTTTGGACTTAAATTTGTATCGAAATCATCATCTCCTTCATTTACCTCGGCCTCGGGGGGGGGGGGGGGAACACCTTCGTTGCCTTCCAATGCCTCACGAAAATGCATTTCATGTTGTTGCAATTGTCGGGCATACTCCTCATCGGCTCGTACTTGAGTTTCACGAAGATCTTCATCACTCGATGACAAAGTGATGTTATCATCGTATTGAGATTGACTTGAGCTTTCAATAGGAACACCACGGCGACGTTGACGAGGTGGACCTCTAGTAGTATCATCTCTAGCTATGGACTTGCCCCTATTGTCGGCACCACCAACACCACGACCACGACTTGAAGACATAATTGAAATTTGAGAGAATGGATTTGGAATGGAAATTTGAAAGAGAAATTGCAAGAATGAATTGAAAAAGAGAGTAATTGAGAGTAATTGAGAGAATAGAATGAGAGAATTGAGATTGAGGTGTGAAAAATATTGAAGGAAGGGGGGGTATTTATAGAAAAAATTGGGGAATTTTTTAAACTCGGCCGAACCGCCGGTTCCGGCGGTTCGGGGACACGTGTCGCGTTATTATTCGTCGATTTGAAAAAATAGCCGTTTTTTAGCCGTTAATTGGCCGGTTCGGAACCGGAACCGGCGGTTCCAACAGATAAATTTTCAAAAAAATAGCCGTTGGAACCGGCGGTTCCGGTTCCGACCCGGAACCGCCGGTTCCCAATGGTCAATTTTTTTTTAAAAATTATGCCGCCGGTTCGACGGTTCCGAACCGGAACCGGCGGTTCGAATTGGTTTCAATTTTTTTTTTTAAAAAAAAATCGGGCCGGTTCCGGTTCCGGTTAAACCATGGAACCTGAACCGGCCCGGCTGTAGGCGGTTACGGTTCCGGTTCGGAACCGTTTTCACGGTTCCGGTTCCGAACCGTGGAACCGGCGGGCCGGTTCCGGTTCACTTTGGCCATCACTAGGTACTCAAGGCCAATGCACTGATCCATTGGAAATGACCTATATCTAATTGTAGAATTCTCAAAGGCAGGGAATTTTTCCAACCTTCCCAAATATGTGCCCATTCTAACCTCTATCTCATCCAAAACATTATACTACCATTTAGAGATACCATTTCCTATGAATCGGTGACACATCATCTTTTCCAAGTAATGCATCTATTTCGAAGAGCTTCTCAGCTAAAAAAATGCACATCTTTCAAAGCATTATAAATAGAAGCGAATTTATATATGCAATCTCTCAATATTCATTTCTCTCAATACTTGTAATTAAAGCACAAACTTCTCTCACCAAATATAGTCTTAACTTTTATCTCATTTATTGTCTTCATTTGTTTCATCTCATTTTCTCTTTTAGCCTTAACTCAATTTTCACCCAAAACGCATTAAATATTGAAATATTTGTAAGCGAGGATTGAGGAGTGCATTGGTTGAGTTTTTATGCAAAGAATAATGTACTTCACAGTATATTTTGTTACTGAATTAAATGCATTTTGCAGAAGAAAGTAATACTCCATTTTATGGATTCCTACAAATATATTAAGACTGAATGATGTATGGCCATAGTAATAAATGCAATCTTATCCTATTCTATTCAGATATGAAGAGGTTTAGTCTAGCTTGCTTTATTTAATTGACATGAAGTCACATTGATACAAATAGGTGGTACCACAAAAATGTGAACAACAAATCAGCCTCACAAATCATAATTGCTTCAACATATTCAACCCCATAGTGTAAGAAATAAGCAAAGTATTTAGAGTTTTGCAAATTGTAGAGTAAAAAATAACGGCCGCTCCGATTATATAGTCTTGTTCGATTTTGCACTTTATCAAAAAAATATTTAAGAAAATAATATATTGAAATAAACTTCTAGCATTATTCTTATTAAAAAATATTAATTAATTTCTCCATTTCATTATATTATATTTACTATTCTTATTTTTCAAAATTATATAAGAATGCATTTCTAATTACTTGAAACAAAAAATAATACAAAATATAAAAAATTGGACTATACATTTGCATGGTATTATTTTGACCCAAATCCACGTGGCTCCATCGGAGCCGCATGTCGTGGTATTAATTGGTGGTGTATTTGTAGAGTTGTATGTATTATTTTGTGATATAGATTTGTGAGGTGTTGGTCATGCATGGAAACAGTGGTGTACGGATAATCTCGCACCAAAACACTTGTCGCTGACCACAAATCACCGTCTCATATAGTAGGAATCAGGATATGATGGAATTAATTAAAGATATATTTTTATAATATGCTTGTGATCCTTCTTCCTTAATTCAAGATGTGCAACTTAACTCTTAATCATCTGTATTTGGATTTCTCTTCAATGACATAAAGCATCAGTTGATAATTCAAACCAGCCAATCGAGTTTTTACTTATCTTTTATGAACTATCAGTTCCTTTGAACTATAAATTGGACCTTCTCTCAACTTTAGTTATGAATATTACTCTCTCCTCACAGCTTTTCAGACTTTCAGCTAGTTCTTTTCTTATCATGACTGTCAACTAGTCCAATTATGGATATCAGTTGAACTTGATTCTCTTATCGGTTCGTTTTTTATGTCTTCAAGTCTTCGGTTGGTCGAATCTAAACAATTACAATACTTGAACCTATAGAAAACTATAAATCTAATATCAGTTCTAACTTGGGTGATTTCCCTCTGTGTCACCAGAATTAAACATGTGGACATTTGTGTCCGAAACCCTAGACATGTGGACAAACATAGCGAGTTCGAATGTCAGAAATTCGAACCCCCCAGGATTTTTAATTTAAAAATGGGTTCGAATTCAAGGAATTCGAACCCTTTATAAATAAATTATTTTTTAATTAAATTTCCGGCAATATTATTTAAATATTAGTTCGAATTCCTGAAATTCGAACCCTTTATAAATATGGGGATTTAGGGTTATGGTTAGGGTTACGACATTGGGATTTAGGGTTTATTTGTTATATTTATGGTTTACATGTATTTATTTTAATGTAGGATATAAATAAAATAAAAATATATGTAACACAAATAAAGCACAAATTTAATCAAAATATTACAATAAGATTAGGGTCTTCTCGGAAACATGCGAACATATTAAAATAATTGAAGAAATAAAAGAAAATAATTATGAAAAGTCTACTACATAAAATTAACAAGAAATATAGTCCCCATTTTATTTCCGCCTCGTGAGCCATGTAGGGAGCTTCATGCGCTTTTTGATGCTCTTAGAAGAAGATGAATCTTCAAGCGGTTGATTTCCTAAGAAACCAAATGTGATAATTAACAAAAATGTACATATTAATAAATGTTGTAATAGGAAATGTAAATAAATAAGTAAAAGCATTGTTACTTGTCATGGTATAGTTTCCCGTGGATTGGTCTGCACTGGACTGATAGGTAGTAGATGTGGACTGTTCGGGACGTTCGGGACTGGATTGTTCCGAATCAGATTATTTTGGATTGGACTGGTAGGATCCGTACTGATGAGGATTAGGATTGGACTCGTAGGGAATGGACTGGCTAGGATAGGGAATGGACTAGCTGTGATTGGGATTGGGATTGGACTGGTTGGGATTGGGATTGGACTGGTAGGTACTCATGAAGTCTTCGAAGCTGCCGAAGAGGGATTCGTAGTTATAGTTTTGTGAGGTAGTAGGCTGGTCATGACTATTCATGTTGTGACCTGGCTCAAACTCTGGTTGTGGCTCTGGCTGTGGCTGAATGACTGGATGATAATTGTCATGTCGGTAATAATGATCTTGTGCATCGACATTACTCCTTCTCCTCCCACTGCCTGGCTTGAACCCTCCTCGACCCCCCCGTTGTTGCGGCACCATAGGCGGTCTTGGGAGCGATGATGGATCACTAAATATTGTAGAATGAGTATGACTCGTTCCCCTATGTGACCCAGAAAGTTCTAGTACTTGTGCGCAATAGTCAGCTGCATTTTTAAAATCTTCGCTAACTCCAGCATAAGAGGAGTAATGTTCAGCCCGCTCACGCAATAACGACATCACATTGCTCAGACCACTCTTCTACATTAAATCATTATATACGTTATAGGACCAATTTGGATTTAGTTCAAAAAGTAATAAACTATATAAATAAATGAAAATGACTTGCAATGAATTGCAGCTCGTCCCCGTGTCCCATGTACCCCTGTGGTGCGACATTTTCCCGAGTGTGACTTGGATTAGCCACAAATACGACTGTTCTCTCCATGAACCACTGGAGGTAGTCAGGCGTCTTGGTTTCGGCTCCGGTCACAATCTGTTGATTATTTAGAAGCACTTCATCTTCATTGTTACGTTCATTCCAATTACCAATAAATTCGGCGTGACGCGTTCTCCAATTATTTTCAGCTCCAGTTCTGTGGATATCATGCAGGGCTTCTCGCGTTTCTCGATGGTCCAGATAATTGGAATCAGGAATTACCTGAACGC
Organism: Plectranthus barbatus; assembly: GCA_026898455.1. Classification (NCBI taxonomy): domain Eukaryota; kingdom Viridiplantae; phylum Streptophyta; class Magnoliopsida; order Lamiales; family Lamiaceae; genus Plectranthus; species Plectranthus barbatus. The sequence continues at coordinate 1,044,320 of JAPKLW010000038.1, read as the reverse complement.
GACCGAATTGTCGAGCCACCCTCTCCGGATATATGGCCTCAATTACCTCAAAGAAAATGAGGTAGGTAGTGGATACCCAGGGCGTATGGTTGTTCGTGACGTACTTAATGTTGTACGGCATGAATACAAACTGTATTTATAACATGTTAAATATAAATAGTTAGTGGATATTTAAGTAATCGATGTACATGCAATAATTATATTTACCTCGTTTTCTTTTAACAAAGCAAATTGACTTCGATACGCCCGAAGGTTATTGCGTGTGATGTTTAAGCGACTCTTCGGCATAGCCCACCTAAAATAAAAGTATTTTAAAAAGATATTAAAATTTGTTTTTGAATGGTGGTCGTTGCATATTCTTTTACCCAAAAAATTATAAAATGACCTCAAAGCTAAACAAGCATTTTCAGGAGCTTGCGATGAGTGAATCTCTGGTCGAATAGATATGATTCTCTCCCAAGCCCAAACCTAAATTTGAATATATAATAATTAATATAACACGAGATTTAGAAGTTAATAATATAATTAAAAAATACTTAGAATTTAATGTTACCTGCAACAATACCAAACACCCAGCTATACTTTTGTTCGGAGAATGCTTTCCAATCATGGAGGCTTTGCAAAGATTGCGATAAAGTACTGCTAATAGAGCACTGCCCCAACTACAACGACTGTTGATATCGTCCTTGTTGATATCTTCAATGAATGCTCGAACAACATGGCAGTACACGCTGTTTGTTGACGTATCAACAAAGAAGAAACCGCCGAGTAGGTAGACAACAAGGCACCTTGCTATCTGTATATACCATTCTTGGTTTGCATTTGGTGGTGCAGGCAAACAGATACGGTCCTCTACGCATGAGAGGTGCATGCGGTTTTTGGATAGCTTTGGTACCACACCCAATTCACGTTGTAAATACGTCGACCATCCTTCATTTGGTTCGACATCGGATCCTGTTACTGCTTCTCCGTCGACCTTGATGTTGAATAGCAATTCCACGTCTTGGAGTGTTAGTGTGGCTTCTCCGAATGAAAAATGAAAAGTGTGCGTTTCCGGACGCCATCTCTCAACCAAAGCCTGAATCAGCACCCAATCTAACTGTATGGATCCCAGACGAAGGATAGAGGCAAAACCGTAGAACTGCAGGACTTTCCAAACAAAATTATTGCCAGAAATTCGAGTGTCTTCGAATCGTGGCAATAATTCAGTCCAAAGTTTTGTATCACATCGGCGACACATTAAATTTTCTTTTGTCCATTCATGCCCGTGAAAAACTCCAAAAGACCTATGTGATTGTTGTAAATCTAACAAATCGGTCTTAATTGGCCCCTGAAAAACACTTTTTCCATCGTAAGTGATAGAAAAAAAAGAAGATGTTTTTTTTCAGATGAAAAATGTTGGGAGGAGATGATAAGTGAAAAAACCGTGAGTAACTAAGAGAGATTGATAAATGAAAATAAATGTGAACATTAAATACTTATTGGGCCAAAGGTTAACTACAGCCCGTGACTCAATCCATTCTTTTTTTGTCAAATTATGTACTCCTATCAAAATCCCTTGTTTTATGGGATCACGTGCATTTTTATTTTTTGTTATTCCACTTGTCAAATCACTAAATAAAAAATAAATCTGCATTAAAAAATAAAAGTAATGGTTTCGAATTTGATAAATTCGAAATAATAATAAAAGTAAAAAAATTTGGAAATCGCTGAATTCTAATTTTTTATTTATTTCGAATTTGCCAAATTCGAATACAAAATTTTATTATATAATTATTGTATTATTTTTATTATTAATAATTACTAGGTCCTTCTATATAAGGAAGACTTTGGATACATGTTACTCAAGCAAATAACCTCCCTTCCAAAGAAACACATGGCCTCTATTCCACTCAAACAATATAATTTTGAGCAAAGTGTGTTTTTAGCTATGAAACCATTCTTTAATCGTCCAATGTCCTTTCTTTCAAGCCAATAATTCCTCTTTGGAGAAGATTTTCTCTACGTCATGGAGGTTGGAAGAAGATTTTCCCTACGTCACTAGTATGGGAGAACTTGTCCAACTTGTTTTCTTTTCGATCTCCCTCGCCCAGCGAACAAAATGGATTTGGCGGATCCATTTTGTTCACTAACTAGTTTTTTCAAGGTTTCAAGCTAAAGCTAGATGAAGCTGGGAAAGGAAGAGATTGACATGTTAATGCTTGACCTGGTCAAGCTTTTAGGTTCCGGTTTAGGATTTAGGGTTTAGGCCTGTGCTTGTAATATTGTATTCGAATTTTGAGAGATAAATTTGAATGTGATATTTATAAAATCGAATTATTGTGACTCACTTCAATTTTTCATTACGAGAATGTAACCAATTTTGTTGCAAGTTTCAATTGGAAAACAATTGGCTTTTGAATTATTATTATAATTTTAATAAAATTCGAACATTAAAAATATAAATACTTCGAATCATCAATTTACGAGAATTCGAATTTTTAATGATAAGAAATATTAAAATATCAACTAATTAAATATATACTTTTGATTTTTTAAAAATAAAAAAATTTAAGTTACGCGCAAAATCCGAGTGCTCGTATATATTTTCGAGTATTCGAATTTTGATAAATACGA
>JAPKLW010000038.1:1023800-1037116 GCA_026898455.1 Plectranthus barbatus | reverse complement strand
TACTTGTTTTGCTTTGTGCCACTCTTTGTTGCCCCCCATCCCATCCAATCCCTGGACTGTTTTTATTAATTCTGGATTGGGTGTCCACCAATTGTAATCATCCTCCAATGGCGGTAGGACAGTCCCATCATTGTACTCCTTAGGTTCGTTTTTATCCCAATCTTGACACAATAATGCCTACAACAAGGTTTAATAAATTTTTGTAAATTAACTAAATTCGAAAAATAAAAAAATAAAAAGAATAAAAGATGCACGACCAACTTACAAAGAAACGAGGGCTAAGAAGAATGGTATTATCCGGATTGACACCAGGCAGATTCAAAACTCCATGCCTCATCCATGCTCGGTTCACAATAATAAATAACTCTATTACCTGTTAAGAAATCCAAATAATTAAATAAAAAAACAATGTTAGAATAATAAATCAAAACTAAACATTTTAGAATTAAACTTACATCTTCCGTCAATTCGTTTTTGGGGTTGATCAAAGGCTCAAACCACAACTCCTTACATAACTCAATACCCATCTCGGGCAACTTCACAAATGCACCCGGAATTTTCAAGAACCCTAGAAACTCATGCGTTATAAATTGCCATATTTCAGCTGGTGTCCGTGCACGCCTAGTAGACCTTACAACGGTGCTTTGAGAACCCTGAGAAGAGTGGCCCTCGAACAACTCCTTCAACCAATCCTTCACCCGGGGCCATATGGCTTTCTCCAGCCCTCCAACAATTCGCTGAACCGTGTCATCATCAAGGCGTGTTGCTTGCGCAGGCGAAGAAGATGTTTGTCCGGTCTAACATATATATTAAAATTTTTATATAGTAATTTAAAAAGATCATAATATAAATTTTATTATAAAATAAATACCTTTAATATTGGATCCAGCCCTCGAACAATTCGTTGAACCGTGTCATCATCAAGGCGTATTGCTTGCGGCGGCGAAGAAGATGTGTTTCCGGTCTAACATATATATTAAAATATTTATATAATAATTTAAAAAGATCATAATATAAATATTATTATAAAATAAATACCTCTAATATTGGCTCCGACGATAATGCAGCTCGGGGTCGCTTCGCCGACGATTGTTGAGGTCGAATACTCTCCTCAATTGGGATGTCGAACACTAATGAGGGCAGTGGCAGTGACGGGCTCGGCTGGGATGTGCCCGCCTCGGAGGCAGGAGGCTCAGAGGGGCTCGGCTGGGTGGGGCTAGGCTGGGAGGGCTCTATCTCGGAGGCATCCGGCTGGGAAGCTTCATGTCGGGAGGTGGATCTCCGAGATCTGGACGGCCTCGATGAAGGGGACTTCGGGGTCCTCGTTGATCCCCGATACGGGATGTATCTACGTAGTAGTGGATGATCATCTTCAGTCAAACTTTTCCAGTAGTCTGATTTTGCTTCGACATCCTTTGGCTCTAACGTGATCTTGCATGCTAGCTGAAAAAAATACAAATCACTAAATAAATTTACTTTTAATTTAATCTTTATGAAATTGTAATAAATATTTTTACCTCTTGCTTCAAATAGTTTTGGAAGTTAGCACCCCGTTTAAAGATCGGTCTCCACCTCAGACAACGAGGAATACCTTCATTTTGTTTGACCGGTTCCGCAACCAATGTAGCCAAATCCGGGATAGCCTCATAAGACCATGCCTGCAAAATAATAAAAAAATAATTAACATTATAGATTAAAATTAATAAATTCATTAAATTGGATTAAATAAACTTAGGTAATACCTCCAATGTCCAAATAGGACCATATACATGAACTGAGGTAGGACCCTTCTCCTGATTTTTGACCTTGACCGGATCTTTGACCACAACAGACATCTGATGTAGTAGGACGCTATAGAACCAAGCGCCCCAAGGAAATAATTTCCATTGCTCTTTATTATCTACGAGTGCAATGATCCAAGTGTGTACAACTCCTCTCCCATCAAAGCATGCAAGCATCCGGTATACAAAGAGGATCTCAGCAATCTTCACGTAGTCATCGGCTGAGGGGCTAAGTTCAATCCTCAAGTCCTTGAAATCCTTGTGCAATTGGTCCACGGTGGGCAACTCAGTATAGTAGTGAAGACAAGAATCATCTGCAATAGTGTACTCCTTATTCGGGTCAAAACCCGAATCACCAAATCGTAGACCAGTCACCAGGGCAAACTCTCGTGGTCCAAATCGAATGTTTTGGTTCCCACCCGAAACCAAAGCTCATCCACAACTCCTTGTACTTCAATTTCTTGGGTAATTAATGCCCACAAGGCAGTAACTGTTCGTTTGGACCAATTCAAGTCCACAAAATGCTTGAACGGCCCCTCACGAAATAAGTCAAGAGTTTCAGGGCCAAAAGCACTCAATCGGATTCGGATATCTTCCAAAATATCCCGGGTGTATACAGTAAGGGGATGGGATTGCCCTCGCAATCCCGGTCTCATCCATCTCCAAATCTATCACAAACCAATTTTTAAAAATCAGAATAATAAATTAATTAAATAAATATAAATAATTATATAATAAATTAACCAATTAAAAAATTATATCGAACAGTCGGATTTTGAAAACAGAAAATCCGAATACGCCAATTAGAACAAAAATAATAATTATTTATTTAAAACTATCGAACACGCGAATTTTGAAAACAGAAAATTCGAATACGCGAATTTGCACAAAAATAATAGTTAATTATTTAAACCATTTCGAACACTCGAATTTTTAAAAAATAAATTCGAACACACGAATTTTCACAATAATAATAATTAATTAATTAAAACAATCCGAACACACGAATTTTGAAAAATGAGAATCCGAACGCACGAATTTTCTCAATTTTCACGATTTTTTGTTAAAAACAAAAATAAAACGTATATTTACAAAATAATTTAACCTATTTTTTAAAAAAATAGGTACGAACCAAACATAAAAATTCCCCTCAATCCTATTTCACACCAAATAAAAAACCCTATTAATAACAAAAACATTCAATAATTTAAACATAAATATAAGGAATAAACAAACAGCAGCATAAACAAACACAAAAACAAAAAAAGCAACAGACATATACAGGAATTGCGAAACATATTTGCAACAAAAAAAAAACACAAAAAAAAGCAGCAGCAAAAATAGGATTGTTAAAAAGTGTACCTGATTCTTTTCGCCCGACATGATTAATGTAGTAGTGTGGTAAAATTCGGATGGAGCTACACGCGAATCGGAAATTCGTGTTCTCGCGGCGCAGGTAACAATGGCGGACGAGAGAGAGAGAGAGAGGTCGGTGTGAAAAAGGGAAAGTGAAAAGTTAAAGTGGGTAACGTGGGTGGGGCACACGTGGTAATAATATTTTATTTTTAAAATTTAAGTTGAAATCAGTTAAAATAAATTTTATAAGTTGTTATCAATTAAAAGTCATCCATTTTTTCCTTAATCATATTAATAATTTATAATGTATATTTTGTTATTTCATAAAATTTTACAATTATAAAATAAAAATATAATAATAAAAATAAATAATGACAAAAAATTACCACTTAAAAATTATTAAAGTTTAAAAATGAATAGCAACGAAACAATTACAAAACTTAATTTTTAATTCATAATTTATGCGATAAAATATATATATTTTTATAATTGCACAGATTTTAGATTTTGTGTTATAATTGCAAAGATTTGAAAATTTTGTTATAATTGCATAAGTAATGAAAAGTTTTGTTAAAATTTGCAAATAAACCTATTAAGATAAGTTATTTTTTTTATAAACAATATTATAATAATTTTTTATTTCTTAACCCTATATTTTTATTTTAAACTTTAATTTTAAGATTTTTGTCAGATTAAATTGACTAGAGAGAAATTAAATTGACCAGTCATATTAAATTCACTAAAGAGAATAATGTGTAAATGTCATATATTTATTTTTACAGTCTTTCCAGCTACAAATTTCATTTTTTTGTCAGATTAAATTGACTAGACATATTAAATTGAGTAGAGAAAAAATGTGTAAGTGTTGGAAAATTGACTAGTCATAGAAAAAAATGTGTTTTTAATCATATATAGAGTTTAGCTCTGTGTCAATACGGGTAGATGTGTATTGTCACTCAATTATGGATTCATTTACTTTGAAATTTTTTTGGGAGAGCAGTGATCCAAAGAAGCCAGATTATGTGTGGGGTGATGTTCCACACGACCTAGATTACTTTCAACTCATTCAAAAAATCTTTGAAATTACGGGTTGGAATCACTGGGAGTGGACCTTGATTCTGAAAGTGTTCGTTCTCCAAGGAAATGAGTCAATATTCTTGGACCTTCATGAGGGGAACATCCAAATCCTTCATGATTACAAGATTTTAAAGCCGGGAATTTCTATTGGGCGTACACCCGTGCCCGTGGATCACGGAGGTAGTAGCAACCCTGTACAACAAGCACATGAAGATGATGATGAAGATGACGATACATGGTGTCCGAACAACAGCGAGGATTTCGAAGACGACGAGGAATCATATGTGCCAGAGACAGATATTGATTCTGACGAGGGACTAATTACTTTTTCCACAGGGGAGAGACATGTCTTCGACGATATTAGCAATCCGGATCCTTACAGGACCGATTATTTTGACGACATGCCAGTATTTTGGAACAATGATGTTCAACAAATAAAGGCTGGTACGTATTTCAAAACTAAGGAACAATTGATTCATGCAGTTACTGCATGGTCTCAATCAAAGGGGGTTCAATACACCACCAAGAGGAGCTCCCAAACCACGTGGGAGGTGAAATGCAAAGAGAAGGATGTAAATGGTCCTCCGTGCCAGTGGAAAGCTAGGGCAGTTTATGACAAACCTTCAGGGGGGTGGAAATTGAACACGTGGACGGAGGACCACAACTGCTCCGGAAACAATTTGGCTGTCAATATTACGGCGAATCTCATAGCCAAACTCATTCTTCCCCACCTTCAAGTAGATCTGGAGTATAAGGTGGCCAACGTCATTGTCAATGTTTGTGAAAAGTGGAACGTGGACGTTGGGTACAAGAAAGCATGGCATGGCCGTCGAAAAGCATTGGAGGCTCTCTACGGCGACTGGGAAACCAACATCCGGGAGCTGTCGGGGTTCATGGCAATCCTATGCCAACACAATCCGGATACAGTTGTGGTATGGAAGTTCCTCAAGCATGAGAAGCACATGGCGCAGAGGACGTTCCGGTATATGTTTTGGGCATTCGGTGCCTGCATCTCCGCGTATCAGCATACACATCCAGTGGTGATGGTGGACGGAACGCACCTGCGTGGGTCGTATAAAGGGAAGTTGCTGCTAGCTGTGACCAAGACAACCAACAATCACATAATTCCACTAGCTTACGCCGTCATCGATGAAGAGTCCACCCACAGCTGGAGATGGTTTCTTAAGCACCTGCGCCTCAACGTTCTGAAATCAAGACCGACGTGCATCATATCAGACCGGCATGCCGGTCTCCTCGCTGCATTTCAGTCATACTTTGAGCGTTTTCCTGGAGCTGGATGTCATCGATATTGTTTTCGCCATCTTCGATCCAATTTATTGGATAAGTTCAAGACGAGTGGCCTCAAACAAGTTTGCACCAGGATCGGACAAGCATTTGATGGGAAGGAGTACAATAAAGCTTGGTCTGATTTGTGGGATCTAAACCGTGCTGCATATGAATGGTTGCAGCGTCATCCAGCTGACAAATGGACGCTCTACGAGGACAGAGGGCATCGTTGGGGAAACACGACAACTAATATCGCTGAGAGTTACAACAATGCTCTCAAAGGTTGCCGCTTCTTGCCTATTCGAGCCATCGTAGAAGCCACCCTAGAGAAGTCAACAAAGATCTTTGAGCGTGCCTGGAATGAGCTCATCACTTGCAATACTGCACTGCCCCCTTACCAACATGACCGGTTCATGAAGAGTCGATTGAAGGCTAACGAGCATGTGGTAAGATTGTACAATCCTGCTAACCAGGTTTACAAAGTGGTCAACATCTATTCCACAGAACAAGGTGAGCGAAGACAATCTTTTTCTGTCCACTATCCACAAAAGTCTTGTTCTTGCGGGGAGTGGCAGGCAATGCGGTTCCCTTGCTCTCACGCAATTGCCGTTTCTCAATTAAGGGGTGATAATCCACTTAATTTGGTGCATGACTACTATACCATTCAAGCATGGTGTGCACAGTTCAGTGGGGGCTTTTATCCGATTCCTGGAAACTCACACACTGTGAATCTTGGATGGCGTCTGAAGCCGAATCCAATCCGTCTTGCACATGCAAAGGGCCGACGTAAAACGCAGCGCTACCGAATGAACATGGATTATCAAAGCCAGACAAGTGGGGGTGGAAGAAAATGCAATAGATGCGGAAATCCGGGTCATATTGCAATAAAATGTCCTTATTCTCATCCTCCATCAGATAGGCTGCCAATTCATCGTATTTACAATGCCGATGGTACGCGCAATGAAGAGTACAATGCTGATGAACACTATGGTGGTGATGCAGACGAAGACTATGATGGTGACGAGTAGAACATTCTCTATGCATTTTTATTTTATTATCTTCAATTTCATGTATTTTAGTTTGATTTTAGTAGAAGAATTATTATTATGAATCATTCATTCGGGCATGAACAAAAAATTAGGTAAAATGGTAAAAATATAAAGATTAATATTTTAACATAAATATTAACAATATAATATTATAAAAGAAAGTGGTTCGAATGTGTCAAATTCGAACCAATAAAATATTCTGAATTTTTGAAAGGTTCGAATCTGACACATTCGAAATGGTTAGTTTTGTCCACATGTTAGGGTTTTTTTTAGGGTTTGTCCACAAACCTAGGGTTGCGGTCATTTCGGTAATTTTTCCTTCTAACTTATAATTGAGGGTTTTGGACATCTATCGAAACAATATTATTCCTAAGCCCTAGTCTTCATGGAAAATAATATATATATATATATATATATATATATATATATATATATATATAAATATGGTAGGTCCAAAGTAGATTTGAAACTAACAATTCAAGATTCTGGAAAAGGATGTCCACTTTTGGATCACAAAATATACATTTACACAGGAAAATTTAATTAACCTTTTGATATGAAATATTATTGAGACAGAACAAATGCCAAAATGTTTGTGTAGAAAAGAATTTGTGGATAAATGTTAGAAGCTCAGAAAAGGGGTCATGCATGCATGTAATGGAGATGGAGGAACATGACACCCTACCAATCTTCAATTATTAATAATGTGGGATTCACATTTTGGGATATTGTCTGACCCCCGACAAATGGCTTGTTTTCATCCACCTCTGATTCTCTTGATTTTTAGATGGAATGTCTGAATTCCATAGATTCCCTATTCTGAGGGTAATAATTAATAGAGATTTGGATCCAATATTTTTATTTAAGATTTTTTCTTTGAATAATCAATAGGGCTTAATTTAAAAGATTTCCCTTACAATTTCATAAATTTCCCAAAATGGGCCAATCACAAGTCCCATTCATTTTGTAAATAAGCTAAGCTTTCACATTAATAAATTCGAAGTATGTTAGTGTGACCAGCTATACATAGCTACCTACTTTTCTCATCATGTGATATTCACTTTCTTTATTTTCATGTTTTAGACACGAGTGAGATTGTAAACGAAATTTCTTGTATTGATGATCAACGTCCTACAAAGAGGATATATATATATATATATATATAGTACAAAGAAAGCATAAAGAATAGGAAATATAACAACAAATAAATCTAAAATGTATGGATCAATCTTTATCATCTTTACCAGTATCTTGGTGAAAATGTCGGCGATTTGAAGCGAGGTAGGAATAAACCGAGTGATTAGCCGTCCAGAAGTAACAAGTTTGCGCAAAAAATGAAAATCGATGTCTATGTGTTTAGCACGCTTGTGAGAGACCGAATTTTGAGTGAGAAATAGAGCACTTTTGTTATCACAAAAGAGGATGGGAGGTATCGATGGAGCTAAATGAAGGTCCTTGAGAAGATTTGTCACCCATACAAGTTCTGCAGTAGTATTGGCAAGCGCGCGAAATTCAGATTCACAGCTCGAACGAGAAACAGTCTGTTTCTTTGCGCTCCAAGAGATAAGATAAGGTTTGGACCGAGGTAAATGGAATAATTGTATGTGGAGTGTCTAGTATCAATACAGCGAGCCCAATTCGCATTAGAGTATTCGAGAAGCTCCGTCGGACCTGTTTGGAACATCAGGTCAATACATATCTTAATATACGTTTCACGACTTGAAAATGATCAGGAGTAGGGCATTGTTGGAACTGACTAACAATATTAATGGAATAAGTTATATTTGGACGCGTAATCATTAAATACTTGTAGGGCACCGACTAAAGATTGATGCAATGTTGGATAATGGAATTCAGGACCATTGGCCATTGGACGTGAAAGTAGCGCCAGGGGCAAGCGGAGTAGACACTGGCTTAGAATCAAGTAAGTCAGCTCGAATGAGAATGTCAAGAGCATATTTTGCTTGACCAAGAAAGAGACTAGAAGAGTGGTACGAGACCTCTAATCCGAGAAAATTACCGGGACGACCAAGGTCCTTAGTGGAAAATTCAGTGTGAAAGTGAGCCAACAAAAGAAAGACAGCCCATGAGTCATACTCGGTGATGATAATGTCATCGACATAAAGTAATAAATTGATGAGTACTGGACGACAGTGAAAGACAAATAATGAAGTATCAACATCACTAAACAAAAACCAAGAATGAGTAGAAAGCTACAAAAATGCTGGTATTAAGCAAGTGGTGCTTGGCATAGACCGTAAAGTGCATTCCGAAGGCGGCATACATGATTCAGATACTTGGGGTCAATGTATCCAAATGATTGTTCCATAAACACAAATTCAGATAGAGAGTTGTTAAGGAATACATTTTTGACATCCAGTTGATGGAGAGATCAAGAGCGCATAACAACGAGAGAAAGAGTAATGCGAACAAAGGTAGCTTTGAAAATAGGGTTGAAAGTGTGTGTGAAGTCGAACCCCGGAAGTTGGCTAAAACTGTGAGTTACAAGACGAGCTTTGAACCGATCAATAGAGCCACCAGCTAGATATTTTGTGCGATATACCCATTTTGAGGCTAGCATATTTGTGTTTGATGATCGAGGCACAAGATCCCAGGTGTGGTTCGCAAGTAGGGCAAACATTTCCTCATTCGTGGAAGTGATGTTTAAGAGTGGTTTTGATGCCCCTAGGTTCAGGTGTGGCGGTTAAGGCAAAATACAAACCCTGAGAATTAAGGAGTGTTAACTCAACGGGTTGACAAATATGTCAGACTTAGTACGGGTTTGCATTAGATGAGTGGGAGCATGAGGGGCATCATTATTTAGGGCTAGATGTGGTGGTAAGTGATGAGAATTTGGTGAAGTTGGTGGGTAATATCGGGAGCTGGAGGAGTGGTAGTTGGAGTAGGAATAGGATTTTAACATGAACACATGTGACATGGAGAAGATATTTGGCTGGATGGCGAAGGTTGTGGAGAGTGGTGGGTAGGCGAGTTAGGATCTGGAGATGGTGAAGAATGTAGGAACTCTAAGATGTCGAGAAGGGGCGGAGATGATGGTGAGGTGTGATGGGTTTTGTATACTGAAAGAATTTATTATAATGAGTATACAACGGTTTATTTCTCCTATCTGTTAACAATCTTACATGTATGAGCAATGGTATCCTCTTGTCTCACCGATAGGGACGATCATACGGCGTGTTGTAGATCGCAGAAGACAGTATGATCACTGATCGATGCTAAATCTGCATACAAATTATAGCAAAGGGCAAATAAATTTATAAACAACCCAGGAGTTGGTCGATCCCACAAGGATAGTACAACGAAGGGAAATCATATACTGAATATAGTTTTCAAAACTCTTGTTTGGGTAAATCAATTCAAAAGGTTTTGGGTTTTCAAAACAAGTAATTAAAGAGAGGAATTCAAATATTAAAAAGCACAGATTCCAGGGAAATCTACCAATCTGATCAACATGCAAGAAACAAATATTCAAACCCATAAAAGATAATTTTGGTGGAAAATCTATTAATGTGGAATTAATTCCTTGGTCGGGCAATTAAAACCTAGATTATTAACTAGTGATTCTCTCCTCTCGGTCTCAAAAACACAAGTTAATCAATCTCAATAAAAATCAGATTAATCCTACAATTGAATTCTTCTTGGTCGGACAGAAAATCAAATGTATTAAACTCTCACTGCCTATTATCAATTTTCACCTCTCGGTCCTTCAATTAATAACTAAAACCTATTCCAATCTTCATCTCTCGATCCTTCAATTGAAAATAGATTTGAAATAAAATCTAAGAGTTTAAACCAATACAAGGGTTTGAATAAATAAATCAAAACAAGCATCACAGATGGAGAAACCCTAGAACCTGTTTAGGGTTCTAGCCTAACATATTAAAGATACACATTGCAAGGAAAAATAAAGATTGCATTAAAAAGTAAAGGTTCAACAAATAAAAGTAAAGAGGAATTCTAAAGAAAATAGAAAATAAAGATGTAAAAACTGTAAAGGGGGGAGAAGATAAAAAAAACTAAAAGAAGGTTAATAATTCTGAGCTATTGAAGAGTTTATATAGGAGTAGGGTTGAGGCCTTAGATGGATATCTTCAAAAGGTATGATTTATTGCTTCCATATTGATGTATATCTTGTTCCCCAAGAAATTCTCGCCCAAAATATGTGAAAATCTCGCCAAACAAGTCTGTCTTGGCCGAGATGGCCCTTGCCATGGCCGAGATGGATGATTCGGCCCGGCCGAGATGGCTTCATTTCGGTCGAAACAGAGACGTTTCCGCCACTTCCGACCCTTCTGCGCAGTCTCACGGTTTTGGCCATAACTTTCGCATCCGAACTCCGATTGATCCGATTCCAGTTGCGTTGGAAAGCTAACTCAAAGATCTTTCAAATGACATGATCCATTAGCTCAGATTCCATTAGTGGAAGAATTTGTGACTGTTCCTTTGAACATCTGCTGCTTTCGGTACGGGTTCTCCATTGGATTTGGCCTAAAACCTGCGAAATCTTACCATGGCAAGCATAACACCCTCTAATATATACTCATGCTCAGTTTTTTCAAGAAAACATACAAAAATTTATAAAAGAAAAGAAAAACAATGCGATAAGAGAGTAGAAAAACGAACTTATCAATCACTTGACCTAGTGAGACATAAACCTGATCACAGCCGAGACAACGTATGAGGATACGTCTGTCCGGATGGCTGCGGCATTGTCGGAATAAGTAGTCTGTCTTGGTTACTTGACATGCTGGTACGCAGAGGTGGCGTATTGATGGACCGCAGTGAGATGTATTTGTCTGTCTGACATCAGCGAATACAAGATCTCGTTATATTGATTGAGTCCAAACCCTAACGAAGGTTCAGGGGTTCGCATGGGTTGACTGTTGCTTTGACTTGCCATGGTGAAGAGCCTAAGTAACGTGCTCGTATACCCACATCTTGGGTAACAGCAGTTCGTGTAGTACCGCCTGACACTGGGTTTAGGTAACCATATCCGAGTAATAGGATGGGGACATTCCCTGAAGAGCTCAATAACATTCATCGTGTCAAAGTCCTACATGCTGACTAATTTCAGGCACGAGTGATAAGGTTTGAGTGGTACTACTCAGGAATAATAAGATATTAATTAATTGTAGTTAGAGCTTTTCAGAGGCTCCGATTAATTAATGGATGTCCGGTAACTTTAAATATGGGGATTCTCAATTAATGCAGCCCGTTCTCATAATGTGGTAATAAAGGGATAGGTCAGTATTAATTCTGTGATGAAAAAGAATTAATATTAATTAATTAATTGTGTCCTGGGTTGTGGACATGAAAATTAATTAATTTATAGGTCCACTTTATTATTTGCATTAGGTCCCAGGACTGACCCAAATTAAATATGTTGAATTGAGCCCAAAAAGGCCCATTAGGGTTTACAACCTAGGTCTATAAATAGAAAGCTCTCTCTCATAAGTTGCAAGACAGTTGAAACACACTAAACCTAGAGAGAGAGAGAGAGGCGCCGTTTTTGGAGAAGAAAGGAGGAGAATTTCGATTCTGGTCCTGCTCAAAATACAGATCTACGGAGTCCTCACCAGTAGTAGATCGGAACAGCATTGGGATACAGCCCTGAAGATCTGATCTGGAGAACAAGATTTTCTTCTCTTATTCTTTCTTATTTTTGAATTTATCTAGAAATTAGATTGCTAATTTCTACTTCCGTAGATAAAATCGAATTGCGTGGTTGAATTGAAGTTTGGAATTCAAACGCAAAAGATCGGTACAGACTCGACGGAATAACGGTAATCCCTCAATCCACAATACTGGTTATTAAATTCATAGGAGCATGCTAGGGTTTTGTGAATTTGAATTATGTGCAATATCCATAAATCGATCCGGTTCAGTTTGGTCTTGGTGATTCGGTTCACGGAAAAACCCTACAACTGGTATCAGAGCCAGGTTTCTCATTGTTGGCTCTGTTGTTCATAATTGAATTCAATATGCATGTATGGATTTATTGTTTATTGTGGATGATTTTTGTTCCTCGTGGCAACCCGTTAATTCAGCCCGCGGTGGTTTATCCGTGTAGGGCTGAATTCTTTTATAAAATTACGAGAAAATCCGTGATTAGTGTAGATTTGAAAAAATTGTAATAGAATAGTTTTTCTGTATTTTTTCAAATTTAATTTGGACGAGTCGAGGATGAAGAAGGAAGATGGAGCCGGCGCAGGGCCGACGAAGACGACAGCGGGCGCAGGCGGCGCGGCAGGCACGCACGACCGGGGCGCGATCAGCGCGCGCGTGATGCGGCTAAAAGTTCAATGGAATTAAACTCTCAACCACACAAAGAATAAAATATCAAATCCAGGTTCGTCTCCGTTTCGCCTGCTAGAGTACCTGGATACTACGGCAAAGATCTTATAGCTAGGCAAAATTAATCGTTGAGTAGTTATTTATCACCTAGGCAAACAATGTAAACCTATGCTAATATCGAATTACAATCATGAATTAAACAATCAATCAACATTCACTCAATAAATTCCTTTCTCACTTTGGTAAACCAAAACACACAAATGCTCAAATTAGGAAGATAGGATGTTGATATGAACTTGGATGCAATCAACTTAGGTAAATCATAGATGTAAACACATTTTAATTCCTAATTGGATGAACTCTTACCCTACACTAGTCAATCCCCAGTCACGGTGAACCAACCGTAGATGATACTAACGTCCTCAAACCATCACGTTATCGGACCCTAGAC
>JAPKLW010000038.1:945997-1013800 GCA_026898455.1 Plectranthus barbatus | reverse complement strand
TGATGAATTAATCTCCTAGATGCTCTAGGATTATGATGAATTGGAATAGAAAAATAGAATCTAGAGAAAAAATCTAGCTAACGTATGTGAAAAATGACAAAAGTTCTTAAAATAACCGCCTCTTCCCCTTTTATAGGCAAGCAATCAGGGCCTCGGATCGCCCGGTCGAAGTTTGGCTCGCCCGGGCCGTCAATAACTGCCAAAAACCACCAAAAACCGACTAGGCTCGGCCGAGCAAGGCATGGCTCGACCGAGCCAAGTCTCTATCCGCTCGTGCTCGATCGGTCCTGCACCTGCTCGGCCGGTCGAGCCCTCTGAAAGCCCCGCTCGGCCGGTCCTGCACCCGCTCGGCCGGTCGAGCTCTCCAAACTCCAAAACTCCACCAAAATTGCTCGTTTATGCCCAAAACCTATATCCTACACACATCAAACACACAAAACACGAAAACACAACCAAAATACGACAAAAACATATGATACGGGAGTAAAATAGCCACAAACAAGCATGTACACACATCAAAATATAGGTCATTTTACGCGCGTATCAGCACGGCGCGCGCAGCCTGCGCGCATGATGGCGGCACGGCACGCACGGGCACGCGACAGCCGCGCGGGCGCAGGGCCACGCCGCGCGCCACGGCAGCGGCAGCGCGGGGTGCACGCGGCATGTTGGGCGCGGCAGCTGGGCCGGCGCAGTGGCCGGCTGGTCGGCGGCGGTTGCGG
Organism: Plectranthus barbatus; assembly: GCA_026898455.1. Classification (NCBI taxonomy): domain Eukaryota; kingdom Viridiplantae; phylum Streptophyta; class Magnoliopsida; order Lamiales; family Lamiaceae; genus Plectranthus; species Plectranthus barbatus. The sequence goes on along the minus strand of JAPKLW010000038.1, from coordinate 1,013,078 downwards.
CCGTCGTCGGTTGTTGCTGTCCCGTCGCGGTGGCTCGTGTTTTGGTGGTTTTTACAATCCTGTGTAAACCCTAGGGTTTGCATTAGGGTTAGGGCAAATCATCAGATCACATAGGCCTAAATCCCAAACGATTTGGTGTATCCAGATTTGAAGGCCCTTGAAGATTTGGAAGATTTGAAAAAGATTTGGAATTATCCAAATTAATTTCAAAACTCAAATTGTAATAGATAGAATTTAATTTTTCTATTTTTTGGGGCCGCGAGGAATTTTTGTTTGCCTTAATTGTCCTCGTATGATATGTGATTTATTTATGTGCGCAATTAAGCATGTGTAGATAATAGGAAAAGCATGATTTATCGCTTTTATTATTTACAGCTTTTCAAGCATGCTTATGTGATTAATTTCTCTTGTTGGATTATATTTTGGGAATTTTTGGGCTTGTTTAATTACATGCAAAAATTTGGAAAATATAATGACAAAGAAATATGTGTGCGCATAAAGAAACCTTTTAAAAGAAAAATACTAAGCAGATTTTTTTAATTAAAATCAATAGACCTCCACAAAGTGTTCCTAGGCTGTAAGTGTATCTCTCGTTCTAGTAAACGTCTACGAGTGTATCTTGCTAGTTCCTAGAGGTTCATGGGTACGGTTGTTGGGATTTCTAGACAAACAATTTAAATCATGTGAATAGTGGGAGGGTTTTGCGTAAATGTCTACGAGTGTAGCTTGCGTAGACCTCTTTCACAAGTATTCTAGGATTGATTTAAATTATAGATAACAAAAGCTTTAAGGGTTGTGCGGTATGGTTACGTGCCATGCTAAACTGTCTCTTTTGGCCGGAGTTAAATTTGTGGTTAATTGCTTAGAAGCATCTTAGAATATAATGCAAGAATTGCATCCCTGTTCTTGAGAGATGGCTTGGTCTAAGGTTTTCACTAATTATTAATTTCTAGTGTCAAAAGCATCCTGACATGGTAGTGAAATTAAATGGATTGGGGCTTAAAACCCGCAGTTCTGGTTGAGGGTGACATCGTAAACGTCTACGAGTGTAGCTTGCGGTGGGAACTCTTGGGCAATTAGTGGAAAACATTTGTATTTGATTTATTAAAAGGTTTTCAATGCATTTGTTTTCGAAGTTCTACATGTATGTTCTTATTTAAGATTCTTTATTGTTTTAGATATGTCTATGTCTAATGTCATCAATATTCTTGCACAAAACTCTCTAACTGGTCCAAACTTCCATGAATGTAGTTTCTGCATCAAACACATCCTTTATCTGAAAAATCAAGCACATGTTCTTTACATGGATCCACTGTTGCGTTATCAAAGAGGAGTGTGCGAGCTTGAGCTTGAATTCTATGACAGATGGGAGGATGCTGATGAGTTTGCCTTCTGGCTCATCACGGGCTCCCTGTCTAGAGAATTAAGGCATAAGTATGAACACCTCGAAAGGGCTGGAGAGCTTTGGAAGGAACTCTCGACAGCCTTTGGCAAAGTGGAGCGAACTATTAACTGTAAGCTTGTGCACAATCTTGTGTGCAAGAAGATGGTTGAGGATAGTTCAGTGACTACGCACATGATGTCTGTGATTGATCTCATGAGACAGTTTACTGTGCGGGGTGGTAATATCAGTGCGCAAGGCGAGATTGATATTATCTTGAATTCTCCTTCGGAATCCTATAACTTTAAGGTAGTTGCTGCTGCAAAGGGAGAGTATGCTCTGCATGAGCTGCTTGAGGATCTTGTAGTGGAGCAGTCTACCATGCGAGCACGGAAACCTGTTCTGTCTGGTTCTAGTACTGGTTCGACAACCTCTAAGGTTGGAGACGATGGTGCTGAGAGCAAGTTCAGGAAAACAAGCAGTGATAGCAAGTCTAGGAAGGGGAAGAGAGCTAAGGTCACTCCAAAGAAGAACGAGTGTGCTGGATGCGGAAAGGTGGATTGTCCGAATGCTAAGGGACAAGGTACGTCATTTGCATTTGTAACGGAAACATGTTTAGCATCGGTTTCTACTAATTCGTGGGTAGTGGAACTGGAGCTACTGATCATGTTTGTTACATTTCGCAGGGGTTCACACCGAGGAGGGTGCTGAAGAATGACGAGGTTACCATCTCGATGGGGAACGCAGCACAAGTGAGTGCAGCTGCCATTAGAGATTTCACCTTGTACTTTGATGATTCTGTTTTAACTCTGAGAGATGTTTTGTACGTGCCGGATTTTCGGCGAAACCATATTTCAGTTTCCAAACTTTATGTTGATGGATATTCAGTTATTTTTGATAGTAGTGTTTATATCATTGGTAATAACGGTGTTATCTGTCGTGGAATGCTGAATAATTCTCTCTATGTTGTTAACTGTAATCATAAGTCTTCCGCAAGTATTGCATGTAATTCATCCGTGATTGATAATCCTAGAAAGAAAAAACTTACTTCTTCTGATGAGGATCTTACATATCTCTGGCACTTGAGACTGGGCCACATCAGCTTGAAGCGGATTCAAAGACTTGCAGATGACGGTACATTGGACCTAGTCCGGGCTGTACCTTATCAAGTCTGCAAATCCTGCATCGAGGGCAAGATGTCAACTAGACCTTTCAAGGCTAGTCAGTCTCGAGCAGAGGAAGTGTTGGAATTGATCCATTCTGACTTATGTGGACCGATGTCCACGCAGGCTCGTGGAGGGCACGAGTACTTGACGATTACTCAAGGTACGAATATGTTTACCTGCTTCGCTACAAGTCTGAATGCTTTGAGAAATTCAAAGAGAGGCTGAAGTAGAAAAGAAGGTCGGGAAAACTATCAAGTCGCTGCGATCTGACCGCGGTGGCGAATACCTCGGTAATGAGTTCCTGGAGTATTTGTCAGAAAATGGGATTACATCCCAGTGGACTGCACCGGGTACTCCCCAGCAAAATGGTGTAGCTGAAAGAAGAAATAGGACTCTTCTAGAGATGGTAAGATCAATGATGAGTTATGCAAACTTACCAATTTCGTTTTGGGGCTACGCATTGGAAACAACAGCTTACATGCTTAATGTGGTGCCTTCTAAATCAGTTCCTAAGACACCTTCTGAGCTCTTCCTTGGTCGCAAACCTAGTTTGTGCAAGTTTAGAGTATGGGGCTGTCCGGCACACGTACTGTCGAAGGAACCTGATAAATTATAAAGCAGGTCAAAAGTGATGCTGTTCATAGGGTATCCCAGGCAAACGAAAGGTGGTTACTTTTACTGTATTAAGAGTCAAAGGGTCGTTGTAAGCACCAATGCTAGATTCTTGGAGGACGAGTATGTGAGTAATCACAGGTCAAGGAGTGATATCGTTCTTTAAGAAATTGAGAACGGGAATGCAATTCCAAGGGAAGGGGAACGTGTAGATGTGGGTGCACATGTGAGAGGCACAGCACCACAGACACGTTCTTCAGTGCAAGGTGCAGGACCACAAGTCACTGCACCTACTACTGACACGGCACCGATGCCTCGTCGTAGTGGGAAAGTTATTTTCCAGCCGGAAAGGTGTTGGGATTATATACTGAAAGCATATATGATTAGGTGTTTTGTACACTGGTCTTCATATATGTTGCTACAACAATGCTCGCTATCTGATTAAACAAATATACAACGAACCACAATATCCTATTATCTCGCCTATAGGGATGATCATATGGTGTGTAGGAGATCACAGAGGATCATATGAATCGTTTGACCTAGCGAGATATAAACAGTATCACAGCTGAGACAGTCCCTGGATAGGCTGTCGGTCTAAGCTGCAGCACATCGGTTCACAAGTGGGCTTATCCTAGCTACTTGATGTGTCGGTACATGGTTATGTATTGATGGGATCAACAGTGGGATGTGCCATTCTCATTGACATACGAATGAGCCAGATCCCTAACATACTTCCTATGATCTTAAACCTAACTGAAGGATAAGGGGCACACACAGATTGACCGCACTTTGATTTACCATGGTGGCGAGTCTTACATGTACTCTTATACCCGTATTTTGGGTGTTGGCAATTTGTGTGTGGCCTGCTTAGTCTGGACGTTTAGGTAAGCATATCCGTTTCAGGATGGTGACATTCCCTGAGGAGCTCACAAGGTTCATTATGCTAAACCCTGCAGGTTGAATTATTTAATTCAGGCATAAGTGAAATGGAGTGAGTGGTATTACTCAGGAAATAAGAGATTAATTAATTGTGGCTGATTGTCATAAGGCAAATTAATTATTGAATGTCTAAAACCTTAAATATGTGGATCATGTTAGTTTGGTGCAGCCCGTTCTCATAACGTGGTAATAAAGGGGCAGGTCGGTATTAATTTTGTGGTGAAAATGAATTAATATTAATTAATTAATTGTGTCATGGGTTGTGGACATGGGAATTAATTAATTTATAGGACCACTTTATTATTTGCATTAGGTCCCAGGACTGACCCAAATTAAATATGCTGAATTGAGCCCAAAAAGGCCCATTAGGGTTTACAACCCTAGGTCTATAAATAGACAGCTCTCTCTCATAAGTTGCAAGACAGTTGAAACACAATAAACCTAGAGAGAGAGAGAGAGGCGTCGTTTTTGGAGAAGAAAGGAGGAGAATTTCAATTCTGGTCTTGCTCAGAATACAGATCTACGGAGTCCTCACCAGTAGTAGATCTGAACAGCATTGGGACACAGCCCTGAATATCTGATCTGGAGAACAAGATTTTCTTCTCTTCTTCTTTCTTATTTTCGAATTTATCTAGAAATTAGATTGCTAATTTCTACTTCCGCAGATAAAATCAAATTGCGTGGTTGAATTGAAGTTTGGAATTCAAACGCAAAAGATCGGTACAGACTCGACGGAATAACGGTAATCCCTCAATCCACAATACTGGTTATTAAATTCATAGGAGCATGCTAGGGTTTTGTGAATTTGAATTATGTGCAATATCCATAAATCGATCCGGTTCAGTTTGGTTTTGGTGATTCGGTTCACGGAAAAACCCTACAAGGTGGACTTAGAAAAGAGAAAATATGACTCGTCAAAGCGGGCGTGGCGAGATATATAGACCCAGGAGGAAGCAGGATGAAAGTATCTGAATCCATTGTGACTTGTGGTGTAGCCAATGAAGATGCACGACAAGCTACGTGGCTCAAATTAGTTCTTGGTGTAGTCCCTGACACATGGATAAACACGATAACTAAAAACATGAAATGAGTCATAAGAAGGATATCGACAATATAATATCTCAAATGGGGACTTGTTATTGAGAAGAACAGTGGGTAGCCGATTTATAGTATACACAGTCGTACAGAATGCCTCGACCTAGAGATGCATTGGGGCATATGAGTGAAATAAGAAAGTAAGACCCGTATCTGTAATATGACGGTGCTTGCACTCAGCCCGAACATTCCGAGCAAGAGTTTGGGGACATGAGATAAGATGATGAATGCCACATCCTGCAAAGTTAGATTGGAGGTGACAGTTTGTGAATTCTGTGCCGCCATCACTTTGAACCTCCATAATTTTGCAAGATAGTTGAGTTTCAACAAATGAATGAAACCTCATAAAAGTGTCCACAAATTCATATTTCGCCTTTAATGGATAAAATCAAGAAAATCTGGAATGATCATCAATAAAGATAACATAATATCGAAAACCAGATACTGAATTGACGGGTGCAAGACCCCACAGATTGCAATGAATAAGTTTCAGGATTTTAGTAGTCTGTTCTTCATTAATTGGAAAGGGTAATCAAGAACTTTTTGTGAGCTGACAAGAATTACATAAACGAGGCATGTGCAACAAAGATGTAACAGAAACCAATCCAAGTTTGTTCAACAAACTAATAAAAGGAGAGATATTTCCCAGGCGAAAATGCCACAACTCAAAAGAAGCATGTAACTTTTTATTTTAAATAATAGCAGAGAAGGCATTGGGCTGTGAATCGAGTAAGTAGAGACCATGATCATTTTTTTTTCCGGTGGTGAGAAGATGACCAATATCCCAATTCTAGATGTGAAACTAAGAATTAGTAATTAGAACTTAAAATGGATGTCCCGACTGAGCTAACTTACAAATATTAAGTTCTTAGTGATATCAGACACCACAATAACTTTAAGTAATGTAAGATGACGAGAGATATGACAAGAGCCAGTATGTTATATAGATAAGTGTACACCATTACCGACAGTTACTTGATCATCACCAGAGTAAGAAGATGGATTTTCGAGCTGAGCAGCATCAGAGGTGTTGTGAGCCAGAGCATGTGTATCCAAATACTAATCAAATGCATTAGGATGAGAGAGAGAGAGAGAGAGAGAACATCCAGAAGAGAAAAATTTAACAAGATTTGTTTTAGAAGCAGGTCGTTGTGGAAGATCGTAGGAGTGATTGAAGCGGCAAGGACAATCAAATGTGTCATGGTTCGTTGCCCGAAAAAGATAACATCAAGGCATGGAGCTGTGACATCCACGACCACCATTGTTATTTTTTCCACGACGACAATTGTTGGGCCATCGGGCACAACTTCCAGAATTATGAGAGGAGCTGGCAGTAAAGGGAGCTGACTGGGAGTAAGAGGAGTTATCAATGGACCTCTAAAATAATTCATGGTTTTGTGCTCATCAGAGGAAAAGCGAAGAAAAAGGGGATGGTAGTCAGGTAGAGGATCGTGAGTGAGCTGAGCGGTGGTGTAAATAGAGAAAGATGGTCCAAGCCCACGGAGGATCCAATGAGATTTGTTGACTCATCATAGGTCGATTGATGGCTACAAGTTGATCACATAAACTCTTAAAAGTATGACCACATTCACCAACTGTAAGAGTTCCGCATTTGCCAGATAGAAGTTGTCTTTGAGGCTGATTTTTGTGAGCTTTGGAATCGTAGTTGTAGATGTGAGAGAGCCAATCCTGCGTCTTTAAATGTCTTACATCCGATGACTACAACCATGAATTCTTCGGTGAGAGTAGAGACAAAGAATAGTTTCAACAACTGATCACGATGAGACCAGGTCACGTAGGCAAGATTGGATTCTTTACAGCCATCGGCGTGGACATTATTAGTCGGAGTAGGAGAGGAAGAGTCGTCGACAAGGGACATAAATTGCTGACTAACCATTTTGGCTCGATCTGAGCATGCTATAACACTACAAAAAAAATTGCAAATTTGCGACGGAATAGCAACAAAGAAAAGGGTTGTGATTTAGCGACGGACTAATGACGAAATAAAATTTTAAATTTAACAACAAAATTGCGACGGAATATTCCGTCGCAAATCCGTCACTAAGTTCTTTCTTTTTTATATGTATATTTTTTAGTACGTATAATGAATGCGATTAGTATTTGGTTCAATGGTAATGCCCAACACGCGTGCGGAAGGTGTAGAGTTCGAATCTCCTTGGACGCAGGGCACAAAATTTGATGGTTGGACCAGCCGGTTCAAGATGGTTGAACCGACCATTTTAAAACTGGTTTTAAAAAACTCAAAAATTATTTTTTGAAGGAAATAGATTTGCAATGGAATTTTCCATCGCAAAATTTTACGACGGATTCAATTTTCGGTCGCAAATTACTTTATGACGAATGTTTTTACGACGGAAAAAATTCGTCACAAAATAGCAATTTGCGACAGATTTTGACGTCGTAAAATTGCAATTTTTTTATAGTGATAGTAGGTACGCAATTGGCGGAAGTAAGCTTAATATTCATTATATGAGTCGTTGTAGAAAGAGGAAGGATGGGGAAGTTTTGGTCGGCCATGGAGAAGAGACAAACCAACGACAGAAATCGACCATAGAAAAATGAATGAGATTAGGGTTTCACGCCAAGATGTTTTGATGATACCATAAAATTGTAAACGAAATCTCTTGCATTAATGATGATCAACGTTTGCTAAGGGGATAAGTATATAGTACAAAGAGAGCATAAAGAACGAGAAAGATAATAACAAACAAATCTAAAAGATATGAATTCAATCTTTATTATCTTTATCATTATATAGAGGTGAATTATTAACGAGTTTCTCATGATTCGAGAATAGAAATGAACATCACATTTTAAAAAAAAAAAATTGTGTATTCAATATAAAAAAAAATAGAATAAGGGACTTAAGTTAACGAAAAAGAGGGGCAGATGAGGTTGAAAGTTTTCTCTGTTTTAGCTGTTAGTGCTATTTAAAATATCAAAATTAGTTTTAGTTTATAATTCTTATATACATTTTATCATTATTATGAGATGTTATTTTTTCTCAATTATATATTTTTTTTCATGTAAAAGTCTAATAAAACGGCCTACAAAAATTCCAAATCCTTCGTTGTTGGAGATATGATGTCTAGCAATTGATTGGTAATATCCCACAATAGTTGAGATTTTTTTTAAAGAAAGAATATAATAATTAACTGAAATCATTGAGCTTTACATAAGATGATCCCATCTTATGTGTGCATTAAATGAAAAAGTGAGACAATTTTTACCACGAGATAATCACATGCTAGTGCTAGAGAAGTACGTGGGTGGATTCTCTAAAACAAACACGTGAGATTCCTATATCTATAATTGAAAATCCAAAATATAATGATTAATTTAGATTAGACTAGTAAAAAAAAAAAACACACTTGGCCTCGAAATGTTTGGTTCATTCTCATGCATTCAAGTATAGATATTATTATTATTATAATTAATATTATTATTATTATTATTATTATTGTTGTTGTAGTAATAATATTCTTGTATTGTTGTCGTCGTATCATTTAATATGGTGACTCATATTATCATATAATTTGTTACCTTTTACTTGTTCTCACTCTTTATTAATTCGCCCCAAGTTTTAAATTTATCGTGCATAATTTGAATCTTTTTTCAATAATATTGATTAATCTATTACACCATACAATTTGACATTATTTTGTAACATTAATTAAAGACACATCCTATATGTTCCCATAAAAATTCGAACCCATAATTTATTGACTATAAGTACTGCACCCCACACAAGAGACATAATTTGACATTATCTTTTTTTTTTTTCGAAGGAACATAATTTGACATTATCAACACAATGAGGTGCATATAAAGCTCAAAAACTTGTGGGAGGTAGAGACGTCATAAACATGAAGGTCAATTATTATTTCCTTTTATTAATTAAAAATATTTTAGACGATTGATGAGATTAAGAATATGATTATGAAGGGATTTTTACTTGCAAATTGAATTGCATAATTCAATCGTCAATGATCGATTATTGGATATCATAAATTAATTAATATGCCTATGATCAAAACCTAGCATGCTCCTATTGAATATATTAGAAAGTTTGCAAAATACTTGGATAAATTTATTCTCTGAATAATTGCATAGAGATTTGATCTTTAATCCTTCTTGCGCAATAAGATTTATTTTTTAAAAGATCGGAATTAAATCTCTAATTTTATCTGAATAAAATTGAAAAATAAGAAGAAAAGAGAGAAAGAAGATCCTCCAGATTTGATCTTCTGATTTGTATCCCTTGCTCTAATCCAGAAATTTGGTGAAGATTCCTTCCGAATTCTGTGCCTATCGAGAAGCAAAATTTCGTTTCCTTTTTCTCTGATCTTAGTCGACAATCACAGCTCCCAAATCTGTAGTTTGCAACTTATCCACTTATGATCTTATGGTGCATTGAGATCTGATAACTAGAGGGGTATTTATAGGAAATTATGATCCTACTGGGCTTGAGCTTTTCCATGCAAGGATCAGTATGCAAATAGCAAAGAAGGCCTATCAATTAATTAATTCTCATATTCAACCTAGAATATAATTAATTAATTAATATTGATTCATGCCATCAGAGAATCAATATTGTCCTACCTCTTTGCTACCACATTATCAGGAACGGGTTGCATGAGCTCGGTATATCCTCATATTTAAGGTTACAGACATTCATTAATTAATTTAGGCTCTGACAAGCCTACAAATTAATTAACATATTTTATTCCTAAGTAATACCACTCAATACATTTTCACTTATGCTTGAACTAAATCAGCCTGCAGGACTTTCGCATAGGGAACCTTTTTGAGCTTCCTAAGGAATGTCACCATCCTATACTGGATATGGTTACCTAATCAAAGAACTAGAAGTCATACACAAACTGCTACCACCCAAAATACAAAAATACGAGTACATCTAAGACTCTCCACCATAGTATCTCAAAGTGATACACAAACTTGTGTGTACCTATTGAACCTTCATTAGGCTTTGGATTTCATCAAGCCATCGAGATCAAGATTCTTTTAATGTTAGATAAAAGAATCGATCTCTGTTAGGTCCTATCAATACGTACCAACCGTACCAGCACATCTGGTGACCAACTGTCTATTCTAGCATTGTCTCAGCTGTGATAACCTTTATATCTCGCTAGGTTGAGCAATCCATACGATCTTCTGTGATCTACAACGCACCGCATGATTTCCTTATCGACGAGATAAGAGAATAGAGTCGTTTGCGATACATATTTGTTAATTCAGACAGGAGATGATAATACAACAATAATGATTCCCAATATATTAACCATAAATCATGTTCATAATATACCAATCATAATGCTTTCAGTATATAAATCCATTAGCTTAATTATATTAAAACTGATTATATAAATGATCATGATTTGTGTTTTATATGGTGCAACTCAGTAGATTCCTAATCTCGTCAATTAGCCATGATATTTTTAACTATAAAAAATGAAAGTAAATAAATATTAGGGTAAAATTCAATAATATGATAAGTTTAGAGTAAATTTTATAATTTTTCAAAAAATAGGGTATGATTCTCTAATATAGAAAAATTGAAGTAAATTTTAGAATTAATTAATAAATTAACATAAAATTCTTAGTTTCCCAATTTAGTTCTATTCCTTCTCGGTTGGATATTCTGAGTCAAGATATATATTGAAATTTAATCAGTCCATTTCCTTAGAAGAAAAAAAAAAACCTAAAGAAATTACTTAAAAAGCTAGACATGATGATTGTGAACAAGATATATGAATCTACAAATATTATATAGGAACATTTACAATAAAATTATAGTATTTATTTATCTCCTCTCGTATCCATACTTTGAGGGTGTCTCGAAACAATAAAACGCTCAACTATTTGCAGTTGGAGATAAAATCATATATTGTTGGCGGGCTTCAATCCTAATCTCTTCCTTCATTCTCCTTATAAACTCCTCGAACTTCTTATTCAACTCTTCTGTGCTTACCCTCATCTCATTCACACAATCCTCCACGCCTCCACTCTCTTCTTCGTCGTCGGCATCGTCTTGCTGATGTTGCACTTGTTCTTCTGAAACTGCAACACGGGAAGCTTCAATATTTTCTTGGAAGGGCAGGAGCTGATCTACTTGATCGTCGGTGAAGCTCTTGATGAATCCGCCATAGGTGCTGGCAAGAAATGCGAGGATTCAGCTGCAAAGCAGGAACATGCACTTCCGGTCAAGGGCCTGAGCTAGAAATGGATCCATGGAGGAGTGGAACTGATGTTTATGGAAGATTAGGGGGAAAACTGAAAAATAAGAAACTAGGAAAGAAATGATGGATAATGGGACTACAAAGTTTTGCTGAGTTTGCTTGGCTGTCTGGTCAATGATGCAGTCTGCACCTCTCTCATCCATCTCTCTCTCTCTCTCTTTAAATGTATATTGTTTAAGTGAGAGAAGTACTAGTGGTGGACAGGGAGGGAGGGCCTTTATATAGCACACGAGTAGCCATGTATATATGGTATATAGGGAGTACTGGAATTTTCCATGAATAAGTTTTGATTGATTGGGGGCATGCATGATGCATGTCTTGTTTCAACTTAGAAATTATGATTTTTAACTTTTCACAGGTATGGAGGGACCTTAGCGATTGAAATTGATTGAGCCCAATATTCACAAAATGATTAAACTACAGGGGACTATTTTTGAGAAAAAATCTCAAATACCCAATTATGCTATACAACATCACAAATATACTCCTTATTATCAAAAATTTCAAGAAATGCCCCAAAGTACAATTTTGTAACAAACTTACAATATTCGTTCAACTTTTTTTTTTTTGAAAAACTTGTAAGAAATTTTTTGAGAATTGAGTTATTTTGTCCATATCCTATCCCTACTTCCAAAAAAATATATATATCTATACATGCATGTGAAGTTATTCGATCCCAACGAGAAGAAAAAAAAAAAGCAGTCGGCATCGTGGCGATGCCAACCATGTCAGCGCCGGTGCCGACCTCGGCAGGCGAATGTGCCGACTCGTTTATTTTTTGAAATTGTTGGATTTAGGTTTTGGCAGCATTCCTTCCTTTCATTTGTTTATATCATTTGGTAACTTTTCTCCCTTTTTTCTCTTTTTTCCCTCACGGCCTTCACCTTCTCCTTCTTCCCTTTCTTCTCGGTCGGTGTCCATTAAAGAAGATGGTAGGCATCCATTGAAGTCGGCATCGGAGCAGTAATCTTGTGGAAATGGTCGGTGTTCCTAACGAGGTGAGTTGGCTTCTTCTCCATTTATAGTTTTATTTTGGTTGTATATTTATTATTGGAAAATTGAACTTTAAATTTTTGAATGTTGGTTGAATTTATTCAAATTTGTTGTTATTATTCGATATTATGTTTTTTTTTAATTTGTCATGAAATTTTTTTTTATGATAGAATATGTTGGTTTAATAATCATTGATGTTATGTTGTTTTTGGGATTGAACATTGATGTTATGTTGTTTTTGGAATTGAACATTAGGTTGATTTTTGTTTATTTTGTAATGTATTTGTGCAGGTTGAATTTATTAGAACCGCTTTACGTAATGTAACTTGTAAGATTAATTTATGCACTAAGGTTACGACAATAGAGACAATTAGTGACACATTGTATTCATAGGGGGTGATAATTTGGTGACTAGTTTTATGAATGAGCCATTTGGAAAATTGTTAATTTGGAAAAAAAATGGACCTAGTGCCTCGCAGCCATTACTGCAACTGTTAAGTTACCAAATTAGGAGTCCCGACCCAAAAGCTTTATGGTTTCATATTAGTGGGCAAACTATTTCTTTAGGGGTGGGTGAGTTTGCACTAGTGACCGGTTTGACATTTGGACCCACTGATTTTGATCCATGTGCTGATCATGATCCTTGATTCATCGGTGTATAGGTTGTTCTGTGGTGGTAAATCTATCACAGCTAAGGACTTATTAAAGATATTTAAGGCTGGTTTAGTTCACCGAAATAATCATGAACTGCATTTGAGAGTGGCCAATATATTAGCCATATGGAGCTTTGTGTTAGGGTTTTCTGAAAAACGTTAGATCGAGCGTTGGGTCTTCGTTTTGGTAGAGAATTGGACTAGTTGGAACCAATTTTTGTGGGGGGCATATGCGTATAAGTCCTTAGCATACTATTTGAGCAAGCTCACACGAGGATAGAAGCAAAAGGGAATTTTCATTTGGCCGGTCCTATTTGGATTCTGCAGGTATCATTTTTTTTACTGTATTTATTAAATATCGTAAGTTGATGAGTTATAATTCAAAGAAATATTTTGTAGGTTTGGGCCTATGAGGCCATTCCGGACTTGGGTGGTAGTTGTGCCATTTTGGAGAATCCAACTCTAATTCCCCGATTTATGAAATGGAAGTTTACAAGGCCAGCTACGCTTGATTGGACGACCAGCTTGACGTGTAATAATAGGAGGTTTCACCAGGAGAGATGTAGCTTCATCTGAAACATCCCACTCATCCTCAAGAGGAAGAGAATTCACAGTACCACCATAAATCTCGCGCCAGGTACTCGTCTTGTAGTAACTATGAATATACTCGTACAAGTTGTCCCCATTGTAAATGCGAAAATTTAAAAAAAAATGACTTCTTGCAATATTTAAGTAAAATATGTGGTAGTAGAAAATCATACCGAATCGCAGCAATTGCATGTGAGCATGGCATCATGTCCAATTGAAACTCACGACATTCACAAGTACATGTTGTCAAATCGACCTTCCAAGTTCTTTCTCCATCATTAATCTCGGTCGAGCCAAATCTAGCTTGGTCGATCTAAAGCGGGCTATTTTGGCGGTTTCTCTGTTTCAAGCCATCTCGGGCAATCCAATCTCGGTCCGGGCAATCCGAGGCTCTGCCAGCTCGTTATAAAAGGGGGAATTTCAGATTTTATGAAAATTTTTGTCACTTTTACGGGAAAATTAGATATATTCCTACACTTTCATCTTCCATTTCCTTCCAACCTCACTTGGTGAAGATTTGAAGAGTCCAATGGTAGATCAAGATCAAAATACTCAATTTGGGGAAGAAATATCTTTAGATGTATCAATTGTAATGGTTTGTTTTCAATTCAACATTGTAATGATCCAATTGATAGGTATGGTGTTCTAGACATCTTTTGGATGTTGATTTGAATAAAAATGTGTGATGATTAGGTTGAATTGTGCATGTTTACCTCTCTCTATGAGATTGAATCATGCTAGATCTTATTCCTATTCACCTAGGTGTAAGTAAGGAGCCAACTTAGGTGATATTGACTTGAATATTGCAGCCAATACGCGGATAGGAGCGTCGTGATTAGCATGTTTTCTTGTGTTCCTCGATCCAATCCCTGTGTGGAGGAAGGGCATAGGATAAAGATTTACGTGCCATAGGGAGTGAGTAAGAAGCCAATAACGTTGCGGTTTGAGGTTTCTAATGTCATCTACGGTCAATTTGTCGTGATAGGGGGTTGGCTAGAATAGTGTAATAGTCCATCCATTTAGGGATTAAATCGTGTTTGCATCTAAGTTCAACTTAATTGGAGCACATCCGCATTCTTATCAACATCCATTCTATCTCTCTTGAGTATTTGTGAATCTTGTTCTACCAAGATTTTGAAGAATTGATTTTGTTTACAAATTGTTGAATAATGTTTTTTGGTTATTGCTTTCAAATTGTTCTAGTTTAGTTTACAATCAAGTCTAGATTGTTAGAATACAACTCAACGACTTTTGATTTTCCTAGCTATGAAATTCCACACGATTAGATAGTAATCCATAGGGAGAAACGAGTTAGGGACCTGGATTGATATTATTAGTTGGTTTGCATTGAAATTGAGCAATCATTTTAGTGTCCATCAGTAAGCTCACCCTGTTAAGCTTAAAAATTTTGGTGGGCGATTACAGAACTTGATGAACTGAGTACTCTTAGATTGCTTATGTAGTCTTGTATGAATATTCGTGTGTGTAACCTTCTTGTTCGATGATATCTCTGGTATTTATACCCGAGATGTTGAAGGTTTGAATTTAAGATCCGTTAGAGATAAAATAGAAGATGTCCAATCGGGTGTCTCTATTGGTTGCAGTGTGTGGCGGGTAGGTGTACTTTTTGCAGAGGGTGTACACACTTTTCGCCTTTTTCTGACTTTGACAGCAACGACTCGTCTTTTGTCAGAACAGTAGTATTTTGCCAGTATGAGGAATCCCGGACTGAGCATCCTAGGTAGCAAAACTTAAATTTTCGTGCTTGCAGACTTTAAGGCTTCTCCAATCCTTAAATTTGTTCTTCTTTTGGTTCCTTTCTTCCTCGTATGTTGGGACCTAGACTGAAAAGTCTATGTTGGTGTTGTCATACTTGCAACTCCGTGCTGATGACGTCATCTCTTGAAGTGCACTTGGTCCCGTGCTGCTTAGTATGGTTAGAGCGATTACACCATACTATACTCGATTCGTACTGACGAAACTCATACTCCACTAGACTCTTTTTCTTCCAGACTTGTCATGCGTACTGCGTTCTTCTGTCCTGTTGAGTCTTCCACACATACTAGACCTTTTTAACTAGTCTAGTTTCCGATGTTAGTATCAGCTTACAACTCGATAAAGAACCTATACTGGACTTTATATTTTGCACCTAAGCTAAAGATTAACTAAGATGGCTTTAACAATCTTTGACCCACTAAAATATAAAATAAAAGGAATGATATTTCTATAAAATTTCCTAACATGAGTGCTCTAATTATACGTCTTTTCTGATAATGAACTTGTTCATTTTTATCTAAATTTATCTCATATTTTTGGTGTATAATTCTTCTGAATCTCTTGTTTACCACTTCAATACCTCACCTCTTGATCTTTTGGTTTTTGTTTTTTTTTAGTTTACCATATTCTTGAAACTATCTTCCCGTAGCAATTAAAGTGTGTGATAACTGCAGAAACAGCGAGCAAATAATAATTTTACACCCTAAGATAGTCGATCCCACGTGAACTGTGCAACGAACTATCAAAAGTACTAGTCATAATTTCTAGAGCATAGAAGTTTGAGGAATTAGAAGGGATTTTTGTTATAAAATTTAAAGATGACAAATGCATAAAATAAAGGGTTTTGAAAACAGTAAAGAAAAGCACAGATTCTAGGGCAGAGAATCTAATCATCAACATGCAATTTCAATCAACTCAGCAATGGGGATAACATAGATTTTCGTGGGTTTAATTCCTTGGTCGGGCAATTTAAATCCGAGATTATTAATTAGTGACTATCTCCTCTCGGTCTCAAAAACACCAAATTAATCAATCTCATAATTATCTAATTATTCCTATGTAGGTTTCTTCCTTTTGAGACAGAAAACAAACACAATTAATTCTCTCTTCATGTTAATAATTTCCGTCTCTCGATCGATCAATTATTAACTACCTTCTTTTAATCTAGATTATAAAATTAAATCAGAAAATTAATCCATGCTTAGAGAGTTGATATCAATTAACATGCATCAGAAAAGAAATCATAACCCTAGAACCTGTTAGGGTTCTAGCCACAAAACATGACTAGAATTAAAGCAAACATGTTATAAATTAACTTACAAATAAAGAGGAACCTTGAATGTCTTTTAAAAACTCCAAAGCTCAATTATTCTAAGTGTAATAATGTTGAAAAGAAGTGTTAATTTTCGAGCTAGAGAAGTCCTATTTATAGGGGGAGAAATCAAATCTTCAAAAGGTAATTTCTTGGGAAGGAAAAATCTCCAAATTGGGCAAAAATATGCCTTTCCGGCACGCGTGTCGATCGATGGGCTGCCTGTTTATCGACACAG
The DNA here is from genome assembly GCA_026898455.1 of Plectranthus barbatus. Classification (NCBI taxonomy): domain Eukaryota; kingdom Viridiplantae; phylum Streptophyta; class Magnoliopsida; order Lamiales; family Lamiaceae; genus Plectranthus; species Plectranthus barbatus. Next base: position 996,041 of record JAPKLW010000038.1, on the reverse strand, counting down.
CTGCAAATCAGAATTTTCTGGAATTTGTCCTCTGTCTCGATAGAGAGGCTGCCTGTCTGTCGAGACAGAAACCTCTGTGTCGCCCGAGATTCCTTCTGTTGACTCCTTCTGCGCAGTCTCACGGTTTTGGCCATAACTTGTGCTTCCAAACTCCGATTGACCCGATTCTAGTTGCATTGGAAAGCTAACTCAATGATATTTTTATTTACATGCTCCATTAGGTCAGATTCTACGTGTGGAAGAATTTGGGACTGTTCATTTGAACATCAATTGCTTTCAGTACGGGTTTCCATTAATTTTGGCCTCAAACCTACAAAATATGACCATGACAAGCATAATATCCCCTATAAACAGTTCATGCTCGATTATTAACTAAAAACTCAAGTAAATGCAAGAAACCAATAAGAAAACAATGTGATAAGTGAGGCAAAATACGAGCTTATCAACCCCCCAAACTTAAACACTTGATTGTCCTCAATCAACAAAAGAATGAACCAAAAGTTCAAGTAGAAGAGAATTCAAATGCCTCACAAGATTCATCATAATCAAACTCGAAAATCCACAAAACATCAACACTTTGTAAGAATCAGAAGATCAGTAAACCATGGAAGACTCACAAAGGAAGTGTTTTCGCTCATTCACTCAAGTGTCTAGGATAATATGAGATCACATAAGTTATGCAAATCAAGTTCTACCATAGGCTTGCAAATATTCTAAATCTCCACTGCAAATATGTGCACACAAGTCTAAGATCATAAAGGACTTTATTCAAGGTTGTAATGTAGGCTTTTTAGTGAAAGGTAGGGAAATATATGGCCAAGTGACTAAAATCAACTGAGTTAGCTACTCTCAATAAATTTAACCACTATCTAATGATATTCACCCATCTCCTATAATATTAACACTAACCAAGGCTCTTTTATTCTCTCTATTTTTTTTTCACACATCCTTTTATGCTCTTAATAATTTTTGTTTAAACATTTGAGCTTATAAGGACAAGTAACACAAACACACATTTTTTTTCACTTTCTATATTTTTTTCTAGAGCCCAACCTTCTCTTTGGTTTTCACCCTTTCTACTAATATCTTATCCTTCCTCAAACAACTCCCAACCCACTCTCATAGACAAGAGTTGATTCCCCTATCCTTTTCCAACTCATAGACAAAGAAAGAAAATTCATAAGCTCAAAAGAGCTGACTAGGGATAAATATTTAATTAGGACAATGTATGGGATAAATAGGCTAAACAAAGATGGCCTAAAATCATTTCCTAAACCTGTGCACACTTAGCAGTCTTGAAAAAGAAACAAAGCAAGTTCTAGAGATACTCAATAATGCAGACACACTCACAATCAAAATCAAGGCTCAATTCTCACACTTGGGACAACAATTCTTCCATAGTAAACATCAAATCATCATCAAACATCATGCTTTTGTAAGTTTCCAAACAAGTAATCATGCGGTATTCTACATTCATAGGCATACTCAACCACTATCACAATCAATGCATAATCAAGTCAATCAATTTCAAATCTCACATTCTTACTAGGGTTATCTTATAACTACGCAAATCTTCTCACAAAATCACAACTTCATTCAACAAATGCAATAAAAAAATTTAAACTAGGCAGAAATTTAAACACACTGATAGCATTAAATAAAAGGGAAGAAATAGTTTCACTCCAAGTCCTCCTCCCCCCAGACTTATTCGATTGACAGAGAGAATAAGTTTGAAAATTAGACTAGGAGTGAAATAGTACCTCGATGTTTGTCTCAGACACCAACTTTTTATCTCTCGGAGGCTGCAGAATGCGAAAGACGAAAACTGCTGCTGCTAGCACTCTGTGTCGATCGACAGGGACCCTGTCGATCAACACAGAGCCTTCTTATCGACCAAGATGGTGGGTCGAAGTGTGCTCCATCAATCACCTCTATGTCAATCGACACCCTGTGTGTCGATCGAAACAGAGCTCCAATTTTTTTTAAAAGCAAGAACAACACACGAAAATTAGAGAAAAATTGAAATAAAGCAAGTAAAGCAATGGGTTACCTCCCATTCAGTGCCTTAGTTATTGTCGTGGCTCGACGATAGGGATCCTTCACCAAGGAGGTCGGGTCCAGACTCGCCGTCCCCTTGCATCGATCATGTAGACCATCCGATCACGAATAACAATGGTGAGCTCGGAAGATGATGGTGTAATTGGCAATTTTGCCATCCCGTTTTCGTGCTCCCATTCGGTCTCGGCGACTTCTTCATCTTCCTCAATGGTGGTGGAATGTTATTGCAAACAGCTTCCTTTTGGCTTTGATCAATCACAAAGGTGATTGTCTCGTCATTCCCTAGGAGTGTTATCTCCCCACCTCGGCAGTCTATCAGAGCACCACTTGTTTTCAGAAACTCTCTTCCAAGGATCATTGACATTCCATGTTGTTCCTTCATATCCAAAACAACAAAATCAGCAGGAAAAATTAGGTGACCAACACGAATCAAAACATAATCAGCTACTCCCCTTGGTCGAGAAATTGAGCGATCGGCCATATGAAGAGTGATTGAGGTTGGCCTCATCTCGCCTATCTGCAGCTTTTGGAAGACTGAATATGGCATCAAGTTAATGCTGGCTCCTGTGTCGCAAAGGACATTCCTGAACTCCTTCCCCCCAATCTCGATCGGAATAGAGAAGCATCCCGAATCGGACGTCTTGGTTGTAACCTATTTCTGCAAAAGAAGACTACACTGCTCATGAATAGAAATAATTTGATCCTCAATTACCGACATTTTCTCGCTCATCAGCTTGATGGGTTTTGTATACTGAAAGCATTTATTATAATGATTATACAACGGTTTATTTCTCCTATCTGTTAACAATCTTACATGTATGAACAATGGTATCCTCTTGTCTCACCGATAGGGACGATCATACGGCGTGTTGTAGATCGCAGAAGACAGTATGATCACTTGACCTAGTGAGACATAAACCTAGTACGCATAGGTGGCGTATTGATGGACCGCAGTGAGATATATTCTTCTGTCTGACATCAGCGAATACAAGATCTCGTTATATTGATTGAGTCCAAACCTTAACGAAGGTTCAGAGGTTTGCAAGGGTTGACTGTTGCTTTGACTTGCCATGGTGGAGAGCCTGAGTAACGTGCTCGTATATCCGCATCTTGGGTAACAGCAGTTCGTGTAGTATTGCCTGAGACTGGGTTTAGGTAACCATATCCGAGTAATAGGATGGGGACATTCCCTGAGGAGCTCAATGACATTCATCGTGCCAAAGTCCTGCAGGCTGATAAAGTTCAGGCACGAGTGATAAGGATTGAGTGGTACTACTCAGGAATTATAAGATATTAATTAATTGTAGTTAGAGCTTGTCAGAGGCTTCGATTAATTAATGGATGTCCGGTAACCTTAAATATGGGGATTCTCAATTAATGCAACTCGTTCTCATAACGTGGTAATAAAGGGGTAGGTCAGTATTAATTCTGTGGAGAAAAAAAATTAATATTAATTAATTAATTGTGTCCTAGGTTGTGGACATGGGAATTAATTACTTTTTAGGCCCACTTTATTATTTGCATTAGGTCCCAGGTCTGGCCCAAATAAATATGCTGAATTGAGCCTAGGAGCCCATTAGGGTTTACAACCCTAGGTCTATAAATAGACAGCTCTCTCTCATAAGTTGTAACACAGTTGAAAAACCCTAAACCTAGAGAGAGAGTGTGGGCGCCGTTTTCAAGGAGAAAGGGAGGAGAATTTCGATTCTGGTCCTGCTCAAACCACAGATCTACGGAGTCCTCACCAGTAGTAGCCGGGAATCTCGCGGAGAGCCTCGATCTAGGGAATGTTGATGTTGACCTTCTTGAGATTCTCCACGAATCGATCAAATTTGGAGTCTTCCTTCTTCTTTGCAAATCTCTGGGGAAAGAGCATTGGAGGAGTTGGATCACCCTTCTTCTTTGAATTTTCAGCTCCATGTGGCACCTGTGCTACCTGTCTGTCAACTGCCTCCTTCTGTCCTGTCTGTCGATCGACAGGTGGGTGTCGATCGACACGGCTGTATCCCCCATGTTGGTCGATTTGCTTCCCTATCGACCTCTGCTGCTCTGCCCGACCTCTGTGTCGATCGACATAGGGTCTGTGTCGATCGAAATAGAGGTATCTTCTGTGGGAAATTCCTCTATTTCAGCCCCAAAATCATCATCGGACATGCTAGGACCCTCGTACCTTGTACCGGACCTCAAGGAAATGGCATTGACTTGTTTGGCCTTCTCAGGATTGACTTATGTGGTGCTGGGGAGCTGACCTGGCTTGTGTTGATTGCTCAAGGTAGTAGCAATCTGACTGAGTTGCACATCGAGCATCTGAAGGTGTTTCGTCATGTGCTGCATATGAGTGAACATGTTCTTCACCTCAGTTTCCACCTTGCCAAACCTATTGTTGGAGCTTTTGATGAACTTGTCAAGTGTCTCTTCCAGCACGAACCTCTTCTTCTCCACAATCTCTCCCCCGGCTCCAACACTGAATCTCGGTGGAGGATTCTCAGCTGCATAAGGGTTTAGAATAAGAAAAACCAGGATGGTTCTTAGCACTGTAATTGTACCCTTGATTGTTGGCTCGGTAGTTGTTGTTGTTGTAACCTCCATTGGCATAGTTCACTTCAGCGGTATTGGAGGTGCTCGAACTGCTTCCTTGGTAGATGTAGTCGGCCTCAATGGGAATAATGGCCATGTTGGGATCTGAAATAGCTGCTACCGAAGCTCTACCGGCCTCCAACTATTTGAACTCTTCTCTGAGCTTCTTCACTTCAGCCACCACATCGATTTCCGGAGTAGTGGTCACTGCTTTGACTGTTTTCTGCCTTTTAGTAGGCCATTGGTGACTATTGAGGGCCATGTTTGCAAGAAGTTGCATCCCTTCTTCTCCACTTTTCTTCATGAGAAGTCCTCCAGCTGAAGCATTAACCAATTCTTTTAAGTGAGGGGTTAATCCTTCATAAAAATGGCATACCTGCATCTCAAGATCAATCCCATGGCCGGGGCAAATCCTCAATAGCTCTTTGTATCTCTTTCAAGCTTCATAGAGGGTCTCATCGTACTTCTGGCTGAAGTGAGTGATGTCGGACTTCCTTTTCATGATGATAAAGGGAAGGAAGAAGTTGGTGAGGAACTCTGCCCGAAGTTGTGCCCAGGTGGCAATCCTGCTCTTGTCCAAACTAGCAAACCAAGATCAGGCCTCATCCCTGAGAGAAAAAGAAAATAGCCGCATACAGATGGTGTCTTGAGGCACTTCGTTCTGTTTGATCGTGTCGCACACCTCGATGAACTGACTGAGGTGGTCGTACGGGTCCTCAATAGCTTTCCCTGCATACTGGTTCTGCTGGACCATCTGAATCAGGCATGTCTTCAGCTTAAAGTTGTTGGCATCAATGCCAACCTGGAATCCCGACTCCTCTTGTTGTTGAAGGAACGATCTAGTATGGATCTTTGGGGCACCACAATCTGTCTTTTAGGGTTCCTCTCATTGGCCATAGCTGCCAGAGGCAACTTGCTCTGCTTAAATGATTTGTGCTGCTTGGAGTTGATCCCTGAGTTGTCGGACCTCATTCATAAATTGTCTCTGCTCCTCGGGAGTTATGTGTTGAAGTTGTGGTTCTGGTGGTTGCTCCATCTTTGGTTGTCTCTCCTTGTTCTTTCCTTTGCTTTTGTTTCTCCTACAGGTAGCTTCAATTTCTGAATTGAATGCATCAAGATTCTTCCCCCGAGCTCTTGTGTTCATGCACCTGAAAAGCAAAAAAAAATAGAATTAGTCTCTGTGTCGATCAATAGGGTGACTGTCGATCGACACGGATGCTGCTTCTATGTCGATCGATAGAGGCTCTGTCGATCGAAACACAAGCAAAAACTGCACACACACACGCAAACAGAAATTAAAAACTAAATCCAGAAAATATCAAAATAATCCAATAAGAAGACAAAATCTGACTATCCCCAGCAATGGCGCCAATTTGATAACTGCAGAAACAACGAGCAAATAATATTTTTACACCCTAAGGTGTGATAACTCTTGAAAAAGAGTTATATTCTCTTTTATTTTAGTTCGTTTAGAGAGTCTTTCGTATATGTTTAACCAAATAAGTGTTGTTTTAGTCTTGTATTTAGTTGTTCGAGTCCTTTCATGTTTAATTCGTGTTTTGGAGTAAATAACGTTGTTTTTGGAGGATTTGGAGTGAGTTTGCCGTGCAGGAAATTGCCTTGTTTTCGAAGTCTATGCTGGAGCAAAGGAAAGCAGATGTTGTAGCACGTTGAGCTGAACCAGTCCCAGTCAACTTGGTCAAAATTCGGGCATGACGTGGATAATGATATTTTTGCTGATGTGGGAGTGCGAAAACAGATTAATTCAGCCCTTTTTCCCAAGGACAATTTGGGGAATGTTACTAAAAAGGGAAACCTAGAATTGGGGAGGGATATAAAAGCCCAAGGGAGAGAGAAAGAAGAGAGGATCATCTACACTTTTCCATCGCACACTTCGAGCTGGGGGGAAGGATTTTCAGCTGGGAACGGGAAGCGCCTGCGACAGAGGAAGAATAACGAGCTACAACTCAACCGTCGACGAGAGGCTAGCTTGGGGTTGAGGAATCGTTCCTCGTTGAAGCTAATCGAAGGGGGATTCTTCTTCTTGTCCTCTTTATCTTTAACTTCTTGTTTTTAAGTATGAATTCCATCTATCAAACCATGAATCTAGCTCTTACCCTTGCAAATATGAGGTAATTTAGTTGACCATGGCTATGGATGAACTTGCTTGAGTTTAATGGATTGTTATGCATTGTGAATGGAATGGAGTTTTGAATATTTTGGTGGTTTAATTCTTAAAATTACAATTCTTGTGGGAGCTTGAATGTTTGTGATTTATGCTTAGCTTAGATTTGGAAAAATTGAGGCTAAGAGTAGAAACCCCAAGTATTGCACACCTCATGCATAGGAATATGTGGTTTTGTGTTTGTAAAAATGCCTAGGAGAGTGATAATTGGTGTTGAATCTAAATTGAATTGGGCATAGGAATATGTTAATTAATTTAGAAAAGGCTATCTCACCTATTTTGGAAAATCTAGTTGAGAACCATAGTTGGCAGCAACTTTACTCTGTACTGTTTACGATGCTATAGCATATTATCTGTAGCAAGTGATTCCATAGCCTAGGTCATTTTTATTGTTGATTAAAAAGAAATTGTCCAATCCGATTTTTTCCATTTTTCCCCTGTTTTATGGTCATCCCCTATTTTATGTTTATTGTTATTTACTCATTAATTCATGCCTAGGTTAATTAAACAAACCAAATCATTTTTCCTAATCAATTAAATCAAGTTGAGTGTTTGTGCACCTTTACCCCTTCCCTGTGGAATCGATACTCGGAGAATACTCCGTTTTATATTACTTGTGATAGTGTGCGCTTGCACTAGTGTGTTTCACACACGCGAACAAGTTTTTGGTGCCGTTGCCGGGGAAGGCGATTAAGTTATTGCTATTCAATTCGCTTGGTTTGTTGATTTTATTTTATTGCATTTTATCTATATATAAAAAAAAGAAGTAATATGTGCTGTGTTGTTTTGCATAGGTATGATTTCTGGTGTTATGCTGGAACTACCTCAGGGTGTGCAATGTGTTTATTGCGAGGGAGAACATCTATATTCTGATTGCCAATTCAATCCTGACTCTATTAATTATGTGGGACATGAATGGGGCAGCATACATAACCCATATTCAACCACATACAACCCGGGATGGCAGCAACACCCAAATTTCTCTTGGGCTGCGCCACATGCTGCAGCAGGGTTCAGTCAGCAACAGCAGAGCCATATCATCCTACCTGGTTATCATAATCCGCAGCTTGAACAGATGCCTTATCAGCAACAAACACAGCAACAACACATGCAGCTGCAGTAAGACAGCTCACTTGAGGCAATGCTGAATGAGTATTTAGTGCGAATTGAAGATAGTGCACAAAGCCAAGAGGCAATTCTTCAAAACCAAGCTGCTACTTTACGCAATCTGGAGGTACAAATGGGGCAGCTGACCATCGAGTTGAGAAATTGGCCAAAAGAGGATATATCTAGTGATATGGTGAACCCAAGTGAAGATGAAGAACAAGGCAAGGCCATAACATTGAAGAGTGGAAAGGTGCTTGAAGAGGTAGCACCTGCAAAAATGGATGAAGTTGAGCACTCTTCAATCCAAATGGAGGAAAAACATGTTGAATGTGAAGCTGAGAAGGTGGAAGAAAAGAAGGAAGTTGTTGTTGATGCTGCAGCACTGAAAGAGCAAGCTGCTGCTCGAAAATATATACCTCCACCACCTTTCCCTCAAAGGTTGAAAAAGCATAAAGAAGATGATCAATGCTAGAAGTTCCCTGGTGGTGAAGAAGGGTGTTCGATGATTGATGTGCTTGATGCACTTGTGGAAGAGACAAGGCTAGAAGATTGTGAGCAGATTGAGCATGCTGAAGACTATGCTGAAGCATCAGAACTGGAGCAGATTGAAAATTGCAACATAATTGTTTTTGAGCCATTACAACTCAATGAAAGGGATTTCAAGGTCCTCGAGCCATCTGTTATCTCTCCACCAAAATCAGAGCTGAAGCAATTACCTTCCCATCTCAATTATGCCTACTTTGGAGAGTTGGAAATCTTGCCGATTATCATATCAAGAATCTCAAATGTTGAGAAAGAAGAGATGTTGCTCTATGTGCTGCCAAATCTGAATCTGAACTTGAAGGAAGCTTGGACGGATAGGATGCTGCAGCTGAATGAATTTGATGAGCTGAGGTTGTTGTTATATGATAAAGCTAGCAAGACCTTCGTGGAGCCGTCAACATGGAGAAGGCCAGCACTACCCTAGTTGATGCTTGTGTTTGAGGTACTCATGGGCTATCCACTCTACTGGATGGTCCATGATTTTTTTTTATTGTGCATAGTTTAGTTCCCTTTCTTGCATTTCTAAATTTATGTCTAGTTTAATCTCATGCTTTCCTAGTTTTTGCTTAAGTTGTGAGTTTAATAATAAAAAAAAATTAAAAAAAAAGAGAAAAAAAAGAGCTAAATTGATGAATCTTTTTGCAATTGTGTTGTGAGTTTCAGGACTCTTGTACAACCAAGTTTGGGGGGTAGCAAGTCAATGGGGGCGATGGAAGATGTGCAAAATCACTTGGACCGAGAGGGTGTTTTGGAGAGTTGTGTGCCAGGACCCACCCACTGCTACCCCTGTTGCTGCAAAGGATGCTGCAGCAACTGCTGCTACTGTTCCAAAGAAGGGGAAGAAGAATGTAACCTCCCTTGCTCAAGATCCACCTTCAGCGACCCCTGCTGCAGCAACTTCTAAGCCGGCTATATCTGGATCCCATCCTAAAGCTCAATCATAACTGCTTGTGGTTTATCCTTCCACCCTGATCCTCTTTAAACTGGGTTTATTTTGCTGCACTTTGTTATCTTTTCGTTGGGTCTGTACTTAATACTTTAATAACTTCTCTGGTATTGTGGTTGTACTTGTTGGTGTTACTTTTGTTATTTTGGGCTGTTATGTTCTCCTTTATTTCGTGTCTTTTGTTGTTGGATTTTGTTCCTTGTTGCTCTACTCTTGCCTCGATGATGATTCCTGTTTGTTCCATCTTCACTCTAGGATTTGATTGTTGATTTAGTTGATTTTCATCTCTTAATTTTTCCTTAGGTTTAATAATTTATTTCTTGACATGCTTCCCATCTATTCTCGTGGACTGAAAATCATTGTTTTGAAAACTTCATTACCTTGCTTGGTCGATTGTTCTTTATTGGTTTCATGTCTTGGTTTTGCAAGTGTGAATGTTTACCTTCGATTGCTTGTAGTTGCCTTGAGGCGAAATGTATTTTTATACCACTTGGGATATGATTTAGGCCATTGTTGTTAATTTTGAGCCTTACTTGTTCTTTCAATTTTAATTATCCCTTGCACCCTATTCTTGAGCCTTAGCTTAGTTCTTTCGTTACCTATCTTTTTAGCATTCTTATCCCTTAGTGTCTTTTTCTTGACCCTCATCGTGAGCAATTATATGAGTTCGGCCTTTCAACATTGAGGACAATGTTTGTCCTTAAGTTTGGGGGGTGTGCTCCCATTTCGGGTTTGTTTAGAATTTGTTTTGGGTTGGTTTCGAGTTTATTGAATTTTCAAGTCTTATATTTTACTCCTTTTTATTGTTGGCATGTGTAAAAAAAAGAAAAAAAAGAAAAATCGAGAAAATCAAAAGGAAATTCGAAAAAAAACACAAAAGAAAAAAGAAAAATGAAAAAAAGAGAAAAATGTGTCGAAAAAAAAGTGAAAGAAAAAGAGAGGAAAAATCGAGAGAAATTCGAAAAAAAAAAGAAAAAAATGAAAAAAAAAGAGTGAAAATAAAGGGTGAACTTTTTGTTTTTGTTTTTGTCATTTCATTTTGTGTAATAATAGGGGCACTTTTCTTCTCACTTGGGATTGTGTTTCTAGTTGTTTAAGTACTCTAAATAAGTAGTCGAACTCATTGGTGCTCTCGAATTAGTCACTCTATCCAAAAATTTCCGTACCTTAACCTTAGCCAACATTACAAGCTAATAAAGTCCTAATGATCCCTTGTGATATGAACTCCATTAGTGGAGAGGTTGCTATGAGTAGTTTGGAGTCAAAATAAGTAAGCATGATGATCATAAGCATTACTTGAGTGTGGAGTTGATTTTGATCGTGTTAACTTGGCATTGTGATGATGTGTTGTGCTGGTTTGAGATTTAGATGCTGAAGCATGATGGAAATGACTTGTTAAACTAGAAGGAAGGATTTTGAGATGAGTTGATACTATTTTGATGACTGAATCCTAGATTTCATTTTCAACTGTGCTGAGAAGTGTATGAGTATGAGCCAGCATGACTGAAGATTCCAACTTGTTTGTCCCTTGAGTCATTTTGTCTCTTTTGTTGATCGAGGACGATCAACGGGCTAAGTTTGGGGGGTGATAACTCTTGAAAAAGAGTTATATTCTCTTTTATTTTAGTTCGTTTAGAGAGTCTTTCGTATATGTTTAACCAAATAAGTGTTGTTTTAGTCTTGTATTTAGTTGTTTGAGTCCTTTCATGTTTAATTCGTGTTTTGGAGTAAATAACGTTGTTTTTGGAGGATTTGGAGTGAGTTTGCAGTGCAGGAAATTGCCTTGTTTTCGAAGTCTATGCTGGAGCAAAGGAAAGCAGATGTTGTAGCACGTTGAGCTGAACCAGTCCCAGTCAACTTGGTCAAAATCCGGGCATGACGTGGATAATGCTATTTTTGTTGATGTGGGAGTGCAAAAACAGATTAATTTCAGCCCTTTTTCCCAAGGACAATTTGGGGAATGTTACTAAAAAGGGAAACCTAGAATTGGGGAGGGATATAAAAGCCCAAGGGAGAGAGAAAGAAGAGAGGGTCATCTACACTTTTCCATCGCACACTTCGAGCTGGGGGGAAGGATTTTCAGCTGGGAACGGGAAGCGCCTGCGACAGAGGAAGAATAACGAGTTGCAGCTCAACCGCCGACGAGAGGCTAGCTTGGGGCAGAGGAATCGTTCCTCGTTGAAGCTAATCGAAGGGGGATTCTTCTTCTTGTCCTCTTTATCTTTAACTTCTTGTTTTTAAGTATGAATTCCATCTATCAAACCATGAATCTAGCTTTTACCCTTGCAAATATGAGCTAATTTAGTTGACCATGGCTATGGATGAACTTGCTTGAGTTGAATGAATTGTTATGCATTGTGAATGGAATGGAGTTTTGAATATTTTGGTGGTTTAACTCTTAAAATTACAATTCTTGTGGGAGCTTGAATGTTTGTGATTCATGCTTAGCTTAGATTTGGAAAAATTGAGGCTAAGAGTAGAAACTCCAAGTATTGCACACCTCATGCATAGGAATATGTGGTTTTGTGTTTGTAAAAATGCCTAGGAGAGTGATAATTGGTGCTGAATATAAATTGAATTGGGCATAGGAATATGTTAATTAATTTAGAAAAGGCTATCTCACCTATTTTGGAAAATCTAGTTAGTTGGCAGCAACTTTACTCTGTACTGTTTACGATGCTATAGCATATTATCTGTAGCAAGTGATTCCATAGCCTAGGTCGTTTTTATCGTTGATTAAAAAGAAATTTTCCGATCCGGTTTTTTTCATTTTTCCCCTGTTTTATGGTCATCCCCTGTTTTATGTTTATTGTTATTTACTCATTAATCCATGCCTAGGTTAATTAAACAAACCAAATCATTTTCCCTCATCAATTAAATCAAGTTGAGTGTTTGTGCACCTTTACCCCTTCCCTGTGGAATCGATACTCGAAGAATACTCTGTTTTATATTACTTGTGATAGTGTGCGCTTGCACTAGTGTGTTTCACACACGCGAACAAGGTGGTCGATCCCACAAGGACTGTGCAATGAACTAGTCATAATTTCTAGAGCATAGAAGTTTGAGGAACTAGAAAAGGGATTTTTGTTTTGAAATTTAAAGATGACAAGTGCATAAAATAAAGGGTTTTGAAAACAGTAAAGAAAAGCACAGATCCTAGGGCAGATAATCTAATCATCAACATGCAATTTCAATCAACTAAGCAATGGGGATAACATAGATTTTTGTGGATTTAATTCCTTGGTCGGGCAATTTAAATCCTAGATTATTAATTAGTGACTATCTCCTCTCGGTCTCAAGAACACCAAATTAATCAATCTCATAAATATCTAATTATTCCTATGTAGATTTCTTCCTTTTGAGACATAAAACAAAAACAATTAATTCTCTCTTCCTGTTATTAATTTACATCTCTCGATCCATCAATTATTAACTATAAACCTAGATCTCAATTCACCTCTCGGTCCTTCTTTTAATCTAGATTATAAAATTAAATCAGAGAATTAATCCATGCTTAGAGAGTTGATATCAATTAACATGCATCAGAAAAGAAATCATAACCCTAGAATCTGTTAGGGTTCTAGCCACAAAACATGACTAGAATTAAAGCAAACATGTTATAAATTAACTTACAAATAAAGAGGAACCTTGAATGTCTTGTAAAAACTCCAAAGCTCAATTATTCTAAGTGTAATAATGCTGAAAAGAAGTGTTAATTTTCGAGCTAGAGAAGTCCTATTTATAGGGGGGAAATCAAATCTTCAAAAGGTAATGGCTTGGGAAGGAAAAATCTCCAAATTGGGCAAAAATATGCCTTTCCGGTGCGCGTGTCGATCGACGGGCTGCCTGTCTGTCGACACAGCTGCAAATCAGAATTTTCCAAAATTTGTCCTCTGCCTCGATCGACGGGCTGCCTGTCTGTCGAGACAGAAACCTCTGTGTCGCCCGAGATTCCTTCCGTCGACTCCTTCTACGCAGTCTCGCGGTTTTGGCCATAACTTGTGCTTCCGAACTCCGATTGACCTGATTCCAGTTGCGTTGGAAAGCTAACTCAAAGATATTTCTATTTACATGCTCCATTAGGTTAGATTCCACGTGTGAAAGAATTCGTGACTGTTCCTTTGAACATCGATTGCTTTCGGTACGGGTTTCCATTGATTTTGGCTTCAAACCTACAAAATATGACCATGACAATCATAATATCCCCAATAAACAGTTCATGCTCGATTAATAACTAAAAACTCAAGTAAATGCAAGAAACTAATAAGAAAACAATATGATAAGTGAGGCAAAATACGAGCTTATCAGTGTACAACAACTTCATTGATCTTCCCCTTGCATGCAAGCCAATTTTGCAGTTTGCTAGCAAGAGTTGCATGATCTCCTCTTTTGTAGCATCAAAAATATCCTTCTTCAATCCCATTTTTCTTTTGAATTCTTTGTGGTTGTTGTGATAAAATCTCTGAGTGCAGTAACTTTATTATAAAATATATTTAGTGGGAAATTTGAATTCTTCCAAATTTGTATGAAATCAACTCTTGTATGAACGTTTTGAAATTTGAAATATTTGGCTCCAAATTTAAATTTTTTTGGTTATTTTTAATACCATCAATTCTTAAAACTCAATCCACTATCATTAAATCCCTTGTCATTTATGTCTTTGGTTATTATGTCAAAAGTATATGAGATTAATAAACTAGGATGATGGGAATAATATTTAATTAATATCATTGGATATATAATAATATTATAATATACTACTAAAACAGTAAAAATTATTGATCTTCACATTTTAAATTCTTTGACCAAACCAATCTCATCCAATCTTAAATTTCTCAAACGGACCGACTAAATTACTTTTTTTAAAGTGACTGAAGTAACTTAGTTAAACCAACTAAACCCGTGAACACCTTTAATGTAAATGAACCACTAAAAATCTTGGTCTGATATTGTATTGAACCAGTACGAAGTGGGCATGAGATGGGTGTATAGAAAATTTTTATTTTTTTATTTAATTATAAAAATAATTTTTTTAAAGAGTATATTTAATTCTTTTAAAGAAAACTTAGGTTGATTTAATTTTAAACACTTAAAAGTTATTTATTTAATAGCTAAAGAATTAAAATAATTAATTAAAAACCATAAAAACTAATTAAAAGTTGAGATGGATACCATGACCGGGCTTGGGCTAGTGATGGTGCATTGACCCTGGCCAGTATGGTCCTATATTCTAGAGTATTAGGTCATGCGCTTAAGAAGAAAAGTGTAAGATGAGTTGATCCATTTTATTCGTGGATCGCAATATCAGTCAATGGCTCATTTAACATTTGTGCACGAAATCTGAACTACTTTATATAAGGCAATGAGAGAAAAAAATTTGAATATGAAGCAACATCACCTTATTGAATGTATTTTTTTTTATGGATTGATGCTCTCGATCGTTGGAGCTTAATTAGGATTCGCAATTTTTTATACGACAAGATAATCGATACAAATCCGGAAGATAATAATGGATTAGTATTAAGTCTCATGGACACGAAGTTTTTATGTCGTATTTGTTTTGTGTTCGTGTAGGATCGTGTTTTCCGATAACATATCTTATTTCATGTCGTGTTGGTGTTACCCGATAACATATCATATTCTGTCATATTCTTATTCATGTTACCACTAAGAAATTAATAAATAATGTTTTTTACTCCCTTCGTTCCGATTATATGGTCCAGTTTAATTTTATACATTTGTCAAGAATTATTTAATATTTAAACAAACTTTCAACTTTACACTTATTTAAAACATTAATTAACCTCTCATTTTCATAATATTACATTTGATATTCACATTCTGTAAAGTTATTCAGGGTGTAATTGTAAATTACCAAAGAAAAACAATACAAATATATAAATTGGACCATATAATTGAAACACCTTAAAATAGTGACCTGGACCAAATAATTGAAATGGAGGGAATATTTATTATTATTACTAGTAATGCACCCACGCGATGCGTGGGGATTTTAATTATTTATATTATAATAATTAATTTAACATATAATTTTAATTAATTTGTAAATTTTATTTTATAAGCTTAAATGTTAGTTTTTAATTTGAGCAATGTTCATACAATATTAATTTTTTAATTAGATATATTATTTAAAAAGGGAGCGGGTGTTTCAACGCAACTACAAAATATGACTAATTAATCATAAACAAAGCAATTAACCACTTACACTCCTATACCGTGACTTATATATTATTTTATTGATGTGATAAGTTTCACTTCATAATTTATATAATTGTTAATGTTAAAAAAATTTCATTATGTTTTATTCGAGTGAAAAACTGTCAATATGTTATTGTTGAAAAATTTTAAGTTTTCAACCAATTACTTCTTTTTTTTCTCCGTCTTCATAATTGATGTATCATAAGTGTTTGTTAAATCATTAGATTTACCTACATGCATTATTACATGTTTTATACATATTAAATTTGGACCTCAATTGTTTGACATGCAGTTTGATTTATTACTCTCACAATGTCAAAAATTTATACACTCGACCTCTCTCGTCAGCTATTTAATAACTTCAATATCACACTATCATAATGACTATTGTGCTCCATTAATAGTAATGTTGATATCCAAATAGTTCTCTCAACGATATTGGACTTTATATGGTATTGTTTGGTCATCGATATTACATACCTCATGCTATATTCGACATAATTCATTTTTTATTCTCTTCATTTTATTTTTTGTGACCGTAAATTTATTTTTTTTATGCACCTTATTATCCCTTCATTGATTGCATATTTTTGGAATAATATGTTTAATATTAAAATAAATATTCTCAAACTCACATATGTTTCAAATTTTCAATGCAATAAAAGAAACATATCTATTCCTATGATTGGTATATCAAAATAATAATTTTCAAACATATTTACTTTAAACGATTGTTTTAAAGTCGTTGGAGAAGGACCAACAACCTAACTTGAGAATCAACAATAAACCATTTTGCACATGTTTATTGTAAATAAAGCGTGTTATGTTGTTTCAATAGTGTCACCACACATCAAGTAAATCAGATTCACTTTACAACTTCTTCGAATAAAATTTTCTTTAGTATATGGTGTTGGGACACTTGCTATTTAAGCATCTCCCTTTCCATGAAATAACATATTATAATATTATTTATGCATTCAAATAATTTTTAAATTTTATTTAATAATCTCATATTCTTATATTTAACATATTAATTTATTTTAACTATATTGTGTCACTTACTTTTTTTTCTCATTTTTGTTTCATTTTAAAATATAAATTGACTTTCTAATATATTTTATTATTTTTTATCTTAAAATATTCTAATTTTTTTTCTCATATTTCATTTTGTTGTACAATTTTATATCCTGTATATTTTTTTTCTATTTTACTGCATTTAAAAATGAATTTTATATTTTTTTTACCATATTTTCAGTTTTGTTTTAAAATACTATAACATTACATATAAGAATATAAAAAAATAATATAAGATTAATTTATAGATAAATTAAATAAGATAATTGCTCATTTTCATAAATCTTTATATGAGTGATCTTGCATTCTATTTTATGGATAATGTTTCCAAAAATGATGATAATAAATTCATACATTTTGAATGAAAATGTTGAGAAGATCTTAATTTAAAAATATATATATATATATATATATATATATATATATATTAGACTATACATCTATTATAAATGCCCCATCATCAATGAAATTTATAAAATAAAAAATAATATTCAATTATTACGTGCAAATATTATTTATATTTATAAGATTATATACATCACAAAAATAATTAAAGTCAATTATTAATCAAAGAATTAAAAAATCAATTAATCTAACTATTAATGTAAGTGTATTAATGAAGTGAGTAGATTAATAAATATTAAAGTAATTTTATATTTTTACTCACCGGTTTTGTTTTAATATATATATATATAGATTATATCACTACTACTATCTTATCATTTATCAACCTAATCCAACACTTTTCACTGGTCAATATTGTGTTTGTGTCGTGTTTGTGTCAATATTGTGTTTTCATATCGGATTCTTAATAGATCAATATCGTGTTCGTGTCGTGTCCGTGTTGTATTCGTGTTGGGGCTTAATGGTTTGTGTCGTGTTCATGTCGAGCATATCCTTAATAAAAAAAATCGTGTTTGGAAGTTAATAGGTCGTGTCGTGTTCGTGTCGAGCATATTCTTAATAAATTTTGTTTGTGTCGGACCTTAATGGGTAGTGTCACAATCGTGTCGACATGATAACAGTCTTACACACATGAATCGCTAGCCCTGAGCTTAATTAATTGATGAAGTGTAACAGGTTCAGTTTTAATACAATTTCGTGCTATTAGCTATAATGTTTTAAATAAGAATTTTAATTCTTGTAATACATTGTTTGATTAATATGGACTAAAATAATGTGCTCAACTATCCTCGAGAACAAATATTTAAAATGATCCCTATTTACGGTTTATCAATTTTTTACTCTAATAACATTTATATGAAGGTGTAACAAGGTTATATTCATAGCATGTCAATCATAGTATATACATTATTGGAAATTACAGTTTGAGACAGCTATTAATGCAACATATATAACCAAGTGGTGCAACTTTAATAATAAAAAATGCAACAAAATAGGGATACTAGAAGTGATGAAAATAATCAAAATAAATGAAATAAAGTCGAGTTGAGGAATCATCTTCCCGCAAGATGAGAACGTCAACGTAGTGCTCGTTTTAATAGTGTGTCCCCAAAGATAAAATAGATTCGTCTTCTACGAGGCAGCACAGTGATCGCAGAAGCTCCAATGAGCAAGTCAAGGCTAATGAAGAATGATGCAAGTTTTCTCGAAAGTTGCAGTAATGCGGATATTTCTAGTAACTCGAGACATGCACCTGTGTATGTTTATTTATAGGCGAGATCCATACATGGGGACCAACCACGTCGACACAAGCCAAACAAGCTCGACAACCCACTCTACGAACCCAACAGACTCATTTCACTAGCCCAAAAAGATAAGGTGCGAGTGGGTCAAGCTAAACCCAAGGTCCAAGGGCCCAAAGATCAATTGTCAAGAACCGCAATCGCGGCCGGGACACGAGCGCTCGGTCGGCGGCCGCACTAAAGCCGAAGGCCGAGGCAGGACGAGCGGCGGGACGCGAGGGCACTACCGTGTGTCACCTACACAGCACACCTTGTTACACATCATTAAACTAATAGTTTATATACACTTCATTAATAGTGTAATAAACTTATGTGGAACATGTATTAATGTAACAACTTAATTCTCCCACACACTATTACATATTTAATCGTGTTACTTAGGGGACCTATTTCTCACTCACTAAATCTGGATTTGAAAAAGTAAATACACTAAAACGATCTACTAGCGTCGTAAATTATGTTGATAATATTTAATTACGACGAAATTAAATATTTCATATAAAACTTTTATTTTAAATTCCCCGAATTTCCAACATACATATTATTTATGGAACTTTTTCTTACTAATTACTACTCCCTCCGTCCCGGGACAGTCGCAACATTTTTCTTTTTGGTCCGTCCCGGGACACTTGCAACGTTTCCATTTTGGGTAAGTTTTAACAACTTAATTACACACTAATTGTACTTAATTAAAACATGAAAATTCCTTTTTTTTAAAAAAAAAAATTAAACTTTTAATTTTTGAAAATAAAAATAAAACTAAATTACCCTACCCACCCCAACCCACCCACTATCTACTCCCACCCCAACCCCCCCTCTTCTCATTTTCATTCAACCCTAACCTCCGCCGCACCTTCGTCTTCTTCGTCCCTCTCGTCGATGGCTTCCTCCGACGGCTGGTTCAGCACACGTCGGAGATGAAGCAAATCGCGGCCTAAATACTCCCTCCCATCACCCCGTATCTCCTATTTCTCCTATTCGGGTTTCGAAAACCCTAATCCCTACCCAAATTGTTCGCCGGCACCGGTGCCTGACAGTGAGGGTTGGATAAACCCTCGAGCGTCCCTAATCAACGGTGAATCGCCTCCGTTGATAAATGGCAGGGGGATTTCATCACCCCCTGATGTGGCTCTTCCGATCTGTGATGTTTGCCACACCCCTGCTTTGGGTTTTCCGATCTCTGATGTTCGCCACCCCCCCGCTGTGATAACTGAGCCCAGGAGCAATGGGCTGGAAGGAGGCGACGTCAATGCACTTGTGGGATCTGTGGCCGTGCCCGACGGCGACCCGGCTGGTATCTCTGATCTCGGTTCTTCTTTTATTCGACCTATTCATGGTAGCGAACTCCCTATTGTCACTGATTCTGAAGTTTGTCGTGATTTGGGTTGGGATTTTGTGGAAGAATTCGAATAAATTTGGCAAAAGATAATGCATGTTCATATTTATGGTACTGCATTTGTCGATTACATATTTATGAGTTTATATGATGTCGATTACAAAAAATTAGACTAAACTAGACTGCTACACATCATATATCCAGTGCCTGTCTGATTTTTGTCATCTCCATGTTATGCTGATCTGAGATATATGTGATGCATTCCAATATGAGTTCTTTTGGGACTTCCAATGTGTGTGGTAATGTGTTCGATCTGCGTAGTGCTCCTTTGCTCATGTGTGGTATCTTGTATGCATTTGAGCCTCTCACCTTCATGATCTCTATTAGGCATGCTTGCAGTGTGATGAACACATCATTCAATGTTGTGGCTGACAACTTTGCATATGAATCTTCTACTGCATGAACTAGTTCATCCACTGTTTTGCTTGCACTCTCATACTGAAGTGACTGAATTGCTCTGAACCACCCCAAATCATTTACATTGCAATCTCGTGAATTGGGGGGCTGTTGTTTGAGCTTGATGTTGAACCCTTGCCCACATGCAGCATCTCTAAATTGTTGATCATCATCTTGAATATGTGGCCTTGCATTATCCTGCTGGATATAAATCTCTTTGCTTGCTCCTTCTGGCCACTTGCTCTTGATTGCTGGTATTATCTGTCATTACATAAGATCAATGATGTCTAGAGCTGAAAAGAACAATGAATTTGTGCCTGTGTGCAGTTGCTTTATGCTAATTGTGCCTGTGTGCAAGTGATCCTGATTCTGATTGCTCTAACTTGTCCCTAAACCTCTTCAATGATGTCTAGAGCTGAGAAGAACAATGAATTTGTGCCTGTGTACAGTTGCTTTATGCTAATTGTGCCTGTGTGCAAGTGATGCTGAATCTGATTGCTCTAACTTGTCCCTAAACCTCTTCAATGATGTCTAGAGCTGAGAAGAACAATGAATTTGTGCTTGTGTGCAGTTGCTTTATGCTAATTGTGCCTGTGTGCAAGTGATGCTGAATCTGATTGCTCTAACTTGTCCCTACACCTCTTCAATGATGACTACAGCTGAGAAGAAGAATGAATTTGTGCTTGTGTGCATGTGCTTTATGCTAATTGTGCTTGTGTGCAAGTGATCCTGATACTGATTGCTCTTAAATGTCCCTACACCTCTTCAATGATGTCTTGAGCTGAGAAGAACAAAAAATTTGTGCCTGTGTGCAGTTGATTTATGCTAATTGTGCCTGTGTGCAAGTGTCTCTGAATCTGATTGCTCTTAAATGTCCCTACACCTCTTCAATGATGTCTTGAGCAACAAAATTAAGATCATACCTTAGAGATCAAACAATCTCTAATCACATCTTTTGTGACTGATTCGATTGGCTTTGTAACAATTGTCCCTGCAATTCTATTCTTGCTGTTTCTTTTGGCTGGTTCAGTGTATGTGAATGGAAATATGCCTATTTTGCCATCAAATACTACCTCCCCTTCATCTGTGATAATTGGCCTACTTACTGCTGACATGAACATTACCTTTGTAATGAATTTTTTACTCTTACAACTTCTATAAGGGTCATCTTCCCCTGGTGCTAAATAATGCCTATGTGTGGTTTTGGTCATGTAGAACCACTTTTCATCTATGTGGACTGTGTTGTGCATTTCCATGAACTTGATCTTGTTTTGGACCCTATCCAAATGTAATGCTTGAAGGCAAAACTTCAGCCTACTTACCTTGTTGGAAGATGTCAGCTATGGTTTAATGGCATTGGTATGTGCCCTAATCCTGCCCTCTTTCACCCACCTCCCAACTGATGATTTACTTACCCCAAGACCAATTGCTACTCCCCTAATTGTACTCCTACTAGAATATGTCATCCTTGACAATTTCTCAAGGTCTAACTCTAAACACCCTTGTTTTTTCACTCCTTTTTTGTGATTTATAAATTGAATAAACCCCATCTCTTCTCTTTGTTTTTTTGCAGCAATCCAAAGCCGATGAACGGTGGATCGGTGGACTCCAAACCGTGTGGTTGCTGAGGTGATCCTGCCCCTTAAAGGCTTACCATCCTTGCTGCCTTCAAGTAGAAATTGGACGAGTTCATTCCGCTTTGAATTCGAGAGTTCGCGACTTGATTCCATCATTTCTGCTGCTCTCGGTCTTCTTTTTTTTTTTTTGTGGTTGATCGATGATGAAAATTATGCTGAGATCAAGTTTCATTTGCTATTTAATGTATTCATTTGGTTTGTAAATTCAAAATTTGAGTAATTAGTGATGTGATTAAAATTTTGGCTCTAAATTTGTGATGTGATCAAATTTTCTTGTAATCATTAGTTCTTTAAATTTGAATTTAAATTAGTTGTGCCTTTTTAAAATTTTGCATATGTATATTTTTTAAATTTAATTAACTTACTAATCTAACCCCACTAACATCTCTAATCACTTTTTCTTAACCTCCGTGCCGGGTCAAACGTCTCAAGAGACCCGGGACGGAGGGAGTATTAAGTAGAACAATAATATTATATTAGTGTAATGCTGTCAAACACAACTCTACAAAGTATGTTTGTTCATTTATGAGAATAACTTGTTGAAGATAATCACAGCTCACGAAGTGATGAACTAACAAATAACAAATTCTAGTTTGACTTGACACTGTCTATGTAGTGATGTCAACCAAGTCAAAATAATTGAAATATTTTGGTTCAAAAAATTTTAGTTCGAATAGCTTGAGATTTGAGAGGGCAAAATTTGAAAATTAATGGATTTACCCGATTAACTTTTAATTAATATTTTCTAATCATTATTATATTATCAAAATTTACTTCTAATATTTATGATCATATTTTTAATTATATTTCAAGTTATATAGTTACATTCAAGTCAATTGATTTTTAATAAACAATTAAATTCTAAACAGTTATTTAATCATGATGCTGAAATATAAATAAAATAAAATTAATAAATAATTTAAATATTTAAATATATAACTATATGAATTGATATGTATTTTAAGTTTCTTATAAAAGAGAATAAATATTGCATACATTTTTCTGATTTAGAATATAAAAAGAGAGATCAAAATATTTAACGATCTAAAAATCTAATGAAATATTTGATTAAAAAATAAATGAGTAATTCTTAGTCCGACTGATTAACTCAAAAATCCAAGAATTATGATTAAAATTGAAATTCTTTAATTTTAATCAATCGGCTGCCCGACGCTATATTTACGTATGACTTGTTTATGATCTGTGAGTAGAGGGGATGGAGCTTGGTCATCCACATTTGTAGGGACGAAGTGGTTTCAAATGCGGCAGTATTTTGAGTTTCTGTTTTTCCTCAAAACTCAGTTGTAGTCAGAGCAGTGTGGCAGTGCTGAATACCGTACATTTATGCCCCTCGCCTTCTACAACAGGCCTTTGCTCTCACTCTCCATAAACCCCTTAAACCCCCAATAAATGCCACCAATTTATCGCTGACTCTTCGCCCACCTCCACATACATAACGTTTTTTCATATTTCAGGTTCACTATATTATTTTTTTATCATCCTAGTTTCTTGATTCTTTGCTGTAAGGTGTCCCAGTTATGCTGCTAGACTATAATGTTGGTGTGGCCGCTTGTTTTTCTTTGATCACATGCTGATTCTTGATTGTGGGTTCTTTTTCGTTCAGCCTTTGTGTGTGATGGCGTTGATTTTGTTTCAAGAGTGTAATGTGTTGAGAAATTTATTGTTTGCTTTAATCAGCTGTTTCATTGATGGCCCTTTTCCGTTTTGCCCTCCCTTAGGTTTATGATATCTGATTTTTTATTTTCCATTTTGTTGATATTCATCTCCATGGGGTGCAGAATTTTGGATTGTATGTTGAATCATTATCTTTCTTATTTCCAGTGAGAGTAATCGCTGGTGAAATACATTTGTTCATGATTCTATCTCTGTTATTGTGTTTTGGTTGATCAGGATGACTGAGAGTCCAGTGGTAAGGACGTGGGAAGAGCGTGTTATTGTGCCGGAAAGGGGCCGCCGCACTGTTCATTTTATGCTAAATGATAGCATAGGGAATTCTGTTCTTGCTGTGGTTGGGAGAGAGAGGTGTCTGAACCATATGGTATACATGATTTCAGACGACTTCTTACGTGTTTTTGGGCCTGCGAGCAATGTCCGTGCAGGAAAGAAGTGGCAAGCGAGGCGAGATGCTGTTGAGTGGCTCGTATCAGTTGTGGCAAAAGGTGGACCGGTCTTGGCTGACTCAAGTATGTCTTCCTCACTACAACTTTGACAGTTACATTTGCAAAGTTAATGATTAGCAGTTTTTCTAATGAACTATTGATTGCAGTTGCACTTATAGGGTATCATTAGGAAATAATAATCTAGTCAGAACTCTGAACAGAAAGCTCTGCATGATGACATAAATACATTCGAAACCTTTGTTGATTATTGTCATATCGTTACCTTTTGACTTACTTTCTCAGTCATTACCCTCCAAGCCATTAGCTCATCATATGCTCATTCTTATATTGCTAGAAAAACTGTGATCAAACAAAAAATTTCAGTGATGATATATCCTTGAATGCACTAACTTCTAGGACATCTGGAGAGTAGAAGGAAAAAGCAGGGAAGCCTTTTGGGATTTTTACTTTCTTGTATAGATTTTGTTTAGTTTAGTTTTTCATGCATTATATCTTGAGAATGTGGTTATCTAGGCATTTTTACTGGCTTCATTTCTCGTTATAACGATGAAGATATCCCAAATCAATAAAAGGCCTCCATAGGAGAACTGATAATTCTAACTTTTCAGTGTTTTAGGAATGTATGCTAGAAACTCTTAAATCTTTTACTTCTCTTGCTTGAAACTCAGAGACCTTTGAAATGGTATCAGCTATGGAATCATGCATTTGCTATAATCACTACGCACCATTTTGGTAGGAAAACTTCACCTTAGAGTTCAAGCACTGGAAATTTATTTTTTGGACATCTAGTTTGCAAGTTACTGCACCAGACAATTAGTTACAAAGTAAAACATTTGTTGAGTACTCAAAATGTGACATGGACAATGTTCCCTCCTTTACAGCTCCAGAGCACACTACTAGACAATTCACAGTTAGAAAACCTTTTTCTCTTTTTTTTTTTCTTTTTTTTTTTTTGTGTGAGTGGGCTTCTCTAATATACATTTTCTTCATCTTCTTGATTCCAGATATGGCATGAGTTAACTTATCAGTAGCCCTTGAGCTCATCAACTGTTACTTCCCCGCTCGGAATTTATTTTTCCACTTTCATGATGTTAACTTTTGTAATAATGATGTTTTAGGTGTTCTGTTCAGAATGCTGGAGTTAAGGTCAAAATATAATAATAACAGGTTATTTTAGCGTTCCTCTGATGGAAATTTAGATCATGACATTTTGGCAGCATATTGAAAAGAATATCTTTCTAAATAGAAAGTGATCTCATTCATTGGAAGAATTAAACCAATAAATTATCTTCAATCTATGCCTTTGTAAAAGTTTTCAACTTTTTTTATAATTGCTAATTTATGCTGATATATCCTGTTGTTTCATGTCTGCATTTTTACCTGCATGTCTAGTCTCCGGGGGAAGCAACAATACACAAACTACAGCTGATGCAGAATGTTCTGCTCCTGTGGAACCTGCAGTGAGAGCTTCCAAGAGAATTAAAAGAAGCAGATTTCATCAGATTCTTGGAAGCAACAACACTGGTCTGATAGATTTAAATTCAGACAAGCATGTAGTAAAATTGGAGCCTGCTTATAACCAAGAAAGAATCAATCTTCCAAGCATGAAACCTCTTGTTGATGATCTTCCTATATCTGAGCAACCAGGCAAAGTATTTCCCAGTCTCAAACAAAATATTGAGCTGCTCAGTCAAGACAGCGGCTTGCGAGGCTGCTGGTTCAGGTGTAAGGTTCTGCTTTCGTCGAAAAATCTTCTCAAGGTTCAATACAAAGATATTTCTGAAGTAGATGGAGCTGGAAAACTAGAGGTATCTACAGAAGCTTTAGATCATTTGTTATTTTGAGAGGAGAACTGATTTCTACACAAACATTTATTCATCTTTTTTTTTTTTTTTTTTTGGCATTGATAATATAGGAATGGGTTCCAGCATGCAGAGCGGCAGCTCCTGATAAACTGGGAGTGAGATGTGTAGGCCGCCTCACGATGAGGCCTCGGCCTTGTGCGAGTTCTTCAGATGCTACATTTATGTTAGGAGCTGCAGTTGATGTGTGGTGGTGCAATGGCTGGTGGGAAGGTGTTGTGCTTGGATACGAGGCGCCGACAAATACTAATCTTCAAGTTTACTTCCCTGGTTAGTTTATGAGCTGCTGATCTTTCACCAGTCTTACTACACTGTGGATTTCAAGAGTCTTTCACAATCCTAACTGTTGACATATGTTTGAGTAATTGGTAAATAATTTTATTTGGCAGGTGAGAAAAGGTTTTCAACTGTTGCACGGAAAAACATCAGAGTTTCAAGAGATTGGATCGGCAGTAAATGGGTGGATGTAAAGGCAAGACACGATATACTGTCTTACTTATCTTCAATTTTCTCCCCCGGGCCGAGGCTCGCACCACAGCCCGTGGTCACTGAGGCAAATGGCTCTGCAACAAACAGCAAAGTTCCCAGTCCTCATAGACTTAAAGAACCTAAATCCGAAAAGTGGAAGACACCAACTTCAACTAGTCTGGAAACTTTCGAGACATTAAGTTTCAAGAAACGACTTCTAGTTCGATACAATGAAGAGATCGGGAAGGCGATCAAGCTTGAGGTGCTGTGACCGATGACTACGGTGCAGTGAGTACTGTCATTTATACTTACAATGATCTTTAGGAGGCAATATGCAAGATGAAGATTTTCTCAAGTTTTTGAAAGGGGTAGTGGCAAGTGCAAGCGATTCTTCCTGGTAGTTTTAGTTAGAGAAAACAGAGCAAGATCAAATGTAGATTGTGTTGTTACCACACTTGTCTCCTCTTTAGGCTAAGTAGTGTATATGTATATTAAGCTGATCAAGGTTGCATCATGCCTCCGGCAAGATTAACGCAGTCTGTTGTTCTGATGTGATGCCTTCCATCTATTGACTGGAATTGCTAAATGTGAAGATTTGTTGTTTACGAGTAGGTAGAGGGGGAGAGAGGGTGAAGAATGATGGATGGATTCATAATTACAGGGAGGGAGGGAGGGAGGGACTAATATGAAAGAATTATACAGAGAAATGCTAGTGCAGCATTTACAGTTGAACAATCCCCTTCTTGAGAAGCATGTCATAAACCTTGTCGATTTTGATGGGGTCGATTTGAAACAAGTTATGGGCGTCAGATTTCTTAGTGATATTGCCACACAAAATCTGGGTTGTCATGTCCTCCTGAATCTTGAGATAATGTTGTGGGGATAACCTGATGTCACGGCAGAGTTGCTTCTCCTGATGCAACAACGAGCTTGGTAAAAGTTTTGATACCTAAACACACACACAGAGAGAGAGAGAGAGAGAGCACTTACAGATTCAGAGAGTAAATTGGCCCCAGACATGAGGACAGAATCCAAGTCTGTGGATGAGTTGGCTTGGCCTGCTGATGTGGTGGTGGAGTATGTACCAAAAGAATCTGAAGAAAGTGGAACACTCAGACTTTCCTGGCTGCTTGGTCCTGCCTGAGAATTTTCTTTCCGGTTCACTCCATCATCAGCTTCCCGCCTCTTCCGCTCCAGATATCTATCAGCCTCTGCCGATGAACGACACCCAGCAGCCCGCGCTTCCTGCATCAACATTCACTGCCTTCTTAATACCCTTCCCAACTCCTATTTCTAGACCTAATTGTTTCTGTTATTTAATGAAAACACACTTCTGTGTGATTTTATCCCGTGGTGGGAAGAGACATTGAGATACCACTTTTTCTGATCTGGAGCATACCTTAAGTTGTCGAATTCGTTTTAGAATTCTGTGTTCTGATACAACAGTTTTTATCAGTTCTTCATGCTCATCTTTGGAATGGAAACGCATGAAAACATCATAACGTCGGCAGAATTCCCTCTCTTCTTTAGATAAGTCGTCGAATGGACTTGGATGGAGCAGATTCCTTTCCAGAATAAAATCCTTTCTTCGTTTTCTCTCATCAAGTCTGTCAACAATGACTCCAAAGATATCTTAGACAATACAATAGTAGCATGTTATTAACAAATCTCAGAAACTGAAACAGATATTTTACTGAGGAGTTACCGTTTTGAATATATACGAAGGACTCTCACTTTCAACATACGCTCCTCCTCCGTATCATTTTCCTTGAATTCCATATCGGCCAACAGCTGCTCCGCATCATTATCATATTCAGTATCAAATTCTTGTCTTTTTGGGTTGTAACCACTTGAATCCAGCAAAGATGGGGCTTTAACCTTCCCGGATTTAGGTTTGTTTCCACCAAAACTCCGTCCTAAGATGTTTTCTGCTAAGAATTTCAACGACCCAAATAAAACAAACCTGAGGTTTGGCAAATAAGAGCTTGTAGACGAGCTAAACATACCATCCATTTTTAGAACGTCACCTTGATCCTTGGCAGGGACAGTACTGGACAGCTTTTTATTAACTTTTGCTCCTGAAAATCGATTTCATTAGAATCGTCCCTCATTATTAACAGCGTTAAACATTGAAGGGAGTGCCTTAGCCTTACAAGGTAATCATAATTTTTTAAAAATAAATATGCTCATCTGCTTCTTTCTTGTAACCTCGAAGTCCTTATTTTCGTCCATTTCCAAATCTAATAACCAAATGTAATTATTTCATAGAAATATTTATTCTAAAACCATCGTCTCATCATGTTTATGTCCAACCAAATATGCATCTCAAATGTATCTTAACTTTTTTGGTGATAAATAAAATTAGATATTGTAATCATTCAAAGTAAATCTACATTATCTCTCAAAGTAAATGCACCCTAGTTGATATGAGACTAATGTTGGACCCTCAAGGACAAATGCTTCGGCATTTCTGCTTGAGGGATAGAGCTGAGAGATTTTAAACAGTTTCACCCCACAGGTGTTCTTTTTCATCTAGGACTACTTAATATATGGAGTTGAATATAGTAAACTAAAAGATCTGAAAATTCTACACAATTGTAATTCAATACCTGCTACAGAGGTGGAAGGCAAACGACCCAAAGGACCACTTTTGTACTGATCTTCAATCCTTAAGAAGAGAAGGGAAGAAAAGGTGGGAGGAAAAATTTCAGAAAATGTCAAAGATCTTGTATCTAGAATTTGCAAGGTCATTACTGTACTTGACTCTAGAGGGAGAAAACTGCGATTCCTCCTTTAACTGAAGCTCCCCTGGCAAACAAACCTGACAACAATCAATACACTCGATACCCAAATTTAAACTTCAATGCTAAAACATGAAAACCAGAAGAAGAAAAAAAAAACACCCTTGACTGGTCTCTACATGCAGAAACACACATCATTCACAAAAAATCAAAATCAGATCAGCTGTGATCTAAATAACACGTTTTTATCACACAACACTTATAACCAAATCCCATCTGAATAGAAACAACTAGCATGTATGATCAATCTAAATCATACTTCAGATGAACATGCACATGCACTAGAGACCAAATAGTTAGAAAATGTTGGTGCATTGGTACATGCTAACTATAATTGCACATTAGCATCGTCAGACTTATTAGATAGAGTACCGATGGTATGTCAGACGACAATATAGAACTCAATCAGAAGTTAGCACAAACAAGATGCCTAGGATATTAAGATGCAAAGTATTGAATTCAAGTAAATCAAATCAAACACTAGAACTTAAGAACCCATATTGAAACATGAAATGCAGAGATCACTTAATGGAGCTAACCCTTTTTTTCTTCAAGATGCCCTTTGGCCATCGCGAGGAGTTCCTTTCTATTTTTACCAATAACATGTGTCATGTCCTGAGAAAAGAAATATATTTATGAGATGATTTTTAAACAGATATAAAACATTAAAAGTAACCCATTCCTGCCAGAAGTCATACAGGTAGAGGGAAGTAAGGGGAGTTAAGGTAAGCACTCCTGTAATGTTCAATGCATGCTTCTTTTGTCTTGGTCCCAACATGCTCAGCAACTTCGGCCCAATTTCCCATGCCATACATCTCAATCCCCTAATATTGAAGTATTCACAAAGGCATATGATAAGTGAAGACCTTAAAATAGTTCATGAGTTATGGAGCTATGATCTGTTGAAGACAGAAAAGAGTCAATAGATCACCTCCAGAAGTAACATTTCTTCATCAGCATTCCATTCCGGGCAGATGAGAGGAAATGATAGGATATCCTGTAACGATCACATTTCAAGACCATCAACATAATGAATGAAACATCCCTCAGCATAAAATTATTAATTAGTTATTGTAGCATATTTATGTTTCGCAAAAAAAAATTGAATCCAATACAGGAAACATATACAATCATATCTATACAGAAAAGATTTTGATTCATAATTATCAGCACTGAAATGATTCCAATTTTGAAGCACTCTTATTATGATGTATGTAATTTTCAGTATCAGAAATATTAAAACTCTTGGATTTTCTGCATTAAAACAGATAATGCGCTCCATGAAAGCACACTAATATCATGGTCAAACATTTACACATGATCAAAAGAATCTTCCAAGTTTTTTTCTTTACTTAAAACAAAATATGTACGTGCGAATGTTTGTAGTTATGAAAGGATATCAGAGAATAAGTTTATCAAGAGAAAGCCAAGATGAGGAACTGACCATGACCCGATAGGGATGGCCACTTTTGTGTGGATGAACCTCAGCACCTACTGAGAAACACTCAATGCACAAGTCAAAATCAGAACATACAGCACATTTTATACGAATTCTCCCGGTAATGTCTTTATTGCAATAATTACAATGATACAATGCCCTTTTTCCATCAGTGCTTCCTTGACCTGAGTAATCAAAAGCATTGGACAAACAAGTTAAATTAGGATATCACAATATCAATATTCTTAAGACATGATGTGAAAAGATAGAATATAATATGAACCCGACATTTAAGTTAGTATAGCCGGCAACTTAATCCTAGTAATTCACTAAGTCGGATACTAAGATTTACAAATAACAGAAAAGTAAGACAAAGATTGGATAGCAGCATACTACATTCTCCATTTAGACATGAAATCCAAGTTACGCTCACATCGTACAGTAAATAGTTTTAGGGAGAGACATTATCACCTGCAGTAACTGATTCTAGATTTTCTCCACTTGGAGCATTCTTTTTTCTCCTTGATCTGCCAGAAAAATGCAGAGTTTTTCAAAGAATTGCACCAGAAAACGCACACCAACACAGTTCCTTATTAACATCATGGTGAAAAATATAAAATAAAACTTCCCGCTTCACTAGAGCCCAGGAATGCAAGAGGCAACAAAGCTTTACTAAGTGAAAGTATGACTACATATCATTTCACAAATGTCGAACAATCCGTAAACATGATGCGCGCACACTAAGAAATACGCAAAATCGAAAGTTGGGAAAATAAACTAAATTCAAGCAGCTAAAACTTAAAAATATTAACAAAGACTCTCCCATTCCAACTGGTGCAAAATGCAGGATAAATACGACAACAAGAAATACAAAAATCAAACCTTTGACTAGGATCTTCCTCAGAGTGAAAATTCCCCCGCGAGCGACCCATTAATCTTCCGACAAAAAGAATTCGTGAGCACAACTACATATGATATGCAGCAATTCTATTCTGTGCTCGTGACCATCAGAATTCTAAAGGTAAAAGGAAAGAATTGAGTTTCTGGTAGAATTTGTATACTTGCTAGAACCCTAATTAGCCTTATTAATTTGGGCATTTGTCGACGAACGTTGTACCTAGAATTTTAGTTGTCTTGTCTGGCCGTTTCCTTTAATTTCTTTTAATTTTTAAATAAAATATATTAATATAAATATCATCTTATTCTATTTATTAAAATTCGAACTTATAATTTATTCGACTAAACTACAACATTTTTTTAGGTGAAAATTGGTAACATTAGGTCAAAATTCCCTAGGGGCTAGTGTAGATAGCCAGTCAGAAAAATAGTTCATTCAAATGACGGTATCATTATAATGAGCACCGTACAGGGTCTAATGGTTCGTGAAATTATCCGCCTCACGAAAAGAATGCGAGTATCCACCAATAAAATTCTCTAAGTTTGCGGAGAGTTTTTGTCAAATCTTTCGAAAAGAAGGCTAAAGTTTTTTCTATGTGAAGATCATTTGCAACTGAAAAACCTGCAATTGCACCAGGCCTAAGAATGTTGCCAGAAACTTCCTTCTACAATGCAACAAGGTTTTGGTAATATTAGTTTTGCTAAAGCTATTTTGATGAAACCGTTCTCATCTCTCACCACTGCTCTAACACCAAATATGTTGAGTTTTGTATGGAACAAACATCAACATCAAGCTAGAATGTTCCTTTCTATGGAGGAATCCAGCTTCTTGAATCCAGTGGAATCATGATTTTCCAGCAATTGTTTAAAGTATCACTTGCTTCTTTGAACACAAGAAGGAGTGACGAAGTTGCAGCAACAATTGAAATACAAGAGCGTTCGTCGAGGTTATGCCTGGAAGAACAAAGAAAGTTCCAAATCATAATACCCAATGTCTCAAAATCTTCAATCGAGAGCAATTGAAATAATCTTTCAAAGAGTTGTAAGAGTGGGAGCCCCTTGAACTTCTTCAAATAATTCCAGAAGCCACTCTCAGCAATCTTTGATAAAAAGAACAAAAAAAAAAGTGAGTGTTCAGAAATACCTTTTTCCACTTTACACCTCTCACAGAAGATTTCTCAATATTTCAAACTTTCAAATTGAATCGTGTGTGCTGAAAACCCTTGAAATCTCTCCAAAGAAAGATTTTGATTTTGCGTGGAATATTCAGTTTCCAAACAACTCTGTTCTAGTGATCTTTTGGCTTTATGAATTGGTGCTCCAGAGTTTTAAAATAACAGATTTCAAGGAGATATGTTGATTTATTAGAAATGCTTCTAGATGAACATGTGATCCTCCCCTGAGTTATCGTCGGGTTTGCTTAGTTTTGACCATAGTACTTCGAGCTGGTCTGAGAAGCTGTTGTTCAGGTGTCCTGAGTGATTGGAATTATTGAAATTGAACCCATCTTTGAATCTTGGAGTTTATTTACTTCTCTCATTTTCAAAACGCTTTTGGTTTTGGCAAGATCTCTACTCCAAATCAAAGACATCCAAAAGATGAGTTTGCTTTAATAGGTGCTTCCATAATAGGGTAATTAGGATAGTACCTATTTTTCATGACTCGCCCTGCTAATGAATTTGCATTGGTCCAATGCCGCCAAACTTGTTTTACGAGGAGAGCCTTGTTAAAGCTATCAGGATCTTGAATTCCAACTCCCCCAATTTCTTTTTGGGTAACATAGAGGTTTCTAGTTGGACCAATGTATTTTTGTGTGCTTCTCATCACCCCCACCATAATCTAGCACACTCCCTATTGATATCATCAATGATGATTTTTGGAATCTTAAAACAAGTCATGGAATAAGTTGGAATTATTTGGATCACGACTTTGATATGAACTTCTTTTCCATCAAAAGAAAGATACTTATAAACCACAACATTTTAAATTACTTATACATTTATTGTGGACTAAGAGAGATGATGGCAAAAATAGAAACGATTAATCATTTGTGTAGGTTCTCATTTCTTAAAATTTTCCAATACCCAACTTTGGGCACGTGTTAATGTGTATTGACCCTATCAATTATCACCAATATTATATTGTCATGCTAACATGTGCGCATGTTAAAATATGTAAGAGAAACAGTCTAATTTCCATCCCTTTTCATTTTCAGTTATTTTCATTTGCTTTCTGTCTATTAAATGTTGAAGAAAATCACAAAATACTCATTATACCTTATACACATATAAAAAATAACCACTTCTTATAACACATCACAAAAATACCTAAAGTACATTTGTCTGCCAAAATCTGTCAAACTCAAATTTTCAGGTGTCCTTTCCAGAAAAAAATGAATTTTGAATTATATTAGTCTAATTAGACATTATTCTCAATTTTTCATTTTAATAATTTTATTGTTTATAAAATAAAACATTCAAGAAAAGATTTTGACCAAATTTTTTTAAAAAAAATTAAATATTTGTTGGTATGAACTGCAATGCATGAAGTAGGAATGAGGTAGAAATAGGATTAAATCAAGTAGGAATGTGGTAATTAAATTAATGAGGTAGGAATGAGATTAAATGAGGTAGGAATGGGGTAGGCATCAGGTCCCGATTCAGACCTGATTCCTACTACATTCCTATCTCATTTATTACTTTTGTTTTATACTAACAAACATTTTAAATTTATTTTTATTATTTTTATTAATATTTTATTTCAAAAAAATTATTAAAATACATTTTAGGTAATGATATCATCATCATAACACCAATAATTGCATCGGTTTCTACATAAAACAAATTCCCATGTAAAATTTTGTATTTTTGGATATATTTGTGATGTGTTATAAAAAAAGATATTTTCAAAATGTATTTTATAAAATTGGGTATTTTAAAATATTTTCACTTAAATGTTTTCATTTTCAAGAAAAAATAAAGTTATTGCATGTTTATTTAAAACAAGTAATATATCAGCTTCTTAATTGCATCTACTTAACTTGCACTTCAAGCTAATATTATCTTTTGTAACGCCCCCTGTTCGCCTTCCCAAACTTAGGGTGCGCTACAGTGGGTTGGGTGATTTAAACAGCGGAAGATTAAGATATTCAAACAAAAATAAGGGTTCACGCCCGATCGGTTCAACATACATAATTGAAATAACGGTGTCTGTAACGAGGCAAACAAACCTCGCTGCCATAGTGTACGAATGATAACGATAATAAAGAGTTTGGTTTCTCAGACAATTATTCCAAACTGGGAAGGAAAATAGATTCAGAGTTTCATGCAGCGGAGAGTTACGCAGTGGAGACATGCATATGAAGATGCATGTCTCAGGATCAAGTTCTTATTGGGATAATCCTGCCCTCGACACCGCTGCATCCGCATCACTGCCACTAACCTGCACATTTTAGAAATAATGCACAGGGGCTGAGTACAACGTACCCCGTGAGGACATGACCCGAAAACAAATGATACCTGATTAAATATGAATGCTATGCCACACACAAATAAACCACGGGGTTTTAGAAAAACATTTGCCCGTGTTTTATCTCAAAACATTTTGCACTGTACAGTTTTTCTCACAAGGAAGACATATCTGTTTTAACGTTGTGTGACCGGAAGTTGGCCGACTTCCAAGTCACGATGAACAGTTGGGAATGGCGAACCATTCGGCCCACTGTCATCATTTAGTGCACTGGTCTCAGAACTCACCGCATTGAGACCCGATCGATTTGTGACACAGAATGTGTCTCTCCTTATCTCTCCGAAGGTATCAATACTCCATTGAGTGACCAAGTCTGAGCTTGACTCGAGACAACAGAGGATCAATGCCCCTAGAGTTTAAGAGTCGTAGCTCAGGGTTCTTTCGAAACCTGGTTCAGTTCTCGTTAAACCCAATCTCCCTGGTCAACTCGGTTGACCAGAGGAACAGATACGAATTCAAAACAGATTTGGCATAGACAATCAGTTTTAAATCAAATCAATTTGCATGCTTTTCACAAGTAGGGCTTATAGCCCCAAAATCAAGCGAAAATAGGAATAAAATCGTCCCCACCTCAAATGCTTACAGATACGGCGCAAGTAGGTTGATTTGTGATTGAAAAGCTCTCCGGTTACCCTGTGTTTCCTTCAATTGACAACACAGGAGAATACAACAAATCAGGCGAATTTCCTAGGGTCTAAATAATATTATCCTAGTTGGTGCTATACGTAAGTCCAAGGTTCGACAACTGTCTAATCGACTGACCGACTGACACGGACTCCCAATCAATAAGCGATATTTGTAAGTCAAGGTATGCCTATAACTTATTTATATATGTTTATTCATGTTAACCATTCCATGGTTATCAGATTAATCCAATCAAATCACGTATAAATATTAAACGTCTAAACTCAAATCAACAAGGTATTAATTAACTCGAATTAATTTTTCGTTTAAATACGTACCCAACCTAATTATGTAATTCACAATATTTATAAATATGTGAATGATATTCAATCAAATTGATATAACTAAATAGATAATTGAACAAAGTTTGCAAATATTGAATGAGTTAATAATAAACATAATACTTAAGTAATTATGTAATACAAGTTTACAAATAATAATCACAATAAAATAATAATAATAATAATAGTAATATGATAATAATAAAATAATAACAATAATAATATTATTGTAATAATAATAATAAAACAAGCTTTTATATATATATATATATATATATACACGATAGAGAGAGAGAGAATTAAATTTCTTTGTTCCTCCTCTCTTTTTTTTTTTTCCAATTTACGTAACATACATGTAGGAATATATATATGTATATACTATAGAGGGGATTGAAATTTCCCTTTTCCTTCTTTCATTATTATTTTTTTGTTTTTTTTTTTCTTTCCTTTCATTTACGTGAACACACACAAACACCCATGTATATACATATATCTGCGAAAAGACAACAGCACGCCTCTTCCTCCGTCGTCCGCCGGAGCAGACGTATACTGCCGCCGGCGATGGACAGAGCTTCGACCGACGCCAGTACGCCGGCCGACGAAGGCGGCGTCGACTGACGTTGGTTGCCGGCTCCAGCGACGCAGCCTCTGCGCAACCTCTGCGCAACCTCCGTTTCAGCCATTTCCAGCCAAACCAATTTTACCCCGACTCACCCCCGACCTCTAGACATCACTAGGAACAAGATGAGATGCAACACAAACCACGAAAGCAAGGTAAACTAGCAGCTGCAACAACATGAAGTAAAAGGGAGAAAACCCTACCCTCCGCACGTTTGCAGGTGGTTTATCCGGCGATCGGTCGGCGGGGGTGGCGAACAAACACTATCAAAAGCTTCCTACCATCATAAGGAACAAGAAAATATAGGTTAATCGCAGGTCCATCGTCGTTTTCGCGAGTTCTAATGAAGGTTACGGTTTTGGAAATCCTTACCAACACGCCCTGAAGATCGAGCTGTAACTTTCGCGTCTCTTAACCAAATCGACTGCTTATTGATTCTATAGAAAGCTTGAAGCACGATCTTCGTTTGGTCTTCAGAAATTGCGGTCTGAATCTCGCCCGGTTGGTCGGAAAATCGCGATGAAGGTGGTGAGTTGAAAGCTGCTGCACGGGGGTTGCGGAGAGAGATGGAATGAGCTGCTGCGTTTCCTGTCTGATCTGAATACTCTCTTGCGCCGCTATACTCTGTCCTGCAATTATTGAGGACACATGGGAGGTATGGGGGGGGTGATGGGGAGTGCCACGTGGCACGTTCCCACTCGTCGCGGTTCCGGATTCGTTATTTCATGTAATAACCCCGTTATTTGACCTTTGTTGCTTCTTAATTTGACATGCATTGTCCAATTTAGAAAATGTACATCCATGGAAATGCTCTAAATCACGAATCCTACCCGTGGGTTCAATTCCACAATTTTTGGAATTTTCCCGTTTTTCCTCCAAACTTAATAGTTCGAAAAATCATAAAATATTCCACGGGTCTCAGAATTTCATTCCGTTTGTTTCTAAAATTTTTATAAATTAATTTCAAGTATACCCTAGCTCGATGAAAGAAACGGAGCTCACGGGTGCAAGTTGTCGATTTTATCGTACCCAAAACACACTAGAAACCCCAGTTTATCGCGCACGGGTTTTCTACGTAAAGTTCGTCTGCATGGTTGCTTAGGGTTTCTTAATACGTACTCATGGACATTTTGTTTGCATGAAACGGACATGCATGCAACAACGGGTGTCAAAAATTGAGTAACGAATAATTTAAGGGCAAAAATAAATAATCCCTTTTATTTAATTATTAATTAAGCTATAAGTCGCTTAATAAAAACTCGAGATATTACATCTTTTGCATAAATGAATTTTTAAATTAAATCGTTTGAAGTACATTAACATTATTTGGCTCTATCGATTGAATAGTTTAATCATTTTGAGCTTTAGACTTTTTATTATAACTAATATATAAATTATTAGACAAAGTGTACCTTAATTTATAATATTTTTTAAATATATCGATCATACTCTCTCCGTGTTGCTTCAATTGTTATTTTTTTTTTGTTCGTCACATTTAACTGTCCATGTTATGAATTGAGACCGAGTCTTAACCAGACGAAACAAGATCCACTACGAACACACTCACACAAATGAAGAAGACGAGAATTACGTGGTTCGGTAAAATTACCTACATCCACGGAGGGTTAAGCTATGGGTATTATTGATTTCAGAAGTACAATACAAAACTCAAGTGAAGCAACTTCTCTATCCAAAAAGGCACACTAATTTCTCTGAACTGAATCTCGCAGAATTGGGAGGAGGAAGAAGATGGTTAATATTTTTTGTTACAACTAATCTTTTAACGGCTTTATTTTTACAGCCGTTAGATCTCTGCCTTGACACGTGTCCACAATCTGGAGCTGCTCTCACTAATGAAGTTGTTATATCTGAAACACGATTCTTCCTTTTTCCAAATGAGCTGAGATATTCCTCCATTCTTAGACAAAAAAAAAACCCAGCTGCAAAACTTCACTATCTCTCATGCGCAAGTCACTCCCAACATTTCTCCCTCCTGACTTGCCATGAACCTCAAATACCACTGAAACCACACCAACACATTCCCCTCAGTTTGGTCCCACTACAGAACCAAAAGAGCTGACCAAAAATCAGCTCATTCCCACCAACTCAACTCAACCAAAATTTTGAAGGTACACCCTTCTTTGTAGATGCAGACTTCAACTTCGTTTTCCAAATGGTTGCTGTTCCAAACCAATTAAAAATATTACCTGAATGTGATCTTCTCTTGCCCACATTTGAGGCATGGTCCTTAAGACACCTCAGAACACCCACAAGTGTTTTCCAAAGTGGCTTTCTTGGAGATTTCCACTTGTCTCCACTCATTTTCTGTCCCTTTTCGTTGCGGGTAATAGCCAATCAGTGGTGAGGAGTAATCTCCCTCCTAACTCTATCACTTGCTAACTAATTTTCTGAAGAATTACTCTGTTGGTTTGTCACCAAATGCTTTGGCAGCTTTTCAGCATCTGGTTCATCCTTATCAATTTCAGGTTCAACCATTGTTGTAGCATGAAGATAATACAGACTGTGTATCCGTTTTCCTCTCAGAATTTCCTTCTCATTTCTGCTGATTTTCAATGCTCCATCATATGCTTCAATCTTGCAGCCTTTAGATTCCAACACACCCAAAGATACCAAATACCTTTTCACTTCAAGAATAAATCTAACTTCGGTTAGCAGCTTGTATTCGCCATTGTGATTCTTAATCCTAACAGATCCAATGCCTTGTACTTTACAGGTATTGTCATTTCCCAGCATTACTGAACAACTCTCCATTAGCTTCAAATCTACAAACCAGTCCATGTACTGACATATATGGAAAGAGCATCCAAAGTCTAGTA
Source organism: Plectranthus barbatus (assembly GCA_026898455.1). NCBI lineage: Eukaryota > Viridiplantae > Streptophyta > Magnoliopsida > Lamiales > Lamiaceae > Plectranthus > Plectranthus barbatus. The sequence continues at coordinate 956,641 of JAPKLW010000038.1, read as the reverse complement.
TCCAACTCTCACTTCTATTGACTTCAGTAATGCTCAAAACTTCATCTTCAAAGTCTAGCACAGCTTCAGCAACATTGCTGCGGTTTTAGAATAGTTGTTTCCCTTTCAAAGTGAAGCAGTCTTTAATCAAATGGTCTGGTTTCTTGCAGTAATGGCAAGTCCTTGTCTCAATTCGAGGTTGTAGTTCTCTGTTTTCAAGTTGTGTAGGTGTTGTTGTTTTAGAATCAAACTCTTTTCTTTTGTTGAAGTCCCTTCTAAACATTGTATTTTCACCACCTTTCTTTACGAGTAAACCAACCCCTTCAATGCTGGTGGATTGATTTTCAGATAGCTTTTCAATTTCCTTACCTTGTTGCCCCCGCTTAGCAAACAAACCCATACCTGATTGATCATAACTTCTTCCATCAGACAGCTTTTCTATTTCTCTCTGTTTAATAGCAGCCAACACATCCTCGAGGGTTATACCCTCCGACCGGCCATACACCATTGCATCATGAATGTTCAAGTAGGACTTTGGAAGGGCGTTGAGAAGATGTATAGCCTTGTCTTCATTATTAATTTCTTCACCTATTCTTTCAAGCTCATCTATAGCCTTATGGAACTCATCCAACTGGTCCAGGAGGCTCCTGTTTACAACCGTTTTTTCATGTATATACGGTTGGCAATGGATTTGGTCATGTACAGGCTCTGCAGTTTCTTCCATATGTCGGGCGGTGTCTTTTCCCTCGACACTTCACGTAGTACCTTGTTATCAAGACTAAGCAGTAGAGTGCCCATTGCACTATCCATCAATCTGGCCTTCTTATCAGCAGTTTCTCCCACAAATGCCTTGTCTGCATCGGGTAGGAGAGCGTCGGCTAACCCTTCCTTGGTTAGGATGGCTCGGATCTTGATCTTCCAGAGCCTGAAATCGTTCTTCCCCAAAAAATTTTCGATCTCAAATCGACTTCCAGCCATGAATGTTATGCCACAGAAAAATCCAATACCGAATTCACCAGAGTAGTAACAACAATATCACAACTGATTATCAACACTCTGCTCACTCACAGAATTAAACTTGGCATCAAACCGCCCAAGTATCAGAATATCAACCACCACCTTCAACTCCAAATTCCAAAATCAATAACAGATATCACAACACAAGAAACCAAGGACACACGCGAGTCACTGCTGATTACAGAGGGGTTGCAGAGATGAATAAAAATCCCCAAAATTCAGAACGGAGAACTTAACCCAATACTTACCCAGAAACTGAACTGAAATCCGGTGACACAATTCGTGCTGATCCAAGCTTCACTACTTTATTGCAATGAAAGAACCTTAAGCGCTTCCCACGGACGGCGCCAATTGTTATGAATTGAGACCGAGTCTTAACCAGACGAAACAAGATCCACTGCGAACACACTCACACAAATGAAGAAGACGAGAATTACGTGGTTCGGTAAAATTACCTACATCCACGGAGGGTTAAGCTATGGGTATTATTGATTTCAGAAGTACAATACAAAACTAAAAAAAACTCAAGTGAAGCAACTTCACTATCCAAAAAGGCACACTAATTTCTCTGAACTGAATCTCGCAGAATTGGGAGGAGGAAGATGATGGTTAATATTTTTTGTTACAACTAATCTTTTAACGGCTTTATTTTTACAGCCTTTAGATCTCTGCCTTGACACGTGTCCACAATCTGGAGCTGCTCTCACTAATAAAGTTGTTATATTTGAAACACGATTCTTCCTTTTCCAAATGAGCTGAGATATTCCTCCATTCTTAGACAAAAAACCCAGCTGCAAAACTTCAGCATCTCTCATGCGCAAGTCACTCCCAACAATCCACTTATTTAAAATGAAAAGTTAAGACACATTCATTAATAAAATATTAAATTCCTATATTTATACTCATATTGATTATTATATCAAAACCCAATGTGACAATTCTCTTGGGACATAAGGAGTTGTATTTAATATGGAACTAATTTGATTAATAAGGATCAATCTGTGCCTTACAATAGTATGGCCACGTTTGATAAATGAAAAAAAATAATAACAAATATTCTTATTTTCACGGTTTCTGTTTAGGTGTTCTAAATCTTTATAAATAAGATTTGTACGATATTTGTTTTCCTTGTTACATTATGATTTAGTTTTTAAAATTGAGTATACAATTTAAATGAGATATATTACAATTAAAATGGATTTCTCGCTTTAACAATTGCACTTTATTTAAACTATATTGCTTTTCTAAAGTCAAAAAACTTTTTTTTCAAAATGTTTTTATTATAATTTAAATTCAAAATATATATAAACAAAGACAAAATGTTTAAATTATTTAAGTCTCAATTTTGAGAGAATCCACAGACATTTGTTTATACAATTATACCGTAAATAATTCGACTAAAATTCCCAGTTATAACTCGAACCCATAAATAATAATATAATCAATTAATTAAAGCAAATTGCTTAAATTTACTTACATTCTGAGGTTAGATATGGTTTAATGAATGTTGAATGTTGTTAGGGTTCTTCCAAGACAGTCAAAACTGTGAAACAAACCTGTTTATTGAATAATAACACAACCACAAACTCCCCCTTCATTACAAAAGCAATCTGATTTGGATGTGGGAGAAACAAACAATACATATGTGGTAGTTCATTTTAAAGTTTAGTTTGTCCGTACAATCGGAAGAGGCTGAAAGCCGAGATGGCGGAGAGCACCACCAGCGACAGGCTCAGCAGCACCGCACTCGCGATTCCCTCTCCGATCTGGTTGCAAAACTTGCCGTACATGTCGCAGATCTTCATCCACTGCAGCTCCGCCTGCCCCAGCTTGGCCACCGCCGCCGACTGCGCCGCTGCCGCCACCGCCGCCACGCTCAAATAAGCCATCACCTGAATCAAGAAAGCATGCTGCTTAGACAACTCCACTCGATCTCCAAATATTAATTGGCAATACAAAAATGCAAGAATCGATATATATACATACTTGATCGCCGCAGAAGATGGCCCAAGCCAAGGGCTTGTTGAAGAGCACGCTCCCCCTCATCACGCATCGAATCACTTGTGCGAGCGAGTAGGCTGCCGCTACGCCGTTGGTTATTACCAACAAACTGAAACATTGATTCACTTCAACATCATCAGTTATATTAATTTGATTCGATATAACTTCCAACAAACTAAAAAGGCTTACACAAGGGCTTTCATGTCTGTAAACTTAGCTTTTCTCTTCATTCCGAAGATTTCCTTAACTTGGGTGTCGGTTCCAACAAGAAGAATGGAAACAAGGGCCAAACCGCAGATCAAACACCTCAATCCCAACTCAGCAACCCTCACTCTCTTATCAAGCACCCTTAAATGGCTGTACACTGCCACAGTGCCAGGACTCACACCCACGCCAAGATACCTCATTCTTGCAAACCACAAACACAGACTGTATATCCCTGGTATTTGTTTAGTGAGATTCTTGATGATGATGGTGGTGGTGGAAGGGGTGAAGAATTATATATTTATGGAGAGACCTGAAACAGCATTTAAAATGGAATGCGTAAGAGTCAGGATGGAGGACTGATTTTCTGGGGAGGAGCAAAGGTTTGTGCTTCCAAGAAAATCAAGCAGAGCGCCCTTTCATTTAATGCACAAAATCAAACATATCAGATCATCTATCTCTCTGTCCCTTCCCTGCTGTATAAGGATTCTTACTGTTATTTTTATTTTTTTTTTAACTTTCTTGGATTTTAATTTGTTTGTTGATCATATAAATAATGGAATTCTAATAAGTTTATATTTTGAGTTTCAATGTTGATTGAATGATAGTTGATCATTGTGGTTGTTGATGTCGAATTTTGTTGTTTTTGATTTAAAAGAATATTCGTACAAAAAAGGGATAATTGAGCAGTAAATTTGTGAAATATTGAGAGATATAATTTGCAGAAACCCTAAACCGGGAAGTTTTCATTATCATAGCTAAAATCAGTGTTTATATACATAGTTGGAAGAAACAAAAATAAGCTTCTAGATAAGGAAAGTATAACTATCAACAAACTCTCAACCCTATCAAGATACTTTGCATGATATTTTTCCATGCACGTGAGTTTGCAGCATGTTGGTCCCGAGATCAGAATTTGTAATGCACAATAGAAATTTGAATAAGGTTGCACTTATCCAAACTGGTTATTATGTGCCAGTTTGATTTGTCAAAACTTAGCTTTTAAGGTCACTTTATTAGTTAATCAGTTTCGAGGTATACTTCAACACTTAAGTGTTGAGTTTTAAAGATAAGAAAACTTATAAATGAAAGCTATAAATGACAAAAGGTTTATAGTGGTTCGGACACAAAAGTCATACGTCCACTCTTTAGACGAAGTCTGGAAATCTACTAAGTATCGGATTACAGAGTGCTCCCATAATCTATCACTAGCTGGTGAATGACTCGTCCACCAGTTCACTAGTTCACTCGCCCGATCCTCTGACATCCTTCACTTCTCAGCCTCCTGGAGTGTGGGTACACCACGCAACCTCCGAGCCAGAATTGAAGTTTGTATAGTTCTCCCTGAAACTGACGATTTGCGGCTAAATGCCTGTGATAGTTAAGGTACTGAGAGTACTTGACTGTTGTGTTCTTTCTTAAAAAGAAAGAAACACAAAATAAACTATAGAACATATGTTCTAAGTCTCGTGTTCACTAAGTGACACACGGTAAGCTTGTGAAAGTCTCGAACGCTTGAGCAAGAAATTTGGCAAAGTTTTGGCTCACTTGAAAATCAAAAGTTCGGTGTGTTGATCTCTTGTAGTACTCGGCTATTTATAGTTGAGGATTCTGATCAGATTTGAATTTAGAGCCATTTAGAAACAAATCAGATGATGCCCAATTTGATTCCATCTTCTGCTGAGAACATGTGCTTTTCAGGGAATTTTGTTCCTGCTCCCGCTTTTTCTAACTTTGAATGTTGACTATACACCTTTGTGTCAGAATGGTTATTTTAATCAGTCCGAGGAATCAAGACTAAAGTCTTCAGTTTTCACACTTTAAGGAATCTCCAATCCTTAAGTCTGAACTTGCTAACACCATTCCTTATATGATTATTTTTGTCTCTATGCGTGGGGATTAAAACTAGATATTCCATGCTGATGTCGTCAATATGGAAACTTCATGTTGGCTCATGTCACTAGTTTGAACATTGATCCCCAAACTGACTAGTTTGATATTTGAAACTGGTGAATCAGTTTCTAGCTTGAGTTTCCAAACTAATTAGTTCCAACCTGATCTTTTCTAGACTGATCAGTTTCATATTAGTCTTTAGTTTGTCTGAGTCTTTTGCATCCACAAACTGATTCTTCAATTTGTTCTTCAATGAGCTCCAATTACAACTTAATAAAAGACCTTAAAGGACTTTATATTTAACATCAAAGGTAGGGCTAATCTAGAGACTCTCTAAACTAGTTTTGACCCATCAAAACAAAATAAGGATAAAGAAATTTCTAACAACCAAATTTCCTAACACAGTAGCAGCTCGAGCTTTATTCATTTTCCTTTGTCCACATGCATAAACCTCAACAGCCTCCCCCCCTCCTCAAGCTGCACTTTCCATAGTCGCAACTTGGACAATAATGAGAGGAAAATGTGAACTGGGACAACTTTCGTGAAGATGTCGCCTATTTGAGAAGATGAAGAAACATGAGTGGGAGTGATGAGGCTAGACATAAACACATTTCGAACCACGTGATAGTTGATCTCAATATGTTTGGTTAGCTCATGAAAAATTGGGTTTTCTGTTATATGAACAACAACATTATTATCGCAACAAATCGGGATTGGAAGCTTAGGTGAACAACCAACATGTGGGTGAGCCATTGTAATTCATGTACAGTTGCAGCCATGGCTTGGTACTCAGCTTCGGCTATGGAGCAAGCGATGGTGGGTTGTTTCTTGGACTTTCAAGAAAGAATGCGATCACCCATGAAAATGCAAAATCCAGACAAAGATCAATGTAGTCTTACATGCTCCCCAATCAGAGTCAGAAAATGCACGTAACTGGAGAGATGTATTGGCAGGATAGAAGATCCCTCGAGAGGGACAAGTGGAAAGATATTGTAGTACATGTAAAGCAGCCTGCTAGTTAGGTTGTTGTGGCGAGTGCACAACCTGACTGAGTTGTTGCACTACGTAGGTAAGGTCAGGGTGTGTGTAGTTCAAATATAGGAGTCTGCGAACTAGATGACAATACTATTCAGGTTGCTCAAATAAAGAAGAAGAAACATCATCTTCTGCAAGAAAACGGAGCCCAGGTGGAAAGGGAGTAGAGGCTGGAGAACAATTAAACATGTCAGAATCTCGCAAAATATCAGTGGCATATTTTAACTGAGCAATGAAAATACCATCTGCAGAGCGTGTGAATTCCATCCCAAGGAAATACTTGATAGACCCAATATCTTTGATAGTGAATAGGAAGTGTAGGTAAGGCTTGACTCTCTCAATAATGTGTAAGTTGGATCCTGTGAGCAACATATCATCTACATAGACTGTTAGAAACGCAAAACAATCATTGTTGAGGGTGTTTTTGTTCGGGTACGGAGCCCCGAGAACTTGTTATCGGATAACACAGAAAACAAAAAAAGTAATACTTTGTAAAATAACAGACAATAATTGTCACAAAGAATCAAACCGAATAGACTGATGAGATCGACAACTATCGTCGTAATGTCAGTCCGAACCAGCCAGATAATCTTATAACAAATACAATCTTTCAAACAGAACTTTCTTAGAAAAATAGCAGTATTATGAAATTTTTAAGACTAACATGAGTGTCGAAAAATTGATTTACAAGGGGTACTTATAGAAATTAAGGCTAGCTAGGGTTTTTTATATTTATGCCAGGTGGGTCGTTAATGAGCTCCAGATTTATCGGAGCTTTTACGCATCTCTTCCATAGCTATTTATGAGAATTCCATGATCTTATCCTCCCGCTATTTAATGACTTTTCCGACCATTGGACAATTGTCCCGCAACCGTTGATCGAACTGCTTTTTCTATTGATCAAACTGTTGCGGACTAGTCAAATCGGACTACTTTCTCCTTTGGGTTGTTTTTTCTTCTCAGACTATTTTTTCTTTTGGGCCGGCCGGCTAAGTGGACTACCTTCATTTGGGCCAACCAACTGCTTATCCTGCAAAAGACCGTTAATGGGCCATATTTTGGACCCCTAGATGGGTCGATTGTCATTGTACCCCAACATACTTCACCAACTTGTGTCTTAGTGTAACCGGGTGGGGGAAGCATGTAAATATCATTTGAGAGATAACTCTGGAGGAACGCATTGTTGACGTCAATTTGATGTAGAGGCCAACCTTTTGCGGCAGCAATGTCAACCAGCAACCTGACTGTTACAATCTTTACAACATGAGAGAAAACATCAGTGAAATCTTCACCTTCGATTTGAGTAAAACCTTTTTGCAAAAAGCCGAGCTTTGTAATGCTCAATACTACTATTAGAGTTACACTTGACTTTGTACACCTATTTGCAGTCAACAACTCGTTTACCTTTTGGCAATATAGTGAGCTCCCGTGTGTTGTTTTTCTCAAGTGCATCTAGTTTGGCTTGCATCGCTTCCTACCACTTCACGTTAGTTCTATCTTGATTATAAGTATTAGGTTCTTGGAAAGAGGACAATAAAGCAACTAAATCTGTAAATGCACAAGCAGTAGGACAAGTAACAAGAGGAGATGTTGTAGGGATTTTCTGGCGAACCGAATCACCAAATCCAAATAAACCGGACCATTTCATGGATGTTGAGAGAAATTACCAATTCAATAAACCTAGCATGCTCCTATGAATTTAATGCAATGGATATACGAGTTTACCTTAACTCCTAGTGTCAGATCCGATCTTTTGCGTTTGAATTCCAATCCCTTGATTCAACGACGCGATTTGATTAAAACTGCGAAAACAAAAATTAGAACCAGATCTAATTTTAAGAATAAATCAAATAAAGAAAAGAAGAGAAAATAATATGTTCTCCAGATTAGGTCTTCAGATCTGTACCCCAATGCTATTCAATCCTGCTACTAGTGAGGATTCCACAGGACTGTGATTGTGTAGGCCGGAGTCGAATTTCTTCTCTCCCAAACACAACAGGCGCCCCCCTGCTCTCTCTCTCCCTAGGGTTTCAACTAATTTGAATGTTCTGAGGTGGCTTGGGTTTCAGAGATAGAACTGTCTATTTATAGACCTAGGGTTTTAACCCTAATGGGCTACTGGGCCTCTTTTCAGCATATTTAACCCTAATGGGCTACTGGGCCTCTTTTCACGAGAGCGTGAGTTGTGTCTGATAGTAGGCTGTTGCTCGTGAATAAAAGATGAGGAATGAGTATGAGTAGAAGCTGATGTACAGGGTGTGTTCTAAGTGGTTGGTGAGGATTAGAATGAACCAGTATCATCTGTGGTAGACAGAAGGGGAAGACAAGTAGGAATTATAGGAGTGTTCGAGCTTTCAGTGAGTGATGGAAGTGTGGTTTCATAGAATATAACATCTCTTGATATAATGGTTTTATTGAGTTCAGATATGTCTAACTTGTAGACTTTTTTGTGGTAGGATACCTAATGAAAACCCCAGAATAAGACCTGCTATGAAACTTATCTTTAGCAGGTTTTTTTGATTAATACATAGAGGGAGCAGCCAAAAACTTTGAGGTTGGAATAGTCAGGTAGTTTATTGTGAAGGATATTATGATAGGGACATTTCCAGTCAAGAACAGGAGATGGTAACCGGTTGATTAGATGAGTGGCAGTAAGCACGGGTTCCCTCCATAATTTCTTGGGTAATTTGGAGAGTAAAAGAAAAGCACGGGCTATTTGAATAAGGTGTTTGTGCTTTCTTTCAACGACTTCATTCTGTTGGGGTGTGTATGGGCAGGATCTTTGGTGTAATATATCAAGTTCATTGAACAAAGAAAGGCAATAATCATTGAAAAATTCAGTGTCGTTATCATAACGGAAGGCTTTGACATGCTTATTGAACTAGGTGTGAGTGAATCGAAGAAACGTGTTAAGAGTTTAGCTGACTTAAGATTTATGTTGGAGTAGGAATGTCCATGTACATCGGTTAAAATCATCTACTAGTGTGAGGAAGAATCGTGAACCAATCAAATAAATAGTGTGATACGGACCCCAGAGGTCGATGTTAATCATATCAAAACATGCATTACTTTTAATGGTGCTATGTGTAAATGCTTCACGATGTTGTTTGGCAATCACACAAATGTCACAAGAATGAGAAGTAGGAGCATTTGGAACATGGATACATGATTTCATGTGATCTAGAACTTTATTAGAAGGGTGGCCTAGTCGTGAATGCCACAAAGACACATCAAAAGAGAGATTCCATGTAATATGAGTTGAATGGGAAATATTATGTGAGGGAGGCTTGTATGGCTGAGGATGTGAAGGACTTGGGAGTGAGTATGTAGAGATTCTTGACCACTGCTCTAGCAGCACTTATATTGTTATTGTTAAGGTCCTGCAGCAGACAACACGATCATAGAACTTACAACATAAGTGTGGGTCTCTTGAAGCTTTGCAAACTAAGAGTAGGTTGAATTTGAAAGATGGAATGTGCAGTACTGATAGGGGTGTAAACGAACCGAGCCGAGCCGAGTAGTGGGTTGCTCGAGCTCGGTTCGTGCGATTCTCACTCTGCTCGAGCTCGGCTCGAGTTCGAAATTTTTTTTAATTTTGGAGCTCGAGCTCGAGCTCGTTTGTAAAAGCTCGAGCTCGGTTCGAGCTCGGCTCGAGTTCGGTTCGTTTAGGCTGTAATCGAACTAAAGCTCGTGAGCTCGAGTTCGAGCGCAAGCTCGTTTGTAAAAGCTCGGCTCGAATTCGATTCGGCAATATTATAATCGCGCTCAACGAGAGAGAGCAGCAGCACAACGAGAGAGAGAGAGGGCGGTGACAAGATTTGAAGGCAGCAGCACAACAAGAGAGAGCAGCACACCGAGAAAGAGGGTAGCAGTCCAAATCGGCGCGGTCGCCGTTGCCTTGCCTGGGATGCTACGCAGGCGCTGCACAGGGGGGGGAATTTGGGGGAGGGAGGCTGCGCACAGACGAATGGGATGCTACGCAGGCGCTGCACAGGCGGGGGGAATTTGGGGGAGGGAGGCTGCGCATGAAATGGGGGAAGAAATTGGGGATAAGGCGGGGGGGTGAATTTGGGGGGGAGGCTGCGCAGAGAGGAAATGGGGGAAGAAATTGGGGATAAGGGTTTAGGTAATTAGGTTTTTTTAATTTTATTTTAATAAATATTTTTTAATATAAAATTTATATTTGATATCTGAATTTTTTTTAATTATAAATTAAGATTTTTAATAGTTTATATAAAGTATAATTAATAGTTATAAATTTAAGAGTTTGTTTTAAAAAAAATATTATAATTTATTAGTTTTTATAGATATATCATATACTATGTATTAATATTTGTATTTTGAGTAATTATAACTTAGGAGTTTGGATTTATTTATATTATATGCATATATTATTCATATGTATTTGTATTTTGAGTAATTATAACATAGGAGTTTGTTTTAACTATATTTTTATTCTTACTTTATAATTTAATAAGTTATATGCATAAATTATTCATATATATTTGAATATTG
>JAPKLW010000038.1:932718-945987 GCA_026898455.1 Plectranthus barbatus | reverse complement strand
ATATTGAGTAACTAACTTTGGAGTTTATTTTAATTATATATTTTTATTTTACTGTACTATTATCTATAATTCTAGCAAAAGTATTATGATTTAATGATTTTAATAGATATATCATATACTATTCATTAATATTTGTATTTTGAGTAATTATAACATAGGAGTTTGTTTTAACTATATTTTTATTCTTACTTTATGATTTAATAAGTTATATGCATATATTATTCATATATATTTGAATATTGAGTAATTAACTTTTGAGTTTATTTTAATTATATATTTTTATCTTACTGTACTATTATCTATAATTCTAGCAAAAGTATTATGATTTAATGATTTTAATAGATATATCATATACTATTCATTAATATTTGTATTTTGAGTAATTATAACATAGGAGTTTGTTTTAACTATATTTTTATTCTTACTTTATGATTTAATAAGTTATATGCATATATTATTCATATATATTTGAATATTGAGTAACTAACTTTGGAGTTTATTTTAATTATAAATATTTTTATCTTACTTTACTATTATCTATAATTCTAGCAAAAGTATTATGATTTAATGATTTTAATATATATATATATATATATATATATATATATATATATCATATAATATGCATTAATATTTATATTTTGAGTAATATAACTTATGAGTTTGTTTTAATTATATAATTATATCTTACTTTTTCATTATATATTCATTTTAACAAAAGTATTATGATTTAATTGTTTGTACAAGCTTATTATACATTAATATTTGTATATTGAGCAATGTAACTTATGAGTTTGTTTTAATTGTATATTTTTATCTTAACTTTCCACTATGTGTTCATTTTTTAAAATATATTAAAATTTAAAAGTATATACAAACATTATTATTTCAATAATAATATATTGTTTGTTTAAGTTTCTATTAGATTTACAAATAACATAAATTTCTCATAAAATGAATTGTTTCAATTTTTAAATGAAATTAACTAATTTGATTAAGTGAAATTTTAAAAATCACATATATCTAGGAAATTATATTTGGAAAAATTATCACTCATATAACTAATTTTCATTCCAAATTTAATATTTATCTTAATTTTTATATAAATTAAGTTTTTTATATGGTATGGTTTGTTTAATCATATTATTGTTTTCAAATAAATATGAAATATAATTATATAATAATAAAAAGTATATAAATAGAAAAATATATAATTATTAAAATTTAATTAAAAACGAGCTTATTCGCGAGCTTATTAACGAGTATACTCGCGATATCTTAAACGAGCCTATTCACGAGCCTGTTCACGAACCTGCTCGCGAGCATGTTAAACGAGCCTGCTCGCGAACCTGCTCGCGAGCCTGTTAAACGAGCCTGCTCGCGAGCCTGGTTAACGAGCCTGCTCGCGAACATGTTCGAGATCGAGCTCGATTCGAGCTCGAACTCGAACATGCTCGCGAGCCTGACGAACCGAACACATCCGAGCTCGAGCTCGGCTCGATAATTTTATCGAGCTCGACTCGGAGCTCGAGCTCGGTTCGTTTATTAAACAATCGATCTTCGATCGAGCTTTTTTCGAGTCGATCTCCGAGTAGCTCACGAGTAGCTCGGCTCATTTACACCCCTAAGTACTGAAAGGAGAGTAAGATTGGATGACAATCTCAAATTACCAACATGAGAAACATGTCGTATGCTGCCATCAGGAAGACAGACTGGTGTTGTAGTATGTATATGAGTAGGTTTGAGTAGAAGGTCTAGCATAATGCACATATGACTAGTAGCTCCGGTGTCCATAATCCAAGAATCTAAAGTAATGTAGTCATCAAGCATAGAACTGAAACATGTAGTTATAGAGCTACCTGCAAAGTTTGGAAGATATGCCATATTCACCACTTCGGCATCGGGAGGAGAAGCAACAGGTAGGGCTTCATTGCAGGCAAGTAGGGTGTGTAAAACAAGAGCAACAACATTATGGCTTCTCTTCTTACTAGAATCATACCTATTTGGATACCCAACTAACTTGAAGCACCGATCATCTGTGTGACTAGGTCACTTGCAGTGAGAGCAAGTCATGATAACTGTGTCACGTCTAGGAAATGAGCTCGTGATTCCAGTTGGAATAATGTTTAGCATGAGCATTGCCACATTGTCTGCACCCATGTGAATAGTATTGGCAACCTGCCTATTTTGCTCATCTTTGATCATCATGGAATATATTTTGTTGATTGAAGGAAGAGGCTCGAGCATCAAGATTTGATTTTTCTCAATCGTGAAGGAATCATTTAACCCTAACATAAACTCCATTGTTCGATCTTTCATTCTAATCTCATCAAATACAGCCGAAGCATCATTCAATGCAGCCTGAGCACCAAGTATAAAATCTGCGGATTTATCATTGCCATACTTCTGTATGATGGCTTCACAATCTAACCCATGCCTTATAGCATCCAATTGATGAATGAGATCTTTTAATTTTCCATAGAACTCAGTAACAACACAACTATCCTATCGCATATTTGCAATATCTCGCTTGATTTGAAACATAAGAGAAAGGTTGGTAACAATGTACCGTTCCTCAAGTTCATGCCACAAAGCAGAGGCGGAGCTCACATAGGTGAATTGGTTGATTAGGTCCTCGGATATGGAGGACTTTAACCAGGACAACACCATGTTATCAACTTTCCGCCATCTTCAGAGTCGTCGGCGGTCGGATGCAAGTGCCATCAACTATTCTCAGTTTATCATTCGAAATTAATGCGGTTATAGCCGCAATGCGCCACATACGATAGTTGGAGTCGGTGAGTGAAAATGATACGAGTTGCATGCCTGGATGATCAGATCCATGGATGAATAACTGCTCCTCGTAGAAGGCATCATCTTCAGTTGAAGCCATGATGAACAATCACCGAATGAAATCAAAGAAATATACATGTGAATGATACCATGTGAAATATTGAGAGAGATAATTTGCAGAAACCCTCAAACCAGGAAGTTTTCATTATCATAGCTAAACTCAATGTTTACAATGATTTACAAGTGTTTATATACACAATTGGAAGAAACGAAAAGAAGCTTCTAGTTAACGAAACAGTAACTAATTCTCAACAAACTCTCAACCCTATCAAGATACTTTGCATGATATTTTCCATGCACGTGAGTTTGCAGCAGCAGCTCGAGCTTTATTCATTTTCGTTTGTCCATGTGTATAGACCTCAACAAAATTGAATGTAGAGAGTAGAATAATAAAATAAATGTCAGAGATCAAACATTTTTATTGCTTTCTTTTTATGAGGAATTAATGTGTTTCATTAAAATGAAAGTCATATATATATGATCACAATACATTGAATGCAACTATTGGTGAAATGAGGAGACCCTTCAGGTCAAAAAGCTCTCCGAACAGTCGCAACTCATTGATTAGAGCCTTAAATTACTATGCCGAAACACGCCTTCGGGCATGCATTCGAATGTCCGCTATATGAGTCCTTCGTCTTCGGTGGTTCTTCGGCTTGGATCTATCCGAAGAGCTTGCCTTGGCCACTTCATTAGCTTTCCACTTGGATTCTCTTATTTGATGGGCTTGGAAATGAGCTTGTACATTTTGGGATCATAACCGTGGTTAATAATAATCTCATGTTATTTAATTTAGTCTAAAATTAATCTTATGTAATCAACGACCGAACATATATTTTTAATTTATGAGTATAATATCAATTATTTTAACTTATTTCGTTTCTAAAAGTCATGATCAAATTATCATTATTCAGTATCGATGTTTATATAATTAGTTTTGTAAATTAAGATTTTTTTTCCCAACTCTTTATATCACCGTATCTTCCTCATCAATTTATATAATTTATGATTTAATATTATAATAAATCCAGGCTCTTGAGTTTCATATAATTACACGATAAATAGAGGATTTTCTTTTTGACAAAGCACAAACCACACACCAATGTTGGTTACAAGATCTGTGGAGAATAACTGAAAACACTGCAAATTATTATATCTAGTACAACAGGTTTTTACAACTATGTCTGCAGGTACTGCTAATACGAGAATAATTAAATAAAAGGAAATAATAATATTAAATAAATAAAAAGAAGTGCAAAAAGCACAGCCGAGTCGAGGAAGCTCTCTTCCCGCAAGACAAATACGCCGACGTAGTGCTCGTCTAATGGCGGTTTATCCCCAAAGGTAAAACGACTTCGTCCTTTACGAGGCAGCACCGCAAGTCGCAAAGGCTCCGGCGAACTGAATGAGAGGCGAAACTGAGTTGCAGCAGAACAACAAAAAAGACGCAGCAATATGAGGGAAAAGTTGCAGTATTTCTGGCTACGTGAGTTGTCTAATGTTTGGGGAACCGGGGAACAAGAGACAACACAATGCAAGTGTATTTATAGGCGAGTTCCACTAGGGGGAGCATGTCTCTCCATCAATGCTGGAGACGTTACGGTTTTGTAACCGACGAGCCATTCAAGACTCTTCATGGTGAGGTGTTAAATGTGGTGTAACTCCCACATTCAAATGATGCAACATGTCGTTGCACTTTTGTGTAATTCAACATGTGCAAAATGTGCACATTCAATTGCAACACATGAAATGTGGTGTAACTCCCACATTCAAATTGCAACATATGTTTTCAAATTGCAACTCATGTTTACACACCTCAAAATATAGATTAATTACATTAATCTATCATTGTGGGACACTTCACTTATTACATCTCACTTGTGTAATAACCCACCAACCGTATCACTTCGTGGACTCATTTCTCACTCACCGGAATTCGGATTTGAGAAAACAAATATACCGCGATCATCTACTCTTCGCGTAGATTATGTTGGTAATATTTAATTACGACGAAATTAAATATTTCACATCGGGAATTTATTACAAAGTACCCGAATTACCAACAATCCCCCCCATGAATGGAAATGCCAAAATGCATGATGCATAGCCAACTCAGTTTCGAGAACTGTTAATGCACCTGAACATGTAGCTTGTGGCTTTGAACCGTTCATCTTCAATGCTGTCGGGCACACTGGCGGCTTAGTGGTATGGATACCTTGAACTAATCCTCCTTGGTGTGTACCGAGACAACAACATTGAAACATTAACATTTCAACCTCTATTCGTTCTCACGTTTGGTTCCATTACAGGCCATGGACACCCCCTTTGGATTCATAAGTGTTCATTTGAAGCGGCTCCCACTTCCACTTATATAGGTGACCTCCTATTCCGAGCATTCCTGTCTAGCTCAACCATCACGAGGTTTTCAGGAGTCATTAAAAGTCACTTAGGACTTAACCTATACCACATGCAGGTTCATAACACCTCATATGCTATCTTTAGGGAAGGGTAGATAAGTCATTTTCCAAGGCATCGCCACTAGAAAGACATTATCTTGTCGGTGTTATCACTCGAACTTGTGTAGCTTGGTTGTCCCATTGAACCTAGTTCTTGGGATCTCCAATCATCTAGGTTGGGTATCCACTACACTCATTCATAATGTGGATTTCAATCCCATTCCCTCTAGCAATTTGCACATTTGATCTCGGTTTAACCCTTTGGTTAGCGGATCCGCAAGGTTATCAATTGATTTCACATAATCAATAGATATTACACCATTTGAGATCAAGTGTCTAACGGTATTATGTCGACGACGTATATGTCTCGACTTACCGTTGTACATATTATTCTGTGCACGACCAATAGCTGCTTGGCTATCACAATGAATCATCACTGACGGCACATGCTTGTTCCAACACGGAACATCCTCTAGAAAGTGTCGAAGCCACTCCGCTTCTTCACCTGCTTTATCTAGAACGATAAACTCTGATTCCATCGTGGAACGAGCTATACAAGTTTGCTTCGTGGACTTCCACGACACTGCCCCCCACCGATCGTAAATACGTATCCACTTGTGGAGTGGGAGTCATTTGAATCAGAGATCCAATTCGCATCACTGTACCCTTCAAGTACAGGTGGAAAACTTGTATAATGCAAACCCAAGTTAAGAGTATACTTCAAGTATCTCAAAACTCTCACAAGAGCCTTCCAGTGATCACTACTGGGATTGCTCGTGTATCGACTCAATTTGTTTACCGCATATGCAAGATCCGGTCTAGTACAGTTAGTCAGATACATTAGACTACCGATGACCCTTGCATATTCCTCTTGACCAACAGGGTCACCTTTGTTTTTAACAAAGTGAACATTGAGCTCTAACGGTGTTTTGGCTGTCGAACTATCATAGGCATTGAACTTCCTTAGCACTTTCTCAACATAATGAGATTGTGATAGGACAATTCCATTAGGTTGCCTTATGATTTTGATTCCAAGAATCACATCAGCCACACCCATTCGTTTGGTATCAACAATCATTTGTTGATTCCTACTCATGATCAACATGTCATCTCCCTCTCTTTGTTTAAAGCCTTTCGCCACAAGGCGAGCTTTATACTTATCAACCGAACCATCGGCTTTATACTTTCTTTTAAGGATCCATTTACATCCTAAGGGCTTACAACCTTTTGGGAGATCGGCCAAAATCCGAGTATGATTTTGCATAATTGACTCAATCTCACTATTAATGGCTTCTTGCCATAGTGAGGCATCGGGTCTAGCTAAAGCTTCTTTAATGGTTCGAGGCTCATCATCTAACATATAGGTGATGAAGTCCGGACCAAAACTTTTTGCCACTCTAGCCCTCTGACTACGTCTCAGTTCTTCCTCTATAGGAGTAGAACTAGTAGCCTCTTCATGTGTCCTTTTTCTAGACATAGACGGTACATCTTCCTTAACTTTACAAGGATAGATGTGCTTAAAGAATATAGAATTCCTTGACTCTATAGTGGTGCCTTCGGTCACATTCGGATTATCCGACTTGTGCACCAAAAATCGATAGGCAGCACTATTCAAAGCATACCCTATAAAGATGCAATCGATTGTTTTAGGTCCAATTGCAACTTGTTTGGGTAAAGGTACTTCGACCTTTGCTAAACAACCCCACACCTTTAGATACTTGTAGGAAGGTTTTCGACCTTTCCACAACTCATAAGGTGTCTCCTCTTTCCCTTTAGAGAGGTATCTTGTTCGAATCATCTTGATTCGACTATACAATTGATTTTCAGCCTCTTCTTTATAATAAATTTATAAAGGCATCAACCGTTTCATCTTTACTTTTCAACAAGTAGAGATAATCAACATTTGGTGCAACCATAAGAGTAATAAAACACTCTTTCCCACCTCTAGTTTGCACCATCACACAAATTCGTGTGTATCAACTCTAGAGGTTTAGTGCTCCTCTCGACTGAATTAAATGGCGTTCTTGCCTCAACACAAACTTCACATTTAGTTGTTTATAATTCAGTCACTTTTAGTAAATTACTAAACTCTCTATTGCATTAAGATTTACACGTCACAATCTTACATGCCACAAAGAAGAGCACTCAATCAAATAAGAAGAAATAAATTCAACTTTATTGATATTCTTTCCGGCTAGGCGTCGTGCCATTACATTCAAACTTGAGATAACCTCTATCTAGGCACACAAGTCATCATCCCAATCACTATCGGGTTCAACATAGTTGGCATCCACCTTTGCTTTGCCTTTATACTTAGGCTTTTTGCATTGATTCGCCATATGCCCACTCTTGTTACAATTGTAGCAAACACCCTTGAACTTTAGGTTCTTGAAACACAATCCCCTTGTTCAACTAGTTGGGTCTTTTCCTTTTATTTGATGGACCAACACGTTCCATCAAACTAGCCTTGGCATCCATAGCACTCGGCTTAGGACCCACCTTTGATTGGCTTTAGCATCCCATTCAATCAAGAATTTAGGATTACCATTCTTATTGTCCTCTTCAATTTGAAGTTTGACAATAACACCCTCAAGAGTCAAACATATGCTTAATGCAAAAGTTAGCTCTTGAAATCCTACCACGAAGGATTCAATCATCACCACAATGGTGAACTCATCCGATAAGACCATCCCTTCGACATAAACACAATGCATAATGCACTTGTTTTATGACCGACCGAGAGTCTACAATTTTGTACTCAAGGTACATGGCCACGACATACATAGTCGTGCCAACACTTTTTTTTTCCCTCTTTCTTAGTGTTTACAATTACATACAACAGCTCATTCACTATGAATCTACCAAACTATCAAAATAAAAAAAAATTGACAACATGGAGGAAAAACAAAATAATTACAACTTCTCTTCCTCCAATATTCATCTTCTCCATTCATCAGATGATGGACTCATCATTCCACAAGTTCCCATAATTGCACGATTGCAAGAGACATTGGAAGAACACACGCAAGCCCCAAATTCAATCTTGAACATGAGTTGCCTCTTCAATTCCACAATATTGACATCATCCTACACAAGGAACATGTCAAAAATTAAATATTTTTCCACAAATATACAAAGAGTAATAATCAACATTAGATTAAATATCAAAGCAATCATTCGATTGTTGAAGGGTTCATCATCAACAAGGCTTTCGGCTTGGGCATTCGGAGGGAGCTCAGGACCATTGTTGGAGTTGTTTCCTCCACCACCACTGAGAGTGTGATCAGCCATTCTAGATCTTGAGAAGTAGTTATTTGTATTGCGATTGTTGGTTACAAGATCTGTGGAGAATAACTGAAAACACTGCAAATTATTATATCTAGTACAACAGGTTTTTACAACTATGTCTGCAGGTACTGCTAGTACGAGAATAATTAAATAAAATGAAATAACAATATTAAATAAATAAAAAGAAGTGCAAAAGCACAGCCGAGTCGAGGAAGCCCTCTTCCCGCAAGACAAATACGCCGACGTAGTGCTCGTCTAATGGTGGTTTGTCCCCAAAGGTAAAACGGCTTCGTCCTTTACGAGGCAGCACCGCAAGTCGCAAAGGCTCCGGCGAACTGAATGAGAGGCGAAACTGAGTTGCAGCAGAACAACAAAAAAGACGCAGCAATATGAGGGAAAAGTTGCAGTATTTCTGGCTACGTGAGTTGTCTAATGTTTGGGGAACCGGGGAACAAGAGACAACACAATGCAAGTGTATTTATAGGCGAGTTCCACTAGGGGGAGCATGTCTCTCCATCAATGCTGGAGACGTTACGATTTTGTAACCGACGAGCCATTCAAGACTCTTCATGGTGAGGTGTTAAATGTGGTGTAACTCCCACATTCAAATGATACAACATGTCGTTGCACTTTTGTGTAATTCAACATGTGCAAAATGTGCACATTCAATTGCAACACATGAAATGTGGTGTAACTCCCACATTCAAATTGCAACACATGTTTTCAAATTGCAACTCATGTTTACACACCTCAAAATATAGATTAATTACATTAATCTATCATTGTGGGACACTTCACTTATTACATCTCACTTGTGTAATAACCCACCAACCGTATCACTTCGTGGACTCATTTCTCACTCACCGGAATTCGGATTTGAGAAAACAAATATACCACGATCATCTACTCTTCGCGTAGATTATGTTGGTAATATTTAATTACGACGAAATTAAATATTTCACATCGGGAATTTACTACAAAGTACCCGAATTACCAACAACCAACACAAACCATTTCTCTTTTGATCTTTTCTTTTAAAAGAAAACTTTCAAACCAAAGTTCAAGATTAAAATATGCATTTTTAGTTTAGAAAATAAAAATCAAGTGATGTTAGGCTAACGATTCCACAGAAGTTCTAAGATGAAGTGCAAAAATGTTGAAAAGATAAAATAATTGGATAGAAACGTAAGTTTTTAAACGTATGGATATCTTAAGTTCTTTAACATAAATGAGGAAGGGAAGGTCTCAGGTTAGGCACGCATGCATAAACGGTTCAGGTGAGTTTTATTCATTAACTCAAGTCAAACCCTTTTAATATATCTTAATTGGGGATTAATAAACCCTATTTGGATGGGTGAACTCATTTGGATACGGTTAAAACTCGCCTAAACCGTTTAGGCGTGCCTAACGCAAGTTTTTGCCAATGAGGAATGTAACAATTAAAATATGGGAAGGTCTCAGATTAGGCACGCCTAAACAGTTTAGGCGGATTTTATCCATTAATCCAAGTCAAATCCATCTAATATATCCTAATTGGGAATTAGTAAATTCTAATTAGGATAGATGAACTCATTTAGGTATGAATAAAATCTGCCTAAACCGTTTAAGCATGCCTAAAGCAAATTTTTGGCTTAAAATAGTACTTAGTTCGATACATATGCCATAAATTCATAATGCACAAGTGGTATCAATTTAAATATTATTTCTTAAATGTGGATTATTTTTTACGAAATGAAAATGTTGAAGATTTATATGTATATTTTTCTCGTAAAAATATTGTTTAGCCATTTTCGATTTTATAATATTTGATTATGAGATCATATTTTGCATATGAATATTCATAACAGATCAAGCTCCATCATCCGAATACAATATTTTTGCCTTAAATCTTAGTATTCATGACATGTATACATAAGGATGTCAATCAACTCATCAAATTTTGAATTAGTTTTATTAGATTCTGTGTTAATCATTCCCCGTCAATTCGACTAAAAAATATTGACCTTAACTATTCAATTCTCAGACTAGTTCGTCATGCTAATAAATTTATGAAATATTTCCAACTTTTGATATTTTTATGAAAATTTTATGTCATTAGAATATTTTTCTCTTTTGATCTTATTTATAAAAATATATGAAATATCTGTTTTCTATTACCAAAAATAAAGCACATCATAATGTTTATATATATTAAACAATTTAAGCATTAAAAATACATGATTTTGTTATGTCATTAATATTTAAAGGGAAGGTCTCATGTTAGGCACGCCTAAATAGTTTAGGCGTGTTTTATCTATTAACACAACTTAAACCTATCTAATATACCTAATTGGGATTAATAAACCCTATTTGGGATGGGTGAACCCATTTGGGTATGGATAAAACCCGCCTAAAACAATTTAGGCGTGTCTAACGCAAATCTTTGTCATATTTAAATACATTTTACCTTTTTATTAAATAACTTATAAAAATTAATTTTCTATTAATTAAAAATTATTTGCACTAAATACAGTTATAAACTTCAAACTAAACTAACAAATATGATTTTTAAATATTAAAAATTGATTTTGGTAAAATAATTAGAGTGAAAACCTAAAATAGGCTATTTGATAATAATAAAACCCTAAATAGCCATTTTTATGAATGCATTTAAGGAATAGTCATTTTCCAAATATACCCTTATTTTTTTTAGATATAATAACTTGGAAATTCAGATTTCACATGTCAAATATAAATGAAAGATAGTATGAATATCAGTCAAATTTATGAATCTATCCACAATCATATTTTTTAAAGGAGAATTGTCGATCCAGGATCCAAAAGATAGTTAAATTGTCAATGCAGGACCCGAAAGATGATTTGTCAATCCAGGACCCGAAAGATCAAACAATTCTCAATCCAGGACCTGATATTGAGGTCCTGGATTGAGAATTGTATGATCTTTCGGGTCCTGGATTGAGAATTTTTGTGATCTTTCAGGTCCTGAATTGACAATTAATCTTTCGGGTCCTGAATTGACAATTAAACTATCTTTCGGGTCCTGAATCGATAAAACTCCTTTTTTAAAAATTTGTGAGATTACACAAATTATTATTTCCAATTTCTAATTTGGACAAAGTCGCAAACACCTTAATCCATATTTTCAAATTGTTATTTTTAAAAAATTATTTAAAAACAAAATAAATTAAAAGCAAATCGTAAATGAGATCACAATCACCGAGTCAAATTCGTAAAGAGATATGTTGTGGCAATTGAAATTTTTTAGAAGGATATAAAATTATGATTTAAAATAATAAGTAAAATTAAAAGCAAATCGAAAAAAAAATTGAAACCCAAAATAGCAAAATTAAATTGCAAAAGGCAAACGATGCAAATACAAATCGTGAATTAAAATAAAGTTGAAAATTTGTACTTAACTAAATAAATAATTTTTTTTAAATAAAGTTGAAAATCAATCTAAAAATAGGAAAAAAAATTTATGTCCATTCAAATATCAAACACCATTATTTTAGTTTTTAATTTATTATTTAAAAATATATAATTAAAATTTGATTGAATATCAAAATCAAAATAGGTAAATATATTTTTAATACTAACTAGATTTGTACCCGCGCGATGCACGAATCAAATTTTTAATATTTAATTTTATAATATTAAAATATAATTTAAAAATTACATATTTATCATTTTTAGTAATTATTTTTAAATACATCTAATTTATATTCATAAACATGGTTGTAAATATCGCTAGACGCTAATCGGACGCTCAAGTGGTGCTTACTACCTTGCACCTAGGCGATTTAGGCGGACCTATGCATTTTCTAGGCGGTAGTTAATCAGTAAGCTAATGTTTTATATCTGAAATTTATAATATTTATTTTTCAATAAATAAAAATTAAGATTATTCAAATTTTAATTATTTTTAAGAATTTAAAAAATAACTCGTCTGAACCAATTAGGTGGCACGTAGCCCGCTTAGTCGGCCACCTAAGTTGGCGCGTAGAAAGCTTAGTCGGCCACCAATATCGGCGTCTAGGCATATTAGCGGCCTAGGCAGTGCCCTTGATGGCGATTACTCGCCAAATCGATTAGACACGAAGATTTGAGGATAATCAGTTTGGTTAGGGACAACCTAGCGCCTAAACGGGGTCTAGGTGGTCCGGGAATTTTTGCAACAATGTTTATAAATATTATATTTAATATATTATTATACAATTATTTTCAATATTATTCGTCAAATAAAATTAAAATAAGTATAAAAATACAAACATATGATGTTTGATTTAAAAATGATTACATAAAAAATATTATTCATATAAATTTTAAAAATATTAAATATAAAATTGGAGAGATGTAACATTTAAAAAAAAAATTATAAATATAATTTTGTTATATTTTTATCAGTATTATTATATATCTATGTTATAATAGAAAAATAATAAATTAAATTAAATTTAAAATAAGTATATTAAATACAAAGTCAATAAATTTTAATTTAAAATTATTTTTTAAATATATTATACATGCATTAGTTATAAAATACTAATATAATAAATTGGTGAGATGATATTTTTTATAAAAAAAATAAAAAATATAATTTTGTTATATTTTATTGATGTTTAGTTTATATATATATATATATATATATATATATATATATATATATATATAT
>JAPKLW010000038.1:794903-932708 GCA_026898455.1 Plectranthus barbatus | reverse complement strand
TATATATATATATATATATATATATATATATATATATATATATATATGTGTGTGTGATATAATAAAAAGTAATTATTAAAATAATATAAAATAACTTTTGGCGGGAGTAGTTATTTTAGACTACTCTCTTTTAATATATAGTATATAGGTTTGAGTAATAATAATTGAATGATTATGCTAATGATTGGCTTAATAAAAATTCTGAAAAAAAAAAAGGTTAATAATAGTGATATTTGTGGAAGTTTACATTAATTTAGCTATTTCTGTTCTTACATATATACATAATATTGATTATTTAAAATTTTTGAATAAAGTAAGTGGCTAACAAAACATTACTAATGAAAAATTAATCGGATCATTTTAGTCAATCTATCGAGTCTCGGGTTTAGCTATATTTAACCTTGGATTATTCGACTAAAAATATTGAATTCTAACACACTTTTTTTAAACTTGTTTAATCAACCTAATTCATAACTAAATTAACATCTCTATCTATAGATATGGTATTGTATATTTGGATATTAAAGGATCGATGAAAACAAAATTCAATTGGCAATTGGCAGAGAAAAGGGGAGGGGGTTGGATTGAATTTATTTATCATTTCATTTCATTTAAGAGGTGTGTGGTGGAGCTGAGCATGGTAACCCACTCCATTCGCCAAGTATACAAGATATCAAGATTTTGATTTTGTGGTTTTTTTTTTTTTTGTGTTTATTCCTTTCATCATATTTATATCCCAATAATTAAAATCCTGTCACCATGATTTTTACAATAACTTTTTAAATAATGCTTTTGAGTAGTTGTACAATGATTATTTTTTACGTAATAAAGTTTATAATGACATACATCTAAAATTGCGGCATGACACTGTTCATGCATCATTATTAAGTGATTATATAATATATAAATAAAATCCATTTGTTTTAAATATCCAAACTGAATAAAAAACTTTAACCCCCCTTATTGCAAAAAACATGTACCAGTATTTTTTAGACATGAGACACATATAAAATATTCCATATAGTTCAATAAATAATGTATTGTTAAATACATTATTTTCTATTCTGAAATAGATCCATTTATATATAGAAAAATTCATAAAATAATGTCTTACAAAAGACTCACACTAATCTTATTAATTAAAAGTGAAGCTCAGAAGTAAAAAATAAATTATAGACGGTAGTCGGCCATGATTTGAATACTTTAGGATAATTTGCGACCTAATAATGGAGATTCTTTCAAAAAAGAAAAAAGAAAACAGCCGTGGTCGACGCAGCAAGTGAATTTGCAATTGCAACGCCTTTTATGGGAGATACTCGAACTTGCACGAGTCATGACCTGCCATTCATATTCATTTCTTTCAGACTTTTTTATACTCAATAAATAAATAAATAATTTCATTTACATTTGTATCACTCTTGCTTGCATAGAAAAAAACCTTATTTGAAATGAACGCCAAAGGCTCTTACTACCAAAAACACAGCGATTAGGTCAATCATTCCAAACTGCCTCTCCTCATCTCTCTCTCTCTCTCTCCCCTTTTAGCTATTTCCAAAACATCTTTGAGCTAGATTGTTTCTAGTTTTTATATGCCTACGGGACTTGTAATTGCTAATATTTTGCAATGAAGAGAAAAACTGAAAGCTTGGGAAATCAGAAATCACTTACTTGGATTGAGGGCAGTTAAAACAGAAGCAGCAGTGAAGTAACAACTGCCTCCGCTGTGCTTCATATTCTGATAGTAGCTGTTGAATGCATACGACGCATGGTCCTTGGTCGTGTTGGGGAAAAAGCACGGCTCATACGCTTCAATGGCGCTGCAGTTTGCACCGTTGCTGCACGCCCATTTCATCGCATTGCTCAGCTCATCGTCCGTGCATTGCTCGTCTGCTATGCAGTAGTCCTCAAACTGTGCATCTACAACAAACAAAAAAACTCAGATATGCACGTCAATCTTGATAGTGATAAAGAAAGAGATGATAATGTTACCTGAACACAACAGGAAGAAGATGAAGACAAGGACAACATTGGCCAAGATTGTCGCCATTGAACTACTGTGGTCGAAGCTTCTTCTATGAGAGAGAATTCAGAGAGTGGTGTGTGGGACTAACAAGTGAAGATGGAAATATTTAAAACCAGAGGCAGAAACTGAGCAGATCTTGATCTGCTTTTGGAAATTCCAATCCTATCCCCGAAATAAAATAAATAAACCAATACACATGGAATCCAATGGGATTGATGATTCTTTCTTAACTAGCTTGATAACAAATAAAGTAATGCCATAATTAATAAAGCAAGATAATTAAAGTAATTAATGTGCTTAGCTGTTATAACTGACCTCGGCAGCAACCAATAAATTATTTGCAGAAAATAAATAAGCACTAGGCACAACTGAAAGATGGGTATCACAATACTATAAATAATAGAATTATACACTTCTCCATCAACAAGCTCACAAGCCTGATCCTATATATATACTACAGAAAATTAGCACAAAAGGTTCAGCCGCATAAATTAAAACAGTAAACATCTCATACCAAGTCATGTTTAGAGATCTCATATACAGACTGAAATTTAAGACTCAAGGAATAGCGCCAAGAGAATGGAAGTCACTAGATTGGGCGTCTGGCTTCGATGGTGTGCTGTACATGTTCTTCAAAAGGTCCTGAATTTTGCTGTACATGGAGTTTGGAGGCTCACTTGTTCCTGCACTGCTTTGTGTTGGCCTCAAGCTCTCTTGAAGCTTGATCTTTTCAAACAAATACTGCTTCTCGGCTTCAGCCTCATGCAACCTTTGCTTGAGATATCTACTAGCGTAGTCCTCCTCTGACTTCTCAGTCTTGGCAAGGGCGATCCTTTGCAGCCTCTCAGCTTCACGTCGCGCCTCATTGGCCTTTAGCTCAAACATGTCTGCCTCAGCCTGTTTTAGCCTTACAATACTTTCAAGCTCATCAATCTGCATCTTTTTTCTCTGTCGCTCCATCTTTAGAGCAGAAACTTCCCGAGCTTTGTCCTTGAGCTCTTGCTCACAAGCTTCTACACCTAAGCGGGCCTTTTTAACCATCCGCATCTTCTCCTCTGCAACCACTTCCATCTTTTTAACAGCTTCCTGTACCACATCAGCTATTCTATTAAATGCCTCCTGAGGGGATATCATCCTGCCATCTTCACTTTCTTGGATCTTTGATGAGTCTGTCTCAATCTCTGGAAACAAAACACAATTTCAAACAGCATAGAGGAGGACACACGGACAAAACATATGCAAAAGACAATTCTAGGTGGGAAACTTGTAATTTCCTCAAAAAGCATCGAGCATTGGCAGGAGTGCTCTGAGAAACTGGGACACTGAAAGCAGGTGAGCTATTTTACAGGATAACTGATTTTGTGATTCTATCATGCTAAGATCAGATAACAGAAAGGAGGCAACCCTGGAGAAGCAAAAGCAGAAAACAAGAAGCAGAGAAACGAATATCACAGTGCCAAACCAGAAGCATAGGCATCGTGTCAGTGTAATGCTTTGTGAAAATAAAAAAAGAATGCATCTTCAAGATTTCATACATACAATTAGTGTGTCGAAACATATTACTCAACAAAAGACAGATAACAACTTGGATAAAAAATCAGCATAACCAGCAGATACAACAATACTGCAAACTCATTTAAAGAACTTTACCTTGAAAGAACATCAAGATTACTTTGCATGCCACAGCCTCTGCAACACCATTTTTCAATTTTTC
Source organism: Plectranthus barbatus (assembly GCA_026898455.1). Taxonomy (NCBI): domain Eukaryota; kingdom Viridiplantae; phylum Streptophyta; class Magnoliopsida; order Lamiales; family Lamiaceae; genus Plectranthus; species Plectranthus barbatus. The sequence goes on along the minus strand of JAPKLW010000038.1, from coordinate 928,971 downwards.
AATAAGCTCCTCACATTTCCAGAACAATTTCAGGCCTCTTGAGTCTTCACTCCCACGGAAAATTCTACTCACAAAGTCAAGCTCTCTGATTAGAGCATCCCTATCCCAGCTAGGCGCACAGTGCTGGAAGACATCTTTTACCCAGCCTACTAATTCAGAAGTTCTACTGCAAGCTCGGCACCTAAAAAGCATCTCTGCAGAGCTTGCAACATTAGTAACACAAGGGCCCATGCCAATCAGACCATTTCGAATAGCACAGTCAGTATGAGTCCAATGAGAACATAAATCACACCCAATCCAGCGGCATGTGTTAACCTCAAAATCAAATTTGTTGCAGATTGTGCACATGCAAAGGTTGCAAAAACCATTTCTCTTAGAGCACAATTCACACATGCAGTCCTCTGCTGGCAATGCACTTCCACATGCTATGTTTCTGCACCTCTTGTATAGAAAAATGTCAATAAGAGAAGCTTGCGAGAGGCTCACACTTGGATGCAGGAATGCCTGAATTCCTGTCTTTATTGCAACTAGAATTTCAAGCTGAACTCTGTGGGCCATAATCAGAGTTTGCTCTGTCAAATCACCCCTACTTTGGACCAGCTTCTGCAGAAATAGGAACTCTTCTCGTTGCTGAGAACCACCCATGCCTTCAAGAAAAGTACGGAGCTCATTTTTAAACTTGTCCAGATACTTGTCTGGGAGGTTCTGCATCCTCTCAGCAACTGTATCCACCCTCTCTCTTGCCACATCGCGAAGAGACATCTTATCATAGTTTGAAAAATGGCGTACAACAGAGTGCTCAGCAAATCCATTCTCTAATTCCTTCTCCTTCTCCATTTTTTTTGCTACTAGGGCATCAGCCGTGGGCCATGTTTCTCGTGAACTCGCACTTTCCGATGGAGATTCATGCACATGATCAGAATTTGAGCCACGCTCAAGATTAGGAGATCCACATGCATCTGCTGAAACTAAGGAAAGGGACGTTTGTAGTCCCCCACCTCCAGGGCGAGGTTGTTGACGAGGAGGCAGCATAGAGGATTGATTGTTGAAATGAGATCCAGACGGTGTCCCCATCTGAAAATATCTCATAATCAGAAGGAAAACATAGAATAAACTTATTAAAACATCTCTTCAAGGCTAGCATATAGTCTCAATCTTTACTCTTATATAAGCTGTAACTCCATGTTCCTGAAAAGTGGGATCAGGATGGAGAGAAATACTAAAGGAAACAGCATGCAAGAATTTTAGGATTCTTCAAACTAAACTAAAACGCTATCATCAAAATCCAAAACATAAAATGTAAGGGAGAAGACAAAGTACAAACTTTGAAAAGAGAGGTAACAACCTAATCGAAATAAGGCTGAATCTAAGCTTCAGACCAAAAACCAGGGACAATCTAATTCAACAAAACTAAACGAATCTGATGATTGCAGAGCCCATAAACAAAATTCAAGCTGACGATAAAACGGCACGGAGATCAGCAACAAGATCTACAGCAGATGAATTTACACACAGCACCAAAAAAAAAAGGAAAAATGCACCAGCTTTACCTAGAAACAAGCTAAACGGATAGAAAGCTTGCAATCGAAGAAAAGGAGCAGCCCCGTTTGGGTTGGATTCAGAAAACCCTAGCCCCCCTTGGGCGAAATGCTAGGTTCGAAGTCTCGTGGGTTTACCTGTTTGACCCGTCGAGCATATTTAGGACACCCACTTAACGGTCGTTAAACCGATGGGTGTGGGGCCCACTCTTTTACTGTTTCTCCGCGTTTGACTTTTCGAACTCTGACTCAGTTTTTTTTTTTAAATTACAATTCTACATTAATTCAATTCTTTAATCCTTTAATTTAATTTTTATTAGAATTGTCAAATTGTGCGTTGCTATTGTTTGTGTTTAGATTAAATATTACAAATATGGAGTAATTTATAAAGTAATGTTATATTTAATAATATTTTAACATTCTATACATATTTAATTCTAGGAAAGTTCTACGGTAAAGAATTTTATTTAAACATAATCCTGTGAACTACTTATACAAATCTCTTAAACACATGTTAGATGAGGAGTGAATATTGTAATTGATTAAGTGATTTAAATGAACGCCATTTTATGTTATTCATATCATCTCCAACAGTGCTGAGAATGGAATTTTACTTCAAAATGGAGGGGAAATGGTGTTCGGCAGCAATTGCAAATTTCAACTCATTTGTATTTTGGCAAAATTATGAATAGTGCAGTTGCACAATACAAAAAAAAAATGGGAAGGTCTTGGGTTAGGCTGGCCTAAACGATTTAGGCGGGTTTTATCCATTAACCCAAGCTTTAAGCGGGTTTTATCCATTAACCCAAGCCCAAACCCATATAATATACCCTATTTGGGATGGGTGAACCCATTTGGGTAAGATAAAACCCGCCTAAACCGTTTAGGCCTGCCTAACGCAAGTTTTTGCCAAAAAAAATACATTAAGCACACAAAATACAATAATTAAAATCACTCATAATAAAATAAAAATCACACATATAAAAAATCTCCTAAATTAGCTCCAGATCCAGACCCAGATTCTATAATATCAGAAAATAACTTTCAAATCGAAATTATTATTTGGTGGAGTTGGTCGATTGAATTGTTGCCTTTTGAACGCAATTCTAGCATTTTTCCCTTCTAAAATGAGCGTGAAATAGGATCAGAAATCAAGTTCAAGTCCATCGACATAATTTTATTTTCCTCTCGCATCTGCATTGTTTCAGCCAATATTTGTCTCGAAGCAGCTGACATTTTTGAGCTTCATGTTTTTCTTTCTGTATCAACCTATCTTGCTCTCTATTCTCATTCGAGCTTTGAAAAAATGTCAACATTTGCTCATTTGATTCTTTTACTGTCTTTACCAAAATAGATAATTCGTATTGTTGATGTTGTGAGAAATCATGATGGTTACTTTCAGCAGCGATGTAATGCAGACGGGAGTTTAGATTGTCCACCCTTAAAAAAGTTATAGCTGCATTTCGGATTTTGGCATATGCAATGCCAGCAGATGCGATTGATGAGTACATCAATATTGGTGAGTCCTTGAATGTGTTAAGAGGTTTTGTCGTGCAATTGTGGAAATATTTTCAAATCAATATCTAAGATCTCCTACTGCTAATGGTGTTGCTAGACTACTATATATTGGTAATGAACGTGGATTTCTAGGAATGTTAGGCAGTCTAGATTGTATGCATTGGAGATGGAAAAATTGTCTAACTGCTTGGGCAGGACAATATGCAGGTCATAGTGGAAAACCGACTATAATTCTTAAAATAATTGCCTATTATGATTTTTGGATATGACATGAATATTTTGGTATGCCAGGATCCAATAATGATATCAATGTGTTAGAAAGATCTCATCTTTTCTCTGATCTTGCTAGAGGTGTCTCTCCACCAGCACATTATGTCATACAAGGAAAATAGTTTAATATGGGTTATTATTTAGCTGATGGAATATATCCAAAATGGTCGACGCTTGTGCAAACCATTCATGATCCCCACACCCACAAAAAAAAAATATTTTGCTATGAAACAAGAATCTCGCAGGAAAGATGTCGAGTGAGCATTTGGAGTTCTTCAAAGTCGATTTGCTATTGTAGCGAAGACATCATGACTGCGTGCATTATCATGCATAATATGATTATTGAGGATGAACGTGATCTTAATGCACCTATTAATAATGAAAGAGAAGTACCAGTCCCAGATGTTGAAATGGCAGACGAAGGAATAGATCACTTTCAAGCATTTCTTGCATGATTTCGAAAAATTAAAGATAGAGATGCTCATTTTGCACTCCGTGATGCTTTGATTGAATATTTGTGGGATGAACATTTAAATGCATAAGAATAATGTGTTGTAATCTGAATTATTGTATGATTGTATTAGGTTAAATAAAATGGTTATTTTGTGTGAAAATATATTTTATTTAAATTTAATTGTTAATTTTTAAATTGGAATTAGATAATTAAAAATATGAAAATAAATATTAATATATAAGTGAAAACATGATATGAAAATTAAATAAATAGTAAAAGAATCAAAATAAAATATTTTTTATAGAGTAAAATATAGAGTTGACTGCTGGAGATGAAAAATGAAAACTGAAAATCCAAACTGCAAAATAGAAAAAGTGTGCTGCATTATAGAGATAGCTCTTGAAGATGGCCTCAGGTATTTTTCTTTTTATAAATTAATTTTAAATTGTAAACATGAGCCAAATCATATCTAACATGAATGACGTACGTGAAAATAATATTTGCACAAATAGATTATATATATGCGTGCTCAGATATTTGAAGCAAACAAGTTCGTGAATGAAATAGTACTTATACATTGATCATTCTTGTCCAGTCAAGTTATTAACTATTCATATTTTAAGTATTTTATTTAATTATGACTAAGTAGCAAACTATATATGATAAAATAAGAATACTTGATAAAATAAAACTGAAATTGTAAATAAAAATAAGTAGAATAATATTCGTTACTTGGATGCTAGTAGAACTCAATTGCTTGAAGTATTTATTGTTGAATTCAATGTGTTTTTTTATAATAAATAAGACCCTATTTATAGGGATTGAATACAATGGAAGTGACTTTAAATGAAAAGTTACAACTCTTCAGCTGAAATAATGGTTTGAACAGTCGCGTCCGTTCGTCTGAGCTGCTTTCGTTTCACCTCAGCAATCTTCAATAACTTGGCTTGATATCTTGACCGAACGGCTTGCTTCGGTCCAAGAGTGGTTCGGCCAGATATTAGTTGACCGAAGAGCTTGTCGTGGAATATTTTTGTATTTTTGGCTTCTTCTTTGGGCTTTCTTCTTTGATGGACTCGGAAATGGGTTTGCTCATTTTTCACAATAATAGCCCCCAGCTTTCGTCCAAACTGCTGTGGAGTTCGGTGAAGCCGAAGCAGTTGATTCTTGGCTTAGAGCCATTCATTTTCCTGCAAAATCAAAGAAGAAAAGATATTTCCCTACTCTGAACCTAGGTTCGTAGATTTTCTGGAACGTTTTTCCGTATGGTGAGCCATAACTCTACGAATCTTAGGAATATTTTTAATTTGGGGTCTATCCGCGAGGTTCGCCTTATGAATAACCCATTTTCCAATATTAGGAAAACTCAAGGGGATATTTCGCGAGGTTCGTCTTACGATTATCCCCGAGTCCGTGACTGGCTAGGTCTGACTCATTTGCAAAGAATGCTCTTGCAGGATTCGAAACATGACATGTAATTTTTACAAGTCAGACAGGGAGCAACCCCGAGCCCATGGGTGTACTGTGCCGAAATACACCCTGGTTGTTTATTGGATTATTTGTTTTGGTTACACAGTCATTGCAGAGCTGTGCGGATCAAAGTACTCTCGACTTTGGTATCTTAAGCTCTTTGAGAAATGTTGCCTAACCAGGCCAAAGATTTCAGTGCCTTGAAATTTTTTTTAGATGGCCGAACAACTTGTTGTTCGAACCATATTTGCCGCCTGAAAATGGTTGAAATTCTTCAGGCGGGCTTTTCAAATTTTGAATTTGAAGAGTCGCAACACGTTTCGCTCCCCGATTAGCTCTGACCGAAGAGAGTGCACAAAGATCGAGGTGATTTTTTTTCTATAAATACCCCGCTATTCACTTTCACTCTTTTACTTTTACCTGCGTGCTTCGGAGCTCTTCGGCAAAATCTCACTGCATTTCTTCGAATGCTTCTTAAGCAAGGGTTAGTAACTCTCTGTTCGTAAAACCTTACTTTCAATATGAGTAGTGATAGCTCGTTTCACAACGCGCTATTCTGCAAGTGTACAGACCACTTAAATTTATCGATCTCGAAGATTGCAGGATCGAAGTATAACTAAGCACTAAAACATAGATACCTTACTACTATCTAGACAAATCGGTAATTGATTTTGGTTATTAATTTCTAGGCAATATTGAAAAGGAATATTTAATAATGACAAGTAAAGAAAATTTATTAAGTTTAGAAAATCTATTGAAAAACTAGGATTCCAAGGTAATCCACTTTGAAGAACTATCAAACAATCATTTATGCAATCCAATTCCAATTTAATTTCCAAAGATGTGAGTTAATCTCATAAATGTTATCAGGCGACCCTCTCGGACTCTCAACCATAACATGGAAATAAACGACCTAGTGACTCCTCTCGGATGCGCAAAAGGACTTTTACTCTTGACAAATCCTTAGATTTCAAAACCCTTTAAATGTTCAAATTCCTCTCGGATAATTGCCCTATCAAATTTAATTCCGTTGCATCTTAATCAATAACCTAGACCTCTCGGTTCAAAAATTACCAATTCAAATTACAATCAATGACCAATATCTTGTAATTAAAGAAAACCCCAGCAGTAATTAAAACATCAATGGAACAGGAAAATCAAATCATATAAACAATTGAATGAATGTCAACAAGTTTCAAAACCCTAGAATCCACAAAGGGATTTAGCCAATCATGCTAAATTCCACAAAACAGAGAATTAAAGAAGAAGAAAACTTAGAAAACATGGAACTAAGAACCCAATTCTTCAATCTTGAATCTTCAGTGACCTTAAATTCTCCTTCTCTCCCAATAGTCGATTAGAAAAATCAGAGTAAGTACCCTTCTTTGAGTCTTGGGAGCCTCTATTTATACTTATCTTGTTCAAACCCAAAAAGATATGGGATTGGGATCAATTTTCGCCCAAAAAGTCACGATCGGCGACCTAAAGGCATGAACGGCGGTCGCCGTCCATGCAGTTAGGTCGCCGTCCATGCACCGTGGCCAACCCCAGAAATTACATGAACGCTAAAAGCATGAACGGTGGTTGCCATTCATGTAAATAGATCGCTGTTCATGTGCCGAAGTGAAAAATAAGATTTTGCGTGATTGGCGGCCCAAATGCATGATCGGCGACCGCCGAACATGTAATTTGGGTCGCCGTTCACGTCGCGACTGGATTTTTGAAGCTTTTCGTTGATCTCTTCTCACTTTTTCACCTTCCTCATGCAACGACACATCAACTAACTTCATGGTGCTCGATCATATCTTGAAAACAACTCAATTGTGCATGAAATCTGCATAAACAACCAGAAACAACCCAAACGTAATAATTCTTCAAAGTATACGAATAAAACATAACAACACCACGTAATGAACTAATTTAAGGTCAAAAGTGAGCAGATTCATATCAGTAAAATGCACAAAACGAGTGTTTATCAACCCCCCAAACTTAAACTATTGTTCGTTCTCGAACAATGAGGAAAACAATTTAAAAGAAAGAGATAAACATGAGGGGTGCATTAATTGATCATTATATGTTTCAGACACAAAAGGGTTTATGATTCCCGCACCAACACTGCAACAATTATTAATTCAATGCAAACCAAGCAGTTTCAATCTTGACCTCTAAAAGTCTGCTTCTCACAAGATAGTGTATCACTCAAATTTCAGTCACATTGCAAGATAGGCTAGTGTATGGTCTCAGATTATCAACTGTACAACTTCCCTACCATAAGCTTGCTCATTGTCTAAACTCTCTACTGACTTTGGGAATGCTAGAACAAAGATCACAAAGGTCTTTATTTTGGTTCTAATGTAGGCACATTGGTGAAAGGTATGGAAAATTTGGCTAAGTGACTGAATAATAACAACCTTATAACTCCATTCACCCAAGTATTCCTCATCACATACCGTACTTGTTAACTGACCGACTCAAATAATAATAACTCTAATTAAACTGAAATACGACGCATCCCATAAATGCAATTCAATAGGATTCAGACTCGACAATGAAATCATATACACAACTCTTGTGCATTATTAATTCAACAGACACTCTGTTCACACTCTGTTCACACTTTTTTTTTTAAATGTCCACTACAAATTTCTTGGACATACACTACACTGACTTATTCAACAACGCTTGTGCACTCATTATGCACTTTATATGACCACAAATTGATGAACTCTTTTTTTACTCACATTCCCAACAATTGCTACTATACCTATCCATCCCAGGAGTGCTTGGACTAGGAACTGAAATAGAAAGACAATATTTTTCACCACCTAACATTACCAGGTACCCTTACATATCCATCCACACCTCCTATCATCCGGGTTAAGAAAGAAAGGCATTCAGGCTCAACTGGGCTAACAAAGGAGTATGTATCGGGTTAGTGTTTGGATTTAAATGAGGCTTATGAAACGATGGCCTAAGATCATTTCTAAGTTCTTGACATTCCTCTTGCAGTTTTGAGACATAAACCAGAGCAAGTTCTAGAGATAAAGTGCACAGTGACATACTCTCAATCAAACGAACACATGCTCAAACTCTCACAGGCTATAAGCATGTCCTAGAGGCCAAAATCAATTCTGTAAAAGTCTACACCTTATCACTTCATGTGCAACAAATCAGTACAGGTTTCATGAGAAAGAACACATTGTCATCATGAACTTGATCAATAATGCAGATATACACGACTCAAACCATTTTAATCCCATTACAATATCAATAGGTAACAGAGCTCCCAATAATAAACCCAGTACGATAAAAGCATTAAAAACAATAAAAGCAATTTTAAAAGACAGAAAGCAGATTAATTGTTTACAAATCAGTTACCGAATCAAGTTAATACAAAAGTTGCCACATTGGATCACAGTTTCAGCTGGTTTCAAACAGTAAAAGATAAAGGAAAGATAAAGGATAAAAGCACACATCACCCGATCACACCCCTCCCCCAAACTTATTCGATACAGAGGACAGAATAAGTTTGTGAGAAAAAGATCACGGAGATGTGTGGTAAACCTCTAGAAACCGTCACTGTGGTGGTGGCCAATAACGTGGAAATTAGGCCATGAACCGGCGCATCTGCTCTTCCTCCGCTCATCGCCATTTTTGCAATTTTTAGTAAATCCTCGTGTTTCTAACTCTTTTCCTGCACCAACGAACTCAACAACCACAAGTGAACGTAAAACATGAAAATAGGGAGAAATGACACAAATTTAAACAACTAGAAAGCAATAGAAGTTGGGTTGCCTCCCAACAAGCGCTTTATTTATTGTCTGTAGCTAGACACAACAGTAATGAACCTAAGGATCAGTTAAATCAGTGTTTGGAATCCGATCAGGAGGATACATCACCTGAATTTGATTACACTCCTCGAAGTGCCCATCACAGTCCTGCTTCTCCATGGCCTTGCAGATGGAGAATGTGACCTTCTCGTCGTTCACCCTCAGGCTCAGCTCTCCTCTCTTCACATCGATCAGAGCATCAGCAGTGTTCAGGAATGGTCTCCCAAGTATCAGCGAGATACCCTTGTCTTCCTCCATATCTAGGACCACAAAGTCGGCTGGGAAAATAAATTCCCCAACTTTCACCAGCACATCCTTGACTACCCCTTTAGGGTAGTTTACCGACCTGTCAGCCATCTGAAGCATGATGGTAGTCGGTTTGATATTCCTAATCCGCAGCTTCTTGAAGATGGAGAGGGGCATCAAATTGATACTAGCCCCTGAGTCACAGAGCACATTCTCGAAGTTCTGCCCCCCAATCATACAAGTGATAGAGAAGCAACCTGGATCAGCCCTTTTTACTTGCATCTTTTTCTGGATGATGGCGTTGTATTCTTCAAACAGGTTGAAAGTTTTTCTATGTTTCAGGAATCCATGGACTCTTCTCTTCTTCGCAGGTAGCCTTCTACGGCACTACATTGCACGTCCCAAAATCTGCCTCCTCTCGCAACGGCTCAGCGCACCAAGGGTCGAACAACAGCTCTTCAAATTCCTGTGGTAATGGCCGTCGACGTGGGAATGGGAAGAACAATCAGCGGCGCCCTCCGCAGTGCCAGATTTGTCGCAATGAGGGACATTATGCCGATGCCTGCCCGAACAGGTACTCTCGGACTTCTACTGCTAATCTTGCATAGGCTTTTAATTCGAGCTGCTCTGTGTCCTCTCCATCGCCTTCTGATTGGTACCTTGATACTGGTGCCTCGGCTCACATGACACCCGATGCTACTGCCCTCGACACTTCTAACCCGTATTCTGGTTCTGATCGAGTTATAGTTGGTAACGGTGCTCTACTTCCTATCTCTCGTATTGGTTCTTCTCGGATTTCAAATTCATTAAATTTATTGGATGTCTTGGTGGTTCCTTCTCTAACCAAGAATTTATTATCTGTCAGTAAACTCACTTTTGACTTTCCGGTTGATGTTATTTTCTCTGATAATCTTTTTGCAATCCAGAACCGCCACACCAAGGAAGTTCTTGCAAATGGTCGGCGTAATGGGGGCCTCTACACACTTGATCGTGTAATTCCTGCTTTTGTTTCTAGATTGCAAAACAATGTTTTAAAGGCTTCTTTTGAGCTTTGGCATAGTCGTCTTGGACATGTTTCATTTGATGTTATTTCTTTACTCAATAAACAAGGTCGCATTTTTGTTACTTCTTGTTTGCCCAAACCTGTTGTTTGCGTTTCTTGTCAGAAGGCAAAAAGCACTCGTTTGCCATTTACCTTGAATGACAAACGTGCTTCGCATGTATTGGATATTATTCACTGCGATTTATGGGGTCCTGCACCAGTAACATCAAATGCTTCATTCCGTTACTATGTTATTTTCATTGACGATTATAACAGATTTACTTGGTTCTATCCTTTACTTAAAAAGTCAGATTTCTACACGGCTCTGCGCACCTTTACTAATCTTGTTGAAAATTTATTTTCTCGATCGATCAAAGTTTTTCAAAGTGATGGGGGTGGTGAATTTATTAACTCTGCAGTCTCTGATTTCTTTCGCTCCAAAGGCATTCTTCATGTTCTGTCCTGTCCTTATACTCCGTCGCAAAACGGACGTGCGGAGCGTAAGCATCGACACATTACTGAGACTGGTCTGGCTCTCTTATTTCATTCTAATCTACCTTTGCATATGTGGGTTGACGCTTTCTCCACTGCCATCTATATTATAAATCGGTTAACGACTCCAGTTCTCAAAGGCTCGTCGCCGTTTGAGTTATTATTTAGGGCTTCTCCTAACTTTGAGAATTTCCATCCTTTTGGTTGTCGTGTTTTTCCTTGCTTACGGGATTATGTTACTAACAAGTTCTCTGCTCGCAGTTTACCTTGCATATTTATTGGATTCTCATCTAGGCATAAGAGCTATCGGTGTCTAGACCCGACCACTTCCCGTATCTACATCACACACCATGCACGCTTTGATGAGTCATGTTTTCCCATGGCGCCTTCTTCCTCGGCACGTCTGCTCACTGAATTGGACATCTCCGGTTTCTTCGAACCGCATGCGGCCTCCACTCTGACAGTGCCGTTGTCGGGTTCGCCATCACGCACGCCGGATGCCTCAACACAAGCCCCAGGTACATCTATGCCTTGTTCTATTTGTGTTGATCCTCTCCCTACGCCTGTAGCTGCTCCACCCTCGCCTGAGACAGCCACACCCGCGGCTCAACCTGATCCGCCGGCAGCTCCGATCGGTCACCATATGATCACTCGTGCTCGTGCCAGGATTTTTAAGCCACGGCATATTGCATATTATGCATCCATCGACCTACACACGACTCTTCTCTCTGCTTCCGAACCAAAGGGATTCAAATCTGCCTCCAAAAACCCGCTCTGGCTCGCTGCTATGTCCGATGAGATGAATGCTCTACATCAAAATCGGACTTGGGAGCTTGTTCCTGCGCCTACTAATTGCAACATTGTCGGTTGCAAATGGGTTTTTCGAACTAAATTTTGCTCTGATGGGTCGATTGATCACCACAAAGCTCGCTTAGTAGCTCAAGGGTTCTCTCAGATTCCTGGTATTGACTTCTCTCACACCTTCAGCCCGGTAGTCAAAGCAGCCACAGTTCGGGTTATTCTATCTCTTGCCATCACCCACTCCTGGCCGCTTCATCAGCTTGACGTCAAAAACGCTTTCCTCAATGGTAATCTCTCCATTCTTGTTTATATGTCTCAACCTCCTGGTTTTGTTGATTCCAGATTTCTGAATCATGTCTGTCTTCTCAAGAAGGCGTTATACGGCCTCAAACAAGCACTTCGTGCCTGGTTTCACCGACTGAGCTCTTTTCTCTTGGACGTTGGCTTCTCTTGTTACAAAGCAGACACTTCGCTCTTCATCCTCAGTCGCGGCCCCTATCTTCTATATTTATTGGTCTATGTTGATGATATCATTCTAACTGGTAATAATGCCTCTTATATTTTGGCCTTTATCTCCCGTATGCACAAGGAATTCGGCATCACAGATATGGGAACTCTCAGTTATTTTCTGGGATTGGAAGTAACTTATACTCCTACGGGACTTATTCTTTCTCAAGCAAAGTACGCCAAGGATATTCTGGAGCGTTCGGACTTACTTGACGCGAAGCCGGTAGCTACTCCGCTGCCCACCGGCATCTCCCTTTCTCAGGACGGTGTCGCCTATGAGAATGTCACACACTATCGATCTTTAGTTGGTGCTCTCCAATATCTAACTATTACACGCCCGGATATTGCCTTTGCTGTTAATCTGGTTAGTCAATTTCTCAAGAGTCCTACTGTCGATCATCTTCAGGCTGTCAAACGGATCCTCCGATACGTTAAGGGCACTTTATCTCACGGTTTAATCTTCTCTCGGGCGGCTTCATGTGACCTCGTCGCCTACTCCGATGCAGACTGGGCTCGCTGTCCTGACACCCGTCGTTCAACTTATGGCTATGCTATTTTCTTAGCAGGTAATCTTGTCTCATGGAGCGCAAAGAAACAACCAACTGTCTCTCGTTCCAGCTGTGAATCGGAGTATAGGGCCATGGCAAATATAGCTGCAGAAATCATCTGGCTCACGTCGCTGCTAAAGGAACTTCGGGTCCCTCTCACTCGCCCGCCTCAACTCTTTTGCGATAACAAGAGCTCCATCTTTCTCACACAGAATCCTATTGCTCATAAGCGGGCAAAGCACATCGACATCGACTACCACTTTGTTCGTGAATTGGTTCAAGCAGGGAAGTTACAGACAGAGTTCATTGCGACTGATCTACAAATCGCGGACGTCTTCACTAAAGCTCTACCACGGCCTCTCTTCGAATTCTTCCGCAGCAAGCTCAGGATCGATGTCGTTCCACACACTGCGATGCCTAAGCTTGAGGGGGGATGATAGAATTTGAAGATATATTCATATTTAGGGTTTCCTAGTATCTAGGGTTCCATATTTTTACATATCTTGTATCTTTTTCATATCTTTTTGTTCCCTATTTATATTCATCAATAAACTCTTTTACGTTTGCGGAAAACCCTATCATAATGTTTGTTACTTGAATGTTAGTAGAACTCAATTGCTTGAAGTATTTATTGTTGAATTCAATAACTTGGCTTGATTTCTTGACTGAACCGCTTGCTTTGGCCCATAAGTACTGGTTCTGCCATGATATTAATTGACCGACCGAAGAGCTTGCCTTGGAATATTTTTGTATTTTTGAGCTTTTTCTTTGGGATTTTTTCTTTATAGACTCGAAAATGAGTTTTGTCACAAACAATTTATATATGGTAATTTACCTATAGGAAAACACTCCAGTTCAGTGAAACTGTAATACTCCCTCCGTCCCACTTCAATTGTCCACCTTTCCTTTTTCGTCCGTCTCATTTAATTGTCCACTTACCTAAAAAGGAAAATTAACACACACTCACTAATAAAATACTAATTTTCTCTATCTCTTGCAACATTGGTTATTGTGCCCACTTTCAAGTGGACTAATTAAAAGGGACAAAGGGAGTATTTTTTAATAAGAGGTCTGGAAATTGATACTTTTCTTCTTCCTGGCGACATATTAGTTTACCGTAAATTAGTCCAAACTCTGGTATTACTTTACTAGGTTTACAGTTGCATCCTAGAAAAGAAATCTTGGAATTAATTATAACTATTTATAGCCATAAATTTTGGAAATAGGTTTTGCATTCATGTCATGCAGAAGATAGATCATAGATAGTCCAACTTTCCATTCCATAGGTACAAATGGGAGAAGCTATCACACCTATAGCTGATACGTACTAAATAATCAACAGTCAACACCAACATAGAAAAGGAAAAAAAAAATATTAAAATAAAAGAAAAAGGGTAGACGTGGTGATCAGAGACGGAGAGAAGTATCGATATCGTTGTCAGAGTTGAAATGTGTAGGAAGCAAGTGGGCGGCATGCGACGGCGCCTCCGCTTTCCTCGCCCATGACTCCGCTTGCTTCGTCTGATCAGAGTCCGGCCACAGCGACAGCGCAAGCCGAGCAGGAGGAGGAGGTTGGTCGCGCCTCATTGGCAGTGCGGGAGGAGGAGCCGCGCACCTTTCGGATTCGGACAGCGTTCTCATGAGCTCTCTCTCCTGTCTCAACTCCTTCATTCTCTGCAGTTGTCTGAACCTCTCCTGCAGTAGAGCAATGGAAGAAAGGGTGACTCCGCCTGCGTCCCTCACCATTTTTAATTAAATTAAATTAACTGCATGGCATTGGCTGTATATATAATTCTCTGTGCCTCTGCATATATATAAATATATGTGTGTGTAGAGTGTAGAGAGAGAGAGAGTGCGTGCGCGCGCGCTCCAAGGTGAAGTGAGAGAAGAAGAAGGGATCGGCGAAAATCGCGGAAAATACAAGGGGAAGAAGGCGAGGAGGCAATCTTGCAAAGTACGATCCTAGTGGTAGTGTGGGGGAGAGGAGAAGGGGCCAAAAGAGGGGGTTAAAACTTGCACATGGAATGGTGCGTTTGGAGGAATAATAGGTCGGGTTGATGAATGAACAAGATGTGATCCACAAACTTTTTTCTTTTCACTAGCTTTATGGACTATTATTTTGCATATGTTTCGCCTCTCAATAATTATGTTTTGTGTTTCCAGAATTTGATATTTTTCTTTCCTGTGGACTATTATGTTGTCCTTGGAAACGTATTTCTTAATTTCTATGATATTAATGTTGTAGATGTTCGCTAACAATATTACCCATACGTACCAAATTATCTCCTTATATTACCTACCTAGCTAGTAATTTCGGATAGTTAGTATCCATTATTATAAACCAAAGTGCAAAAACTCTATAAGATGATACAATATGTAAAAACTCTATTCTAGCCAAAAATCCTCAAATCTCTGTATCTAATTGGTTTGGCGAGCAATCTCCGCTTAACTAGGCACTACTAAGGCTGCCTAATCCACGTAATTGACGATTTATGGCTGACTAAGCAAGCTATTTGTCGTCTAATCGATTCAGGCGACCTATATTTATCGGTAATTATAATTATAAATATTAATTAAAAAAATTAGCTTACCGATTAACAACCGCCTAGAAAATATCTAGACCCGCCTGAGCCGCCTAGGCGCTAAGCCCCACCCGAGTGCCCGACTAGAGCCTAATGATTTTTACAATCATGGTTATTAACATTCCACTAACAAATTTGAGGGAACAAGCTATTAATTAGAACTTTAAATTTTATAATTACCGTTCATCTATCATAGTAAAATTACAAGAGTTGAGACGATGGATAAGCATTCAGACGAATATGAAATACTTTCATAAAAATCCGAGTTCAAGATCTCATCAACTAATACATTGGTTGATATAGCTTCATTGAAAATTTAAAGTTGAGAGCAAGTTAAATAAATAAAAATATATTAAATTTCGTTATTATGAAGAAAATAAATACATAATGAAGAGATAAAAAAATAAATAAATATTTTTTTGGTGGCAATGAAAAAGAAGGAACATCGAAGAACCAAGAAATTTGTATTTTTGAAAGGATCGTTAAACCTATGTTGGGATTGACAAACTCAATTATCCTACATTGGAGAAACAAAAAACTAGTTTATTATCTATGTTTACATTGCTTATTTCACAACAAATTGGTGCAGTGAACGTGGAATGAACAAGTGGTATCTAGAGCCAAATGTTGAATGCTAAAAAATCATTCGTTGGGAAAACATGGCTTTGGTAGCAGCAGATGCGGCACAGGTACAACAGTCAAGCGGTTTGTTCATGTACCCGCAATTGACTCACACGAACTACACCAGTTGGGTGATTCGTCTGCAGGCCATGATGGAAGATAAAGAAGTCTGGGAAACAGTCGAACCAGTTGTGGGCACACATGTGGACACCCGGCTCGACAAGAAGGCAAGATCGCACCTATTGCAGGCGCTTCCAGAAGATCTTCTCATGCAGGTTGCTAGAAAAAATACGGTGAAGGAAGTTTGGGATTGCCATCAGATGAGATTCATAGGGGCAGATCGAGTGAAGAACACAAGGTTACAAATATTGAAAAGTGAGTTCGATTCGATGTACATGAAGGATAGTAAGTTTCTCGATCAATATGTAAGTGGACTCACTACAATGTTTGTGTCGTACCCAAGCCTTGGAGGAACCCTCACTGACTCAACGCTAGTGAAGAATCTGTTC
Source organism: Plectranthus barbatus (assembly GCA_026898455.1). Taxonomy (NCBI): domain Eukaryota; kingdom Viridiplantae; phylum Streptophyta; class Magnoliopsida; order Lamiales; family Lamiaceae; genus Plectranthus; species Plectranthus barbatus. The sequence continues at coordinate 912,543 of JAPKLW010000038.1, read as the reverse complement.
GACACAGTGCCTAAAAGGTTCATCATTGTGATGGCTGGCATCAAACAATTCTTCAATCTTGAAGAGCTCACCTTCGTAGATGCGATTGGAAGGCTCAAAGCTTTCGAGGAGCGCACGCACAAGAAGAGTGCAGAGGAAAGAAGATCGGGTTATTCTCACTCAAGCGGAGTGGGAAGTATGATCCAGAAGAGACGGCAGGGAGTCGTCATCTTCTTAGTCAAAAAGGTTCCCATAGAGAGTCGCAACCACAATCGTGGAAATAAAATCGAGCACAGATCGAGAGAAAGGTGGTTGAAGAGCTCCTCGAAATAAAAGTCACATTCGGTATTATAATTGCAACGAGATGGGACACTACTCGACACAATATCGAGCAAGAAGGAAAAACAAGAAAGCTCACCTCGCCCAGGCTGATAATGTCGAGCCAACTCTACTTATGGCAGTTTCAGAAGAGAACCCAAAGCAGCTCGAGAAATCTGATGATGTTAGTTCCTAGATAATGGATCCAGTAATCATATGATTGGAGATAAAGGGAAGTTCTTCGAGCTGGATGAATGAGTTAACAGAATTATCTGTTTTGAAGATGGTGGCCAATTCTTCGAAATATTCGAGGAGGTTACTCATGAAGAATGATGAGTTCGAACTGCCTATTTCGAAAGTGGAGAAACTCTGATAAGGTTAACCACAAAAAAAAGATCACTTCGTTAACTCCAGAAAGAAACAAATATGTACGAATAGATCAATTGGAGTTAAATGAACAAGAAAGTGACATGTATCAAAAGCTGTCATCACCGTGGTTAGGAGGACACTTTGAGAGTGATGAAGTGCCAATTCGACTCATAAATTTGAGTGAAATTATGGTAGATGCTCCTTTAGTTGATCTCAATGAGAACTTCGAGGAAGCATTGTTAATAGAGGCGGAGAAGCCGTCTTGCTACAATGAGGCAGTCGGACATCCAAAATGGGAAGAAATAATGACAAAAGAAATCAAAGTCATTGAGAAGAACGAGACTTGATCGCTCGTACCACTACCTGTCGGACACAAGGTGATTGGACTGAAATGGGTATTTGATGAATTCATATTTTCATTCATATTTAGTTTGATTTATCTATATTTTTCATTTCATTTTAATTTATTTTCTTTATTATTATTATTGCATGAGTTAGATTATAATGGTATTTTGCTTGTGGTGGTGAATTTTTGCAAGTTTATGGATATTAATTGCAAAAAGAGGAATACAAATAATTAAAGATTGAATATTAGATCAAGTATAATTTATGATTAAAGATTAATCAAGATTCTAGAATATTTGGATAGAGAAAAGAAGATTTGAAGAAAAAACTTGTAGCAGATTTACGCAGACTAAAAATGGCTAGAGTAAATCGGCCATATCTCACTCAATACTTGGAATCTAATCTATTAATGAATATCCACAGATACTTAATTGAGTTTTCTATCCAATGTAAGTAGAATCGCATTAATCAGAGCTGTGGATCAAAAGATATGGTCGAATTTGTGAAGCTGTACAAATCTGGCGAGATTTTCTTAAGATACTTTAAGATCAATGCTAATTTTGCTTGAAATTCAAGAAGATATACCAAGAATTGAAGATACAAAGAATTCAAGATATATTTTTGGAAGATATATTTAAGTTAGGATATTTTGGATTGAGATTGACATCAAAACTAAATCCTATTCCTTGTAGAATTCAGTCATGTAAAGCCTACATTAAACACTATAAATATCTCTCTAATTTAGATCATTCAGTATCCTTCTCCACCTCAATTTATGTAGTGTTTTTATTCCTTAGTTTTAGTTTTTAGCAGTTATATAATTTTAGAATTCCTATTTTTATTTTAATGCGAATTTTATTTCAGGTTAATTATGTCTACGTAAGTTCCTAGCAGATTATAAGGTTTTGAATATTATTTTTGGATGCATGCTTAGGATTAATTAATTAGGTTTATGATTCCTGTGATTATTTTATAATTCTAAATTAATTTAAAAATCGAGAGTTGACGATTAATTTATATGTCTAGATATTGATAGAAGGATCAAGAGATGAATATTGATAGTCAGATTAGGAATACATAATATAATCTATACTGTTCGACCAAGAAGTATTAGATTATCGGAATTAAAATCTAATTTACATATGGGATTGATTAATTGGTGTTCTTGAGACCGAGAGAAGATAGTCACTAATTAGTAATCTAGGTTATATTTGTCCGACCGAAAAAAAATACCATAATTGTAGTATTCCACCTATTAATTTAATTGGCTCTTGCATGGTATCCAAAATAAGTTTTCTACCCTAGGATCTGTGTTTCCCTTATTTGATTTAATTTTCTCTTTTATCTATCTGCCTAGTTTAATAAACACAAACCTGATTTCTGAATTACTCAAATAATTAATCTGAAACTGTGTTTTAATACATAGGACTATTTCACATATATTTTCTCTGTGGGTTCGACATTCGAGTTTATAAATTTATTTGACCACTATATTTGCAATTAATCAATATTCAAGTTGAAAAAGAGCTCAGGTGGAGAAGTAATCCAGCACAAGACTCGCTTGGTGGCGAAGGGCTATGTGCAACGACAAGGCATTGCTTTTGATGAAATTTTCGCACCAGTTGCTCTAATGGACACAATTTAAGTCATCCTTGCCTTGGCAGCTAATTGAGGATGGCAAGTACACCATCTCGATGTCAAGTCAGCCTTTCTGAATGGGGAGCTCAAAGAGGAGGTTTATGCGACTCAACCAGAGGGGTTCAAGGTCATAGAGAAGGAGAACATGGTGTTGAAGTTAAACAAAGCACTGTATGACCTTCGACTAGTGCCTCGAGCTTGGAATCTGAAGCTCGATCGAAGCTTGAAACAAAAAGGTTTCACAAGATGTACACAAGAGTAAGCAGTGTACACAAGATTTAGCATTGACTCGAGATTAATAGTTGGTGTTTATGTTGATAATTTGATTGTGACAAGTGAAGATCTGAAGGCAGTCGGAGTCTTCAAGAAGCAGATGATGGGGGAGTTCTAGATGAGTGATCTCGGATTGCTATCATACACCTAGGTATCAAGGTGACTCAATTTGAGGGAGGTATTTCGATCAAGAAAGCAACTAATACCAAGAAGGTACTAACCCAATTTGGGATGCTTGATTGTAACTCTACCAAAATACTAATAGAGCCGAGGGCTCAACTCCACAAAGATCTCAAAGGACAGCTAGTCGATGAGACAAAATATCAAATAGTCATCAGCTGTCTACGCTATATTCTTAACACGAGGTCAGATATTTCCTATGCAGTTGGAGTTGCCATCAAATTTTTGGAGAGGCCTACGGAGATGCATTACAAGGTAATGAAGCAATTTCTACGATACCTTCGAGGCACTATGCACTTTGGACTAATGTTTCGAAGAGGAGAAGGAGGTGATGAAGAGATAGTGGGTTATTCTGACAGTGATCTTGCAGGTGACCTAGATGATCGAAAAAGCACAGGAGGCATGTCATTCTACATCAATGACTATCTTGTCTCATGGAACTCGCAGAAGCAAAAGACAATTGCATTTTTAACGTGCGAAACAAAGTTCATTGCAGCATGTCAAACGCTATGGTTGAAAGCACTTTTGCTCGAACTAACTGGTTTGAGATCGAAGGCAGTGAAGCTCTTTGTTGACAACAAGCCTGCACTCACACGAATGAAGAATCTAGTATTTCATGATCAAAGCAAAAACATCAACACGGAGTTTCACTTCATTCGAGAATATGTCAAAGCATGCGAGGTGGAGTTCATTCGAATCAATGAGCAAAAGGTTGACGCACTAACAAAAGCCTTACTAGCATCGAAGTTGGCAGTGATGCGACATTTACTCGGAGTCAAGGACCTCGAACCACTCAAGGAGTAAGGGGGAGAATGTTGAAGATTTACTCATTGATTTTGGAAAGATTTGTTTCCTTATCTAGTTTGGATAGGAATCTAATCTAATCAAACTAAGAAGATATAAATATATCCTAAATTATCTTATTTTCGTTGTTTATCTATCCTAGTTTTTCGTATAAACAAGAGAAGTAGTTTTCATTATTTATGGTAGAAATTAAATCAGTTTTCATAAAGTTTTGTAACAGTTGTTTACAAGAAATAAAACTCTAAAATTCCCTCATATTTTCTTCTCTTCTTTGTTCGTGTTTTCCATAGATTGTTTATGATTTTTGGGTCAAGAGGGCCAACAACCTAAACTAATAGATAAATCAAATTATTAATTATCATATTTAAATAAATAAATAAAAATAAATTTATTAATGGATATCCATATCCAATTTAAATATAATTTGAAATTTTCATGCCCTTATCATGTCGATCCAATAAGGATCCGTATTCGATAAATTTCAATCTATATTCATATTATCATGCATTTGTGTCAGATTATCATGTCTGAAAGAATTTAGTGCCCGAGTTTACTATTAACACCTTGGTGCTGAAGAGTTCAACATTGTAAAATTCAATATGTCTAACTAACAGAGTAATGTTAAACAGAATGTTAGAGTTAGACAAAGTTTAACACATTCAAAGTTTAACACGCAGCGGAAAAGTAGAATAGACAAAAGATTATTTTTCGCAAGTTTAGAGATTCTAAACCCGCGAGACCCTTACGGTCAAAAACAGATGTCACTATGATAATGAAGTTTGCACAAAAAAATCAAAATAATAAATATTCAAATCCCTTCGCGGTTCACTCCCTTGAAGAAACTTGAATTTACATAGAAGTAGAGACTACAACTATGAAAAGTCGTACTTACAAACACACGATTCAACGCTAAAAACTCATCTACCATTGGATTCACTCTCTAGAGGTAGGATCCTTCTTAAGATTGAATGTCTTCGTGATTTGAAAGCACATGAACACTGATTGAAAGCTGGAACACCTTGCTTGAATGATATCTTGATGAATAATGTAAGTCGTCCACTTTATTTTTGCGCCCAACATCCTTTTTATAGGTTTAGATTAGTGTTATCTCGTGATTGATATGGATATCTGCATAAATATCTTAACTGGAAAGATAAAATATAGATATGTGAAAGATTTAGCTCTATCCCTAAAAATTATGAACAACTTTAACGTATATCCCTAGAAATTAGGAAGGAGATCTATTCGAACATATTTATAGATAAATCAAATTTATTCATTCTCAAATATTTATAAAATACATATCTATCCTAGAATGAATTGAATTCATGAAAATAAAAGAATACGAAAAATAAAGAATAATAAGATTAACTCATCACAGTCTAACACTACGATATTAGACATAACTTCGATTTTAATTTTAACACCAACACGTATTTAACAATATTGCATCTTCAATGTGTGATCAAGAATTGACACCCCTACATTAAACACACCCCATTGCATGCTAACCGCTAACAACTACTACTGGGGCTATTTAACACACCCCATGACAACTATGTGGAATTATTTTATATCTCAAAACGCTTTTATTTGATTCCAATGGGCTAGCTCTGATACTATGTTAGGGTTTACTCATGCTTATAAAATTAACTTGCAAATAAAGAATTATCTTGTCATTATAAGGTGATCCATGTCATTTACACTAGTCAATGTGAGACATTGTCACCATTATATGTAAAACAGTTATTGGGAACATGCACCCATTATTATAATTGAGTTGATTCTAATATAATACTCCTCCGTCCCATCATATTAGGGAGAGAGGGGATTGTACAAAAACCAAGTATTGTGAGTGTAACATAATTAATATTTTATTGGTGAGTAGAAAAAATATTGTCTTTTTAGGAAATGAGACTAATAAATTGAACGGACCAAAAAGGAATATGAAACTAATATGACGGGACGGAGGGAGTATTATAAGATCTACTCTTCCAAACAAAATTGACTTATTAAGAGAAAATACCTCATTATTATAAAATGGTTCTTGTTATTATTACCAATATTAATACGAGACAGTGTCACCATTATATCCATGGGTGAGTTGTTTGAGAGTCTTGAGATTACTCTTGTTAATTAATTACTATTTGTTTCATTTGAGACTCGCCTATTTATAGTTATATATTATACTACTCGTGTTGCACGTCTTGAACTCAAAATTTTTAGGGTTATTAAACATTAAATACTAAAATAAACTCACTTGCAAAAGATTTTACCCCTAGCCATTTGATAATAATGTAATTATGAGTATGATATTGGTGTGATGGGGTTGGAGTGTAGTGTTTGGAGGTAGGCAAAAAAGAAAAGGCGAAGAGGAAAAAGACAAACATGAGAAGTGGGTATAATCTAAGGAGGTTATGATTCTTTGATTGAACTATAATGGTACTATGATGGATATTTTAAATGATAAAAAGTAGTGCCTAACATTCCCTCTACCACCTTTGGAAACACAACAAAACATTCTCTCTTTGTCTCAGTCTTCATCAATTCATGTTCTTGTCTTAATGCACCTTGGAACGGAATGGCATGCTCAGATCTATCAAAGATAGCTAGGATGTATGTATGCATCTAGATTTTTATATTTGTAAACACCCCCTCCCCTCCTCCATTATCAACAGTTCTAATTCAAGATGATCCATTCCAAAATGTCCAAATTTGGGCAGAAAATTATTAAGATGCATGATATGAATTTCTTACACATGCATGCTTGTCTGCACCCACCTGTTTTACATGTTCATTATATCATCCTTTAATTCCAAACATGTTTAACGGAACATGTTTTTCTGCAAACCACAATTATTTCTTTTAGTTTCTTGGTCTTTTTTTTTGGATCTTGAATTTAATTATTTGAGCTTTTGAATTTTTTTTAAAAAAAATTGTGATTATCAATCACGACAAACTTGCTGTCATAAGAGAAATCTTGATTTTTGCGAAGGACCCCTCAGGAGTAGGTTTGGCGCTAGCTTCCTCTCTACTCTGTCTCTGGCATCATCTTCCTCACGCCATGGCTCTCTCTCTCTCTCTCATCATCTAATTATATCTTTAAGAATATATTTGATTTTATTTGAGCCAAATCACCACATCGAGTCGATTAAAACACCAAAAGAGTTTTTTACTATAATTTGTTCTAGGTTGACAATAATATTAATTAATATTAAATGCGATGTTGTAACAAAGAATTATACAATTATGATTGAAATTCATTTCGATAGTGCTATTGAATGAGACTTGAAGAGGAAGGAGGTCTTACCTTTTAATTAATGAGAAAGTGTAAAGAAAAAAATGGGTAACTATCTTATAGTATGCTTTGATATTTGCATCAAATTTATGATTCATATATGTTAGAAAATAAATTATTACAAAGTATAGTAGGAGCGCAACACCATTTGCCCCATGGAAAAGTCTCAATAGAGGTGCGGGGTGAATTAATGGACCGAAAATACTGGGTAATTTTATAATTGTGTGTATAGAATTATTTAAATACTTTGTATTTTGTGTTGTAATCTAGTAAATCGAATTATATAGTAAAGAAAATGCTAATCATTGTTGTGGTGGACGCAGGCTATAACCGAATTACACAAATTTTGTGTCGTTTATTTTCTCTCTCTCGTTTATAATTTGTATGTAATATATAGTCATCCGATCTCAACAAAACCGGATAACACAAATTATTTTATTTGTTTGAGTTAATTATATTGTGCGTAAATTATCAACATATTATTTTATTTGTTTGAGTTAATTATATTGTGCGGAAATTATCAACAATTATACAGACAAAGAACATTAGTGTCATGACAAATGCTCACCATCACTAATTGCAAGGATTATGCTATATATAATTATATATATTTTGGAAGAGGAGGGATCATGTAAAAAAAAATCTCCATGTGAGAAAAAAGAATGAATCATGTCCATCAGATCTAAAAAAATCAATGGTTGATATTGAATCAAGCAACAACTAAAATGCAATCAAGCAACAAAATAATCAAGCAACAACTAAAGCACAAACAAGCAACATTGCAATCAAGCAACGACCTGAATACAATCAAGCAATGCCGTGAATGCAATCAAGCATCTTTCTCACTTTCTCACGTTAAGAGTTTTCTCACTGGATCCGCTCCCTATTTTGGAATAATGATTGTTTTAGGTTTTGAGTATTCTGACACATTGATACGTGTATAAGGTCCTTATTGGCTATTTAAATTAATCAAATCATTTGATTTTTAAAATTAATTTAATTGAACATCTCTATTAAGTAGTTTTTGAATTTTTTTTTCGCACTAGAAATAATTGAGCTCCGATTGAAGAATTGATGAAAATTATTTTAAAATTTGTCCTCCTTTCAAAACCTGTGAATTTGATTGTATTTCTAAAAAATTATACTTCATCCATCCCTTATTAATTATCCCCAAGAAAATTGACACTGTAGGAATGTTGGCCTTTGGGTTATATCTTCAAAGCCCAGTCTTACTTATCCGAGCCCATTAAGTATGTTGGCCTAATTTATGGATTGGGTATGTTAGTTCAGGTTTTGGATCGATATATATATATATATATATATTCTATCTTGATCCGGTTCGCTCACTTTGTGCGATTAAACCCTAAACCTAATCGTCGCATTCTCTCTTCTCTCTCTAAAAAGCTCTCCCTTCCTCTAACACTTTGAACCCTAGAGTGGTCTGAAAATGTGTTCTGGTGAGAGACCCAGTGAGCTTGAGTGTAGCCTGAGGTGCTGCTACCCATAGATATCATCGGCAGTTGGTTGGACGGCGAAAGCTCACAAGAGGTGAGTTTTGAGCCAATCCTTTATCCCGAATCGAAGAGGCAGGGCTCCAGCACCGATCCACAAGCCGAGAAGGTCAAGGAGCTATTGATCCACGGCATAAGGACGGTCCAAGCTTGAAGAACGGGAGGGTTCAACTCCTGTGCATGGAAACTGAGTCCAGTCAGGGCTCTGTCGGGATCTGACGAGAACCAGTTGGATGAACGGAGCCAGCAGGCCTGATACCCAACAATTGTATCAGAGGCAGGTTGTTTTGCTCTGCACGATCGGCTCGCTGAAGGGTCCATGTCGTCTGTGCCCCAGGACACACCTGGTAAGTCGGGTGCGCCCTCATCTAGGGCCATTGACCCTAAACCCTTTCGATTCCGTTTTTATTTTGTTTTCTTGAGTCAATTAGGATCTCTAGGGTTCCTTTGCATGTTAGATAGGTGTCCAGATCTCTAATTGATCGGATACATCCCATTCTCCCTCTCGCATGACTCTGTAGGCTGGTTCGGACAACCACAACCTTCAAGGTATCCATTTTACTGGTCGGATAACCATAATAAACTTGGATCCATTCTGTGTTACTTGATCTATTTTTTTTTTGTCTTAGTCTGTCATGTGTGTTAGGACTAAGGTGTTTTTAAATCTTGAGTCTTCTGCTGCCTTTTCTGGTACTTTGTGTATTGTGTGATGTGTTCTTGGCCGTATTAAACACTTTTTGCATCTAACTTTGTGTTACTGTATGCCTAGAAGATCTGTTGGCATCATTGGGTATAGCTGGGAGTCTGTATAGCTATGTTATTGTTGAATCCTGTCACCTATGTGCATTTATTCTATTTTATTGAAGATACCTCATACTGTAATAAAGAATATCTGCACTTTGTGTTCGATGTGTTTGTCATTGCCACCATATTTGTTTTCAATATGTCTTCTGGTTTAAATTCTCATGGCATGACTCCCTTTAATAGGAAAATTGATTTTTTAATATGGAAACAGAAAATCTAATGTATTATGATTCAATAAAAGGTTTTAAGGGCCATAACTGCTGAATATCTAGATTTTGATACACCTGAAAAACGTACTGAAATTGATGAACTTGCTCGTTCCATTATTATCTTGAATTTATTTGATTATGTTTTGAGAAAAATAGGAGAAGTTAAAACTGCTAAGGGTCTGGGATAAACTAGAAACCCTATTCACTGAAACCTCACCTTCCTGAAACACTTTTCAGATTCAAACTTGATTTAAACAAAGATATAGATGAGAGTCTAGATGTGTATAACAAGTTAATGCAAGATATAAAACTAACAGGGGATGAACACATAGATGAGTATGCTCATATTGCATTGTTAAATGTCATACCTGATTCTTACAATGGTGTTAAGTCTAACATTAAGTATGGCAGAGACTCAGTTACCCTAGAAATTGTCATGTGTGGTTTTAAAAGTAAAGAACAAGACCGAAATGTGGTAAGGCAAGAAATAGGGGTTATAACAATGAAATTTTGCATGTAAGAGGTAGGTCCAGAAATAGATATGATAAAAACAATAGGAGTAGTGACCTATCTAGTACTAAGGAAGGAAAGAGACCTCAGTTTGACAATAGGTAGAAAATGCTAGTGTTAATACTGCAAAAGGTGAAAACCTAGGAGATGTGTATATGGTCTTTACCCCTGATTGCATGAATTCCTTACCCACTGCATATGCTTGCACTGATACACTTTGTGACAATGACTGGATAGTTGATTCTGGCTGCACATATCACATAACACCTCACAGACATTTTTTTAAAACCTATTGAAAATGGTTTTATTTTGCTTGCTGATGAGAAAATATGCAAAGTAGAAGGCATAGGTGATATTAAACTGAAATTTGTTGATGTATGGTTCTATACTTTGAAAAATGTGAGATATGTGCTTGAACTGTGTTTCAACTTACTTTCTTGTTCTTCCTTAGAAGATGATGGGCTAGAGGGTAGGTGGGGTAAAGGAATAATGAAGATTATGTAAGGTTCTTTGGTTGTGATTAAAGCTGAAAAGAAGAACAACCTATATGTGTGTAAAACTGAACATGTTGCCTGTGCTAACTCTGTTAGTGATATGAATTGTGATGTTTCTAATCTGTGGCATAGGATATTAGATCACATGAATAATAAGTGGTTAGACATTCTTAAGAGGGAGGGTGTCTTTAGTAAGGATAATGTTACCTATATACCTTTCTGTGAGTCTTGTGTTTTAGGTAAGCAAAGTAGAGTAACCTTCCCTAACCACACTCAACCAAATACCCCTAAGAGTATCTCTATTAGAATACCTACATGCTGATGTTTGGGGTCCTTCCAGTGAACCTACTAGGGGTGGTAAGAGGTACTTCTTGTCCATTATAGATGATTACTCTAGAAAAGTTTGAGTTTTCCTTATGAGTAATAATTTTGAGGTCTTTGAAAAGTTTAGGAACTGGATGAATTTAATAGAGAATCAAACTGGAAAGAAAATAAAAACTCTTAGGACAGATAATGGTCCAGATTTTTGTAACAATCAAATGGACAAGTTATGTGTAGAGTGTGGGATCAAAAGGCATACGACAGTTCCCTATTCTCCTCAGCAAAATGGGGTTGCTGAGAGAATGAATAGGACTTTGTTAGAAAAGGTTAGATGTATGGTGTTTGTAAGTGGATTAGATAAGTCTTTTTGGGGTGAAGCAGTCATGACAGCAACCTATTTGATAAATAGGTCACCTTCAGTCCCCCTAAAGGGCAAATGTCCCGAGTCTGTCTTTACAAATAGACCCTTAGACCTATCTAACCTTAGAGTATTTGGTTGTGCTGCCTACATTCATTACAGAGGTGATAAACTAGAACCAAGGGCTAGGAAATGTGTTTTTCTAGGCTATCCTGAGGGAACCAAGGGTTATAGGGTGCGATATAACTTATTTAGACTAAAAAGTCATTTTAAGTAGAGACATAACTTTTAATGAGAATGAATTTCCTTGTTGTGCTCATAATGTGTCTTCTATTGTGAATAATGATACTCAGAATAAGGTGGAGTCTTCTATAATTGACAATGAACATCATAACATTCAAGAGGGACATAATGCTAATGATAGGAATGATAATGATGTACCCAATGTGCCATCTGATGGGTTTATATACTAAAAGCATTATGATTGGTATATTATGAACAAGGTCGATTGGTTAATATACTGGGAATCATAAATGTTGTATGTTAATCTCCTGTATGAATTAACAAACATGTGTCGCAAACGCAATTATCCTCTTATCTCGCCGATAGGGAGATCATACGGTGTATAGTAGATCACAGAAGATCGTATGGATCGTTTGACCTAGCGAGATATAAATAGTTATCACAACTGAGACAGTTCCAGGATAAACTGTCGGTGTAGGCTGCAGCATACGCAGTAATAAGCATCTTATCTTGGATGGCTTGGTATACTGGTGTGGGGCACACATTGATAAGGACCTAAGTCGAGATCTATTCTTTTATCTGACATTAAAAGAATCTATATCTCTATGGCTTGATGAGATCCTACGCCGATATGAAGGTACAGAAGTATATACAGATTGTGTATTACTTTGAGTTGCAGTGAAAGGCTCTGGTTGAGCTTGTATATATGTATCTTGGGTAATAGCAGTTTGTGTATGACTGTCTGGTACTGGAACTAGGTAACCACATCCAGTATAGGATGGGGACATTCCCTGAGCAGCTCAAAAGGTTCGTTATGCTAAAGTCCCGCAGATTGATTAAGTTCAAGCATAAGTGAAAAGGTTTGAGTGGATTGACTCAGGAATATAAGATGTTAATTAATTAAATAGCTTGTCAGAGCTTAAATTAATTAATGAATATCTGTAACCTTAAATATGGGGATAAACCGAGCCCATGCAACCCGTACCTCAAAATGTGGTAGCAAATAGGTAGGACAGTATTGCTTCTTTGGTGGAATGAATCAATATTAATTAATTAATTATATTATGGGTTGAATATGGGAATTAATTAATTGATAGGCCTTATTTGCTATTTGCATTCTGGTCCCTGGTCTGGCCCATGAAACTCAGGCCCAATAGAAGTCCAGTTTTTTCCTATAAATAGGCCACAGTTCCTCAGATCTCAACACACCACAAGATCATAAGTTGCACACAGCAAACCAGAATTTGGGAGCTTTGGTGATCGACTAGATCTGAGAAACGAGGAGGAAATTCTGCTTCTCAACCGGGCAAGGAATCTAAAGGGAATCTTCACCAGATATTCAGATTGAGTTGGGATACAGATCAGAAGATCAGATCAGGAGAATCTTCTTTCTTCTCTCCCTCTTCTGTTTTTGAAAATATCATTATATTTTCATCAGATTTTATTCCTTTTATCTGTTAGGGAATTAATCTTTGTGCGTGGGAAAAGAGATCAAGAGGAATCTCCGCGCACTCGTTCTTTAGGGTTTCGCAATCCAAGTATTCCGCATAAACCTTGTTTATGCATAATCAATAGGAGCATAGGCATAGCAATTTATTTTTATATTCCAATTAACGATCCGGGCAAACGGACTTCGTGATTCAGTTCACAAATCCCTTCAATTGGTATCAGAGCTAGTTTCATTAATTGGCTCTATCGGAAAAAATAATATTGCATATGATTTGCATGATTATTATTATTGATTAATTGCATGAATGGTTTTTGGATTGTATGAATATGTTTCGCGTCCTCGTGGTTCTCGGGTTAATCCGCCCCTTTACAAGGATTCGTTTTTCACCCACGAGATATATCTGTGGTTAGATTTAAATTCCAAATTGTATTAGGATGCAACCCCATGTAATTTTCAATTTTTAAAATTAAATCTGTAAAATGGAAAATGAAGAACACAAAGAACGAATAAAGAACACGAAGAAGGAAGGACCGCATGACAACGCACGACAGCGTTGGCATGGCAGCGTGCCATGCACGGCGGTCGGTGTGCGGCAGGCACATGGCAGCGGCGGCGGCTTCCCACGGTACGCGCGCGTGCACGCAGGGCAGCAATCGCGCGGCCAAGGCCAGCCAGGCGCAGGCGCGGTGGCCCTGGGACAACGGCGCGAGGACGGGCAAGGAGGCTGGGATAGCGGCGAGCACAGCCAGGGCGCGAGGCACGCGCGCGACAGACCTGTGCAGCCCCGCGCAAAGCGTCGGCGGCGCTCTCCCTCTCCTTCGTACGACGTTGGCAGGGCGAAGGTGGTGCGGTGGTGGCTCGGGCGGTGGGGTCATGGGCTGGGGACGTGGGAGGCGGAGCTGGGCACGAACCGGGGCATGGAAAACCCTAAGGTTTGCGCGTGGTTCGTGCGAGCCTCCGGTCTCGTCTCCTGCACGATTCCGACGAGTCACGGAGGCTGACAATGGAGAAGAAAGGTGACGGCAGTTCAGGCGACGGTCGGGGAAAACCGGGGCGGCGGCATGCAAAGAGGGCAATGGTCGGAGGAGGCGGAATCGCGGGCTACAACCATGCACGTACGTGCATGGCTGCTGTGCGATCCCAGGAGCCCTCGCGGTGGCGGCGAGTCGCCGACAGCTGTGGTTCGTCGGTGGTGGCTCGTCGGGCCGAGTTCTCGCGGGCTATTGGGCTTGCAATGTGTGCCTAGGCCTGTGATTTGGTTAATTGGCCCAGTATTCCAATTTTCTGATAAATCAAATCTTGGATGCCCAGATTCATAAAATAAAGTCAGATCACAGTCCAAGTAGTGGGAGCCCAGTCGAAGATCTGTAAAAAAATTCCAACGTGTAATAGTTAGAATTATTATTATTTTTGTATCATGGGGCCACGAGGATATTTTTTATTTGTTTTATTATCTGTCTTCGCATGATATATGTGTTTATATTAATTGCGCAACATATAAGCATGTTGTAGATAATAGGAGCACGTTTACTGCTTTTATTTACAGCTTTAAAGCATGCTATGTGATTTATTTTGTGTAATTAATTATAACTATAAATTCGGGGTTCATGCTATGCATGATAGAATTTTAGCAATGTTATAATTATAACTACATAAAATAATCTGTGCAATTGAACCTTATGAATTAAAAAAATTACTAAGCTCATAATTTAGTAAGACCTCCACAAAGCAATCCTTTATTGGAAGTGAGTAATTTATTAGGTAAACGTCTACATGTGTAGCTTGCTTAATTTATTATTCATAAGTTCTAATAGATAGGATTTCTTAAAACAAACATTTATTTCATGTGAGAAGTGGGAGTTCATGCGTAAACGTCTACATGTGTAGCTTGTGTATTGAATTTTCATAAGTTCTCTAGGGATTGAATTAAATGAGACAGCCTTATTATAGGGATCAGGTGTGTTCTAGTAGATCCTTATATGGGAGGGTTGGCTTTGGTGGTAAGCTAGCTTAAATGTTATCCAGAGTATAACTCATTTGTGATGTCCCTGCTCAGTAGGATAATATGGTCTTAAGTTAGTCTCCAATTATTAATTCCATTTGTCTAAGGAACCCGGACATGGATTGGAATTAAAGGACAGGAATTGAAAGATGCAGTTTGATTAAGTGTTTTGTTGTAAACGTCCACATGTGTGGCTTGCAATAGTAATACTTAGGCAAATTGGAGAAAACATTAATATTGTTTTATCATAAGGTTTCAATATTTAATTGTTTCAATTGTTTGCGACTATGTTTTAATTTCTGCTTTAATTTATTTTTTTCAGACATGTCTATTGCTCACGTTGTCAACCTCTTAATATCAAACCCTTCAACTGGTCCGAATTTTCCTGAATGGAAGTTTTGTTTCATGGAAATACTCTGCACTGCAAAACATGCCCATGTGCTTTACATGGACCCCCTATCTCCCAAGTATTGGAAATGTACTGGCTATGAGCGAGAATTCTATGACAGATGGGTAGCTTCTGATGAGTTTGCCCGCAGACTCATCATGAACAGTCTGTCTAGAGAGTTAAAGCTCAAGTACAAGAAGTACCGGACTGCTGTTGAGATATGGAGGGACCTTGTGAAAGTATATGGGAAGGTGAGACGAATTGTCCGTTATGATCTTGTGGATGACCTGTTCTGCAAGAGGATGACTGATGGGAGTTCGTTGATTCTGCACTTCGTCAGTATGATGAGAATTATGAGAAAGTACAGAAAGAGAGGTGGACGAATTAGTAAGCAGGCGGAAATAAACATTGTCCTGCGCTCTCTATCTGATTCTTATAATGATTTCATCGAGTCCCTCGGTACCAGGCGCGAGTTTACTCTTCCTGAGTTACTCTCGGTCTTGATGCGAGAGGAATCTGACCTGATAGCATTAGAATTTGCTCCAACTTTGTCAGCTTTTGACAAGACAGTTTCTGAAACAAAAGAAATGCTTAAAAGACTAGATGAAGCTGATCTGGCAGAAGACGTCATCAGGCCATGCAAACACAAGCGAAGTGAAGTAGATTGTCTAGTGCCTAGCACGGGTAGACAAGGTACGTCATGTGTATTTATAATGGAAACATGTTTAGCATCATTTTCTACACATTCTTGGGTAGTGGATACTGGAGCTACTGATCATGTTTGTTATACTTTGCAGGGGTTCAGGCCGACAAGGCAGCTGAAGCATAACGAGATTACCATCTCAATGGGCAGCGGAGAGCGAGTCTCAGCAGTAGCCATTGGAGATTTTACTTTATGCTTTGAAAATAATATTTTGATTTTGAGAGATGTTTGCCAGTTTTTCGGCGGAACTTAATTTCAGTTTCCAAGTTATTTAGTGATGAATATTCAATTATTTTTTATAGTGGAGTTTCTATCATTGGTAATGACGGTGTTATCTGTGGTGGCAAACTGATTGACTCTCTCTATATCATTGATTGTATGCATAAATCTTCCATGAACGTTGCAAACTCATCCAATAATAATAATCATTTAAAGAGAAAGTTTTCTTCCGACGAGGATCAAACATATCTTTGGCACTTGAGACTAGGTCACATCAATCTAAAGAGGATTAAAAGATTAGCATGCGATGGGATCTTGGATTCTTTTCAAGTGGTACCGCATCAAATCTGTGAATCCTGTATAGAGAGAAAGATGACGACCAAGCCTTTTAGGGCAATTCAGTCTCGAGCAGAGGATGTGTTGGAATTGATCCACTCTGACTTATGTGGACCAATGTCCACGCAAGCTCGTGGAGGTTATGAGTACTTCTCCACATTCATTGACGATTACTCAAGATTCGGATATGTCTATTTGCTTCGCCACAAGTCTGAATGCTTTGAGAAATTCAAAGAGTTTAGGACTGAGGTAGAAAAGAAGCTAGGTAAGACTATCAAGACACTACGATCAGATCGTGGTGGAGAATACCTCAGTAACGAGTTCTTGCAGTACTTGTCAGACAATGGGATTACATCCCAGTGGACTGCACCGGGAATCCCTCAACAAAATGGTGTAGCGGAAAGAAGAAATAGAACTCTCTTGGAAATGGTCAGGTCGATGATGAGTTACGCAAGCTTGCCGATTTTGTTTTGGATAGCGGCCGATTTGCTTAACATGGTACCTTCTAAATCAGTTCCTAAAACGCCTCTGGAACTCTGGTATGGGCGAAAGCCAAGTTTGAACAGAGTGAGGGTTTGGGGTTGTCCAGAATATATGCTGACAAAGGAACCTGATAAGTTAGAAAGTAGGTGTAAGCTGATGTTGTTTGTAGGATATCCCAGGCAAACGAAAGGTGGTTACTTTTATTGTCCTGAGAATCAGAAAGTGGTTGTCAGTACCAACACAAGATTCTTGGAGGACGAATATGTAAGAAACCACAGATCCAAGAGTGAAATTATCCTCCACGAGCTTGAGGATAAGGAAGCAATTCCATTAGGAAAGCCCATGTAGTGGTAAATCCAGCTGTAATAGGTGAGGCAATACCAACACTGCCACTAATGCAAGGTATGGGACCAACGGGTACTGTGCCAACTACTAACACGGTTCAGATGCCTCGTTGCAGTGGGAGGGTTGTCCACCAACCCGAGAGGTATATGTTCGTGGGAGAGTCCTCTGACTTGATCCCAAAAAATGGATTGGATGATACCGATCCCTGGACATATGATGAGGTGGGATTTGATAAAGATGCAGACAAATGGCTGATCGCCATGAATTCGGAAATAGAATCCATTACGGCTATGGATGTATACCAGAAAACTGGTTTTCCAGATGGCTATCGAGCCATAGGGTGCAAATGGGTATACAAAAGAAAGAAATGAGCGAATGGTGAAATTACAGCTTTCAAAGCAAGGCTGGTGGCGAAGGGTTATAGTCAGAAAGAAGGTGTAGACTATGACGAGACCTTCTCACCGGTAGCCATGCTTAAGTCCATTCGTATACTCCTAGCCATAGCAGCACATAAGGACCTAGAGATCTGGCAGATGGATGTCAAAATCGCATTTCTAAACGTGTACCTTGAAGAAGGTAGGGACATCTATATGCAACAGCCAGAAGGTTATGTGTAGAAGGGCGAAGAACATTTGGTCTGGAAGCTAAAGAAGTCGTTGTATGGACTTAAACAAGCTTCACGATCATGGAATCTGCGTTTTGATGAAGTGATTAAATCCTATGGATTTTCACAATGTTCAAACGAGAGTTGTGTGTACCGTCTATGTGTCAGCGGAAGCGTGGTGTTCCTTGCACTTTATGTAGATGATATTCTCCTATTTGGTGACAATGTGGAAGTATTGTCGGGCATAAAGGGGTGATTATCCGAATAGTTTCATATGAAGGACCTTGGGGAGGCAGGATACATCCTAGGGGTAAAAGTATTGTGGGAGCGCAATAAGAGGATGCTGACATTGTCTCAAGGATCATATGTGGATATTGTGATTGCCCGTTTCAGCATGCAAACTGCCAAGAAAGGTCAGTTACCCTTCAGACATGGCATACATCTTTCCAAGGATCAGTGTCCGGTGACACAAAAGGAGAAAGATGAGATGAGCAACGTGCCGTATACATCGGTAGTGGGGAGTCTCATGTATGAAATGCTATATACGAGGTCAGATATCTGCTTTGTTGTAGGCATGGTATCTAGATACCAGTCTAACCCTGGACAGGCGCATTGGACCGCAGTAAAGCACATACTCAAATACTTGAAAAGGACTAGAGACTACTGTCTCGTCTATCAGTGTGAGGAGTTGTGCCCTGTAGGTTATACCGATTCGGATTTCCAGGCAGAATGAGACGAAAAGAAGTCCAGCTCTAGCTATGTGTTTACATTGGGAGGTGGGGCCATATCATGGAGGAGTGCAAAGCAGAAGAGCATTGCTGACTCCACCATGGAAGCAGAATATGTGGCAGTTTCTGAAGCTTCGAAAGAAGCAGTATGGTTTCGAAACTTCCTTCTGGAGTTGGACGTGATTCCTAAGCTGCCCAAGACCATCACGGTATATTGTGATAATTCGGGAGCTGTGGCTAATTCAAAGGAACCAAGAACTCACAGAGCAACAAAACACATTCAAAGGAAGTACCATATTATACGAGAAATCGTAGCAAGGGGTGATGTGCTAGTAGAGAAGATTGATACAAAAGATAATCTAGCGGATCCATTCACAAAAGCTCTTCCTCAGAAGGTCTATGAGATGCATGTACGTAACCTTGGGCTGAGGGCAAAGCCAACCACGTAGAATTATTGATGTAATAGCTAGATTAGTTTAGACGCGTTATACTCTGGAAAGCACCTGTATAATTCTTTAAGTATAAGTGGGAGATTGATGGATTTATATACTGAAAGCATTATGATTGGTATATTATGAACAAGGTCGATTGGTTTATATACTGGGAATCATAAATATTGTATGTTCATCTCATGTCTGAATTAACAAACTTGTGTCGCAAACGCAATTATCCTCTTATCTCGTCGATAAAGAGATCATACGGTGTGTATTAGATCACGGATGATTGTATGGATCGTTTGACCTAGCGAGATATAAATAGTTATCACAGCTGAGACAGTTCCAGGATAAATTATCGGTGTAGGTTGCAGCATACGCAGTAATAAGCATCTTATCTTGGATGGCTTGGTATACTGGTGTGGGGCACTGATTGATAAGGACCTAAGTCGAGATCTATTCTTTTATCTGACATTAAAAGAATCTAGATCTTTATGGCTTGATGAGATCCTAAGCCTATATAAAGGTACAGAAGTATATGCAAATTGTGTATTACTTTGAGTTACAGTGAAAGGCTCTGGTTGAGCTTGTATATCTGTATCTTGGGTAATAGCAGTTTGTGTATGATTGTCTGGTACTGGAACTAGGTAACCACATCCAGTATAGGATGGTGACATTCCCTGAGCAGCTCAAAAGGTTCGTTATGCTAAAGTCCCGCAGGCTGATTAAGTTCAAGCATAAGTGAAAAGGTTTGAGTGGATTTACTCAGGAATATAAGATGTTAATTAATTAAATAGCTTGTCAGAGCTTAAATTAATTAACGAATGTCTGTAACCTTAAATGTGGGGATAAACCGAGCCCATGCAACCTGTACCTCAAAATGTGGTAGCAAATAGGTAGGACAATATTGATTCTCTGGTGGAATGAATCAATATTAATTAATTAATTATATTCTGGGTTGAATATGGAAATTAATTAATTGATAGGCCTTATTTGCTATTTGCATTCTGGTCCCTGGTCTGGCCCATGAAACTCAGGCCCAATAGAAGTCCAGTATTTTCTTATAAATAGGCCTCAGTTCCTCAGATCTCAACACACCACAAGATCATAAGTTGCACACAGCAAACCAGAATTTGGGAGCTGTGGTGATCGACTAGATCTGAGAATCGAGGAGGAAATTCTGCTTCTCAACCGGGCAAGGAATCTGAAGGGAATCTTCACCAGATATTCAGATTGAGTTGGGATACAGATCAGAAGATCAGATCAGGAGGATCTTCTTTCTTCTCTCCCTCTTCTGTTTTTGAAAATATCATTATATTTTCATCAGATTTAATTCCTTTTATCCGTTAGGGAATTAATCTTTGTGCGTGGGAAAAGAGATCAAGAGGAATCTCTGTGCACTCGTTCTTCAGGGTTTCGCAATCCAGGTATTCCGCATAAACTTTCTTTATGCATAATCACTAGGAGCATGCTAGGTATAATCATAGACATAACAATTTATTTTTTATATTCCAATTAACGATCTGGGCAAATAGACTTCGTGATTAAGTTTACGAATTCCTTCACCATCTTTTGAAAATTTTAAATGTTATGATCAAGGTGGAGTCTCTAAGTCCGTGTCTGATGCATCTGATAATCTGAGTAGTTACAATTTGACTAGAAACAGAACCTGAAGACCTGTAACTGTTAATAGGAGATTTGATGACTATAAACTTGCCTTACATGCCTTGAATGTGTTTGATGAATCAGACAGAAATGAACCTAAAATCTATAAACATGCTATAGAATCTCCTAATTCTAAATTGTGGCATGATGCTATGTGTGAAGAAATTAACAGTTTGCATGAGAATAAAACTTGGATTCTTGTTAAAAGAAAAGAAAATGTCTCTGTTGTTGACTGTAAATGGATTTATAAGGTCAAACATGATGGTAAATCTATAAAATATAAGGTCGGGCTTCTTGTAAATGGGGTTTACCCAAAAACAAGGGATTGATTACAGTGAAAATTTTGTTCCTGTAGTTAAATTTACTATTGTTAGGATAATGATTGCTCTTGTTGCTCATTTTAATTGGGAACTTGTGCAAATGGATGTCACAACTGCATTCCTTTATGGTGATTTAAATGTAGATATTTACATAAATCAGACTGAAGGTTTCTGTGATAAGAATTATCCTAATCATGTGTGCCTTCTTAAGAAAGCTTTGTATGGTCTTAAGAAATCTCCTAATCAGTGGAACATCAAGTTTGACAATGTTATGAAATCCCTTAAGTTTGAAAGAAGTGTTCATGATCACTGCATATATTTCAAACTTGATAAACATGTCTACTTTCTTATTGCTTTATGTTGATGACATGTTGATAATAAGCCCTTGTATGAAATCTGTGAAGCTTGTTCAGGAACATTTATGTAATCATTTTAAGATGAAAGACCTTGGAAATGCTAGGAGAATCTTAGGCATGGATATAGCTAGAGACAGTAAATCTGAACTGATTCTGAAACAATCAACTTATGTTGCTAAGATTTTGTGCAAATTGTCTATGACAAATTCCAGACCTGCAAGTGTTCCTTTAGCTTCTCACTTTCTTCTAAGTAAGGATCAGTCTCCTAAGACTGATTCTGAAATTGGTGATATGAAACTTGTCCCTTATACAAATGATATAGGTTCTGTGATGTATCTCATGGTAAGTATAAGGCCTGACATTGCATATTGTGTTAGTTTGTTAAGCAGATACATGTCTAACCCTGGTAAGCCTCATTGGGAAGCTCTTAAATGGCTATTGAGATACTTGAATCACACACATCACACTGGTCTTGAATTTTCTAAGTGTTCTGATAGTGTGAACTTGATTGGCTATGTTGATTCTAACTTTGCTAATGATAGAGATAATAGGAAGTCTACTATCTCCTATATTTTTACCTTATGTGTTCGTGTATAAGTTGGAAGTCACAACTTCAACCTATTGCAGCTCTATCAACTACTGAATCTGAATACATAGCTATCATTGATGCATTTAAAGAAGCTATTTGGCTTAAGGGTCTGTTATCTGAAATCAAAATGTTAAACATGAAACCTATTGTGTGTTCTGATTCACAATCTACTATTGTGCAAAAACCTTGTATTCCATGATAGAACTAATCATATTGATGTTAGGTTCCGGTTTATTAGGGATGTTGCTGAAAAAGGGATCATATCATTAAAGAGAATAGCATCTAAATTTAACCCAGCAAATATGAGCACTAAGTGTTTGCCCTTAGATAAGATCTTATCTTGTCAGAACCTACTCGATTTTGATAATGGTTAAACGAGCTATCTTTTTCTGATATGTTTCTTGCTATTTTTCTTTGTTTTGTTTCTTTTTTTTGTTTTGTTTTCTGCTACTAGTATAGGTACTATGTGTAACTATAGTATAAAATAGGAATGATCTGAACTGTGTTGTTTGTGTGGCTTGTGCAGGTACTAGACTTTGTGTGATGGTGCCTCTACCCTGCTTCTAAAAGACCTAGTACATGAATGATTGGGCACTTGGTGATGATGACAACCCGAATAAGTGAATAACCTTCGCAACCCCGGCCAAAGGTGGAGAATGTGGGAATGTTGACCTTTAAGTTACATCATCCAAGCCCAGTCTTACTTATCCGAGCCCATTAAGTATGTTAGCCTAGTTTATGGATTGGGTTTGTTGGTTCGTGTTTTGGATCGGTAGTTTGTTGGAGTGGTTATTCGACCCGACCCACCTATATATATTCTATCTTGATCTGGTTCGTTCACTTTGTGCGATCAAATCCTAAACC
The DNA here is from genome assembly GCA_026898455.1 of Plectranthus barbatus. Classification (NCBI taxonomy): domain Eukaryota; kingdom Viridiplantae; phylum Streptophyta; class Magnoliopsida; order Lamiales; family Lamiaceae; genus Plectranthus; species Plectranthus barbatus. Next base: position 889,403 of record JAPKLW010000038.1, on the reverse strand, counting down.
TAATCGTCGCATTCTCTCTTCTCTCTATAAAAGTCTCTCCCTTCTCTCTAACACTTCGAACTCTTGAGTGGCCTGAAAATGTGTTCCGATGAGACAATTAAATGGGACGGACGAAAAAAGAAAGAGGGACAATTAAAATGAGACGGAGCCATGGAGGGAGTATATAAATTTGATTGGGTTGTAAATTAATTTTGATTTAATTAGGGTTTTAAAAATGGTTTCGTTAGGACTACTTACGACTGTTGTTTTGGGTATTTTAGTAAAATAATGGAAATTTTTGTTAATTGATTAATGCAGTACGTAGAACTATAAAAATGGAAAGGAAGAAAATAGAGAGAAAAGAAGAAAACGAAGAGCAGTTTTTGTTCTTCTTCCAATGTATCTTTACAAATAAAAGGATTCAAATATATATAAGGTATCCTATCAATTAAAAGGTTAAGTAATTTTTAATAAATAAATATATTTATAATACTCCCCCTTTGGACATTACTTCACAATGTTCATGTCTCGTTAAAAACCTCGCCAAAAACCCTATGGGAAAAATAGTCGAGGAAAAGAGTACATGATATACATTTATTCACGTGTTGCACTAGATGCCTCATTAAAAACCTTAACTAAAAAAACCTAATGGGAAAAACTTAGTAAGGAAAATAGTACATCTATTATGCCTTCAGGGTTGAATCTTTAGGATTATTTACAAGTTGTCGCTCCCCCTAAAGACAATAATCTTCCAAGTCTAGACGTACATATATTGTAAACATATTTCTTAAAAGTAGATGTAGGAAGAGACTTTGTGAATAGATATGCAAGATTATCACTTGTTTGAATCTTTTGTATTACAATTTCATCGCTCTTCTGGAGCTCGTGAGGATAAAAGAATTTAGGTAATATATGTTTCGTTAAGTTTACTTTAACAAATTCATTACTCATTTGTGCAACACATGCCGCATTGTCCTCATAAAGGACCGTGGGAGATTTTCCTTCTATTGCTATACCATATGAACCACAAATGTGTTGCATTAAAGAACTTAACCATACACATTCTTTAGTGGTTTCGTATAATGCCATAATTTCTATGTGGTTTGAAGATGTAGATACCAAAGTCTGTTTAACAGACCTCCAATAAATAACAGTACCACCACAGAGAAAAACATATCCAGACTGAGATCTAACATTATGGGGATCAAACAAATATCCTGCATCTGCATAGCCAACCAATGTCATATCTTGATTTCTTTTATAAAATAGACCAAGATCTTTTGTACCTTGAAGATAGCAAAAAATATGTTTAACACCATTTCAATGTCTCTTGGTAGGTGAAGCACTAAATCTCACTAGCAAATTAACTGCAAATGCTATATCAGGCCTAGTGCAATTTGCAAGATAAAGTAGTGCTCCAGTGGCACTTAAATAAGGAACTTTAGGTCCCAAAATATCTTCAATTTCATCTTTAGGTCTAAAAGGATCCTTATCCATTTCTAGGGACGGACAACCATTGGTGTGCTAAGTGGATGCGATTTATCCATATAAAATCTTTCTAGGATCTTTTGTACATGCATTGACTGGTGGACAAAAATTTCTTCAGAAAGATGGTAGATCTGCAGGCCGACACAGTACTTGGTCTTACCTTAGTCTTTCATTTCAAACTCCGTCTTTAGATATGATCTAGTTTGTTCAAGTTTTTTACGTGCTCCAATGATACTTATGTCATCAAAATAAACAAAAATTATACAAAACCCATTATGTCACTTTTTAATAAAAATTCAAGGACACGCGTCATTATTAACATATTCCTTCTTCAGGAGGAATTCACTCAGTCGATTATACCACATCTTTCCCGATTGTTTTAAACCATATAATGATCTTTCCAGTTTAACACTATACCACATCCTCATCGGAAGAAAACTTTCTCTTTAAATGAATATTATTATTGGATGAGTTCGCAACATTCATGGAATATTTATGCATACAATTAATGATGTAGAGAGAGTCAATCAGTTTGCCATGATAGATAACACAATTATTCCCAATGATAGAAACTTCACCATAAAAAATAACTGAAAATCCATCATTAAATAACTTGGAAACTGAAATTAAGTTCCGCCGAAACACCGGCACATATAAAACATCTCTCAAAATCAAAACATTATTTTCAAAGCATAAAGAAAAATCTCAATGGCTACTGCTGAGACTCGCTCTCCACTGCCCATTGAGACGGTGATCTCGTCAGGTCTCAGTTGCCTTGTCGGCATGAACCCGTGCAAAGTATAACAAACATGATCAGTAGCTCCATTTCCACTACCCATGAATAGGTAGAAATCGATGCTAAACATGTTTTTGTTATAAATACACATGACGTACCTTGTCTACCTGTGCTAGGCACTAGACAATTTACTTCACTTCGCTTTCGTTTGCATGGCCTGGTGATGACTTCTGTCTCATCTTCTTCATCTAACCTTCTAAGCATTTCTTTTGCTTCAGCAACTGCCTTGTCAAGAGCTGACAAAGTTGGGGCAAACTCGAATGCCATCATGTCAGATTCCTTATGCATCAGGGCCTTGTATAACTCATAAAGAGAAAACTCGCGCCTGCAAGCGAGAGACTTGATGAAATCATCAAAAGCATCAAAGAGAGAGTTCATGACAATATTCATTTCCGCTCGACTGTTAATTCGTCCACCTCTCTTTCTGTACTTTCTCATGATTCTCATCATACTGATGAAATGCAGAACCAACGAACTCCCCTCAGTCATTCTCTTGTCAACAAGGTACTTCACAAGATCATAACTGATAGTTCGTCGCACCTTCCCATATACTCTCACAAGGTCCCTACAGATCTCAATAGTTGTTTGGAGTTTCCTGTATTTGAGTTTTAATTCTCTAGACAGATTGTTCATGATGAAAAAGTAAGCAAAATCATCAGAAGCTTTCCATATGTCATAGAATTGCCGCTCATAATCAGAATCTTTCCAATACCGAGGAGATAGTGGGTCCATGTAAAGTACATAGGCATGTTTTGCAGTATAGATTATATTCATGATACAATACTTCCACTCAGGAAAATTCGGACTAGTTAAAGGGTTCAGTGTTAAGAGGTTAACAATATGAGCAGTAGGCATGTTTGAAAACAATAAATTAAAGCAGAAATTAAAACAAAGTCGCAAAAAGTTGAAACAGATAAATATTGAAACCTTATGATAAAACAATATTTATGTTTCCTCCAATTTGCCTAAGTATTACTATTGCAAGCCACACATGTGGACGTTTACAACAAAACACTTAACCAGACTGCATCTTTCAATTCCAGACCTTTAATTCCAATCCATGTCAGGGTTCCTTAGACAAATGGAATTAATAATTAGGACTAACTTAAGACCATATTATCCTACTAAGCAGGGACATTACAAATGAGTTATACTCTGGACAATATCTAAGCTAGCATACCACCAAAGTCAACCCTCCAATATAAAGATCTACTAGGACACACTTTGATCTCTTATAATAAGGTTGTCTAATCTAATTCAATTCCCTAAAGAACTTATGAAAACTCCATACGCAAGCTACACATGTAGACGTTTACGCATGAGCTCCCACTTCTCACATGAACTAAATGTTTATTTTAAGAAATCTCATCTATTAGAACTTATGAATAATAAATTAAGTAAGCTACACATGTAGACATTTACCTAACAAATTACCCACTTCCAATAAGGGATCGCTATGTGGAGGTCTTTTTTAAATAATAAGCTTAGTAATGTTAATTTCATAAGGTTCAATTGCACAGATTATTTTATGTAGCCATTTATAACACCGCTAAAATTCTATCATGCAAAGCATGAACCCCGTTTTTATATTTATAACTAATTACATAAAATAAATCACATAGCATACTTTAAAGCTGTAAATAAAAGAATTTAAACGTGATCCTATTATCTACAGCATGCTTGGATGTTGCGCAATTAATTTAAACACATATATCATGCGAGAACAAATAATAAAGCAAATAAAAAATGTCCTCGTGGCCTCATGATACAAATTAAGAAATAATTCTATCTATTACAGTTTGGAATTATTTTAAAGATCTTCGATTGGGCTCCCACTACTTGGACTGTGATCTAAATTTATTTTCTGAAAATTGGACAACTGGGCATGTTAATGAATTGCGGGATCGTGCACACATTGTAAGCCCGATAACCTGCGAGAACCTTGGCCCGATGGACGACCACCGGCGAACCACCGTCGGCAACCCGCCCCCACCGCCGCGGGGTCAACTCGAATTGCGCAACAGCTGCGCGGGCGCACATCGCGCGGTCGTAGCCCGCGTTTCCACCACCCCCAGCTGCCATCCCATTCGCCTGTTGTCGCCCACACTGCTGGCCACCTTCTTCTCCGTTGTCGGTCGGCTCTGGCTCGCTGGAGAGCACACAGGAGCTCGGAGGAGATACGCGCGCCGACTGCAATTTGCATTTATGCACAGCCACGCCGCCAGCTGCCCCGACCACCCCCGCCGCTGCCTCCATCACCGTGAGCCGCGCACCACACCACCACCGTCGACGCCATCTGAGGGAGGAGGAGAAGACATCGGCGTGTGCACGCGAGGCTGCGCAGCACGCCATGCACGCACGCGGAAAACCCTAGGGTTCTGTCATGCCTACATGCAGTTCTCGCACCTCGATTGCCGCACCCCACCATCTTGGCCCATCGTCCCACATCATTGTGCGTTCCGGTGCACCGCACCCTGCCTCGGCCGACTGTGGGTGGCACCGGCTGCTGCTCTACGCGCGCACGTTGCAAACCCTAGGGTTTTGCTGTGGCTGCACCGCCACCGTGGCTGCCGCACCCTCGTCGTCTGTCATGCCGCCTGTTGTGCGCGACCGCCGTGCATGGCCTGCTTCCGAGTTGGCGTTGTCGTGCATCATTGTGCGTTCCTTCGTTCTTCGTGTTCTTGACGTTTTTTTTGTTCTTTGTTCTTCATTTTACAGGTTTAATTTGAAAAATTGAAATTTACATGAGATAACATCCAAATACAATTTGGAATTTTAATCTAACCATAGATTTATCTCGTGGGTAAAAAAAATCCTTATAAAAGGGCGGATTAACCCGAGAACCACGAGGAACAAAAACACATACAATCCAAAACCATTCATTCATAATAATTCACTAATAATAATCATGCATAATCATGGGCAATATTATTTTTTCGGATAGAGGTAATTAATTCAACCTGGCTCTGATACCAATTGAAGGGATTTGTGAATTGAATCACTTAATCCATTAGCCCAGATCGTTAATTGGAATATCAAAAATAAATTGTCATGCATATGATTAATCCTAGCATGCTCCAATTGATTATGCATAAGAGGGTTTATGCGGAATACCTGGATTGTAGAACCTGAAGAACATAGTGCGCAAAGATTTGATCCTCGATCCTTTTCCCGTGCACTAAGATTTATCCCTCACAGATTAAGGAATTAAATTTATGAAATTAACTAGATTAATTTCGAAAATTGAAGAGAGAGAGAGAGAGAGAGAGAGAGAGAGAGAGAGAAGAATGATGCTCCTGATCTGATCTTCTGATCTGTATCCCAACTCCAATCCGAATATCTGGTGAAGATTCACTTCGGATTCCTTGCCCGGTTGAGAAGCATAATTTCCTCCTCATTTTCAGATCTTAGTCGATCATACACAGCTCCCAAATCCTGGTTTGTTGTGTTGCAACTTATAATCTTGTGGTGTGTTGTGATCTGAAAAACTAAAGCATATTTATTGAAAATTCTGGACTTCTATTGGGCCTGAGTTTTCATGGGCCAGACCGGGGACCAGAATGCAAATAGCAAATAAGGCCTATCAATTAATTAATTCTCATATTCAATCCAGAATATAATTAATTAATTAATATTGATTCATTCCACCAGAGAATCAATATTGTCCTACCTATTTCCTACCACGTTTTGAGGTACGAGTTGCTCGGGCTCGGTATATCCCCACATTTAAGGTTAAAGACATTCGTTAATTAATTTAGGCTCTGACAAGCCATTTAATTAATTAATATTTTATATTCCTGAGTCAATCCACTCAAACCTTTTCACTTATGCTTGAACTAAATTAGCATGCAGAACTTTAGCATAGAGAACCTTTTGAGCTGCTCAGGAAATGTCACCATCGTATACTTGATGTGGTTACCTAGTTCCAGTACCAGACAGTCATACACAAGTTGCTATCACCCAAGATACAGATATACAAGCTCAACTAGAACATTTCACTGCAACTCAAAGTGATACACAATCTGTGTATACTTTTGTACCTTCATTTAGGTTTAGGATCTCATCAAGCCATAAAGATCCAGATTCCTTTAATGTCAGATAAAGGAATCGATCTCAACATAGGTCCTTATCAATGCGTGCCCCACACCAGTATATCAAGTCATCCAAGATAAGATACTTATTATTGCGTATGTTGCAGCCTACACTGACAGTTTATCCTGGAACTGTCATAACCATTTATATCTTGGTAGGTCAGACGATCCATACGATCTCCCGTGATCTACTACACATCGTATGATCTTTCTATCGACGAGATAAGAGGATAAGAGTGTTTGCGACACATGTTTGTTAATTTAGACAGGAGATGAACATACAACATTTATTATTCCCAGTATATTAACCAATCGACCTTGTACATCATATACCAATCATAATGTTTTCAGTATATAAATCCATCAAGTACGCGTCGGTATAGGAAACTATGTTTGATGCTTGTGAGGCTAACATCTGAAGCATCTATTTATCCATCGACATTCTCTTTAGTCCATGAAGCAGTGTGTGATCTAAGTAAGAAAGTAATGGCAATACACTTAGCAGAAGATGGACAAGAAAATATTAGTGATACTATATTCCCAACTATCCAATCTATGGCGTCATCAAAAGGATTCAAAAAAAGAAATAATGGAAGGGGTCTGAACGACGACTAAAAGGTTTAGAACTTCAATCAAAGCGGAAAGAAAAAACAAATCTTAGAATCAAGGTATATTCTCTATCTGCATATTTTTATTTTTTTAAATAATAAAATGCTTGTATAATTATTGTTTACATTTGGTGCAGGATTTTGGATCATAATATCTCCAAGCTACTTAGAAATGAATTAAGTTTCATTGATCTATTAATGATATGAGTTATTTATATTAAAACTATATAAATATATGCATATTCTATATATATATATATAGAACATGTGAGAAAAAATCCTCTTGTAAGAAAAAGAATGAATCATGTCCATCATATCTTAAAAAATCTATGGTTGATATGCAAACAAGTAACAACTAAAACACAATTAAGCAACAAAGGAATCGAGCAACAACTAAAACACAACCAAGCAATGTTGTAGTCAAGCAACTTTCTCACTTTCTCACGTTAAGATTTTTCTCACCGTATCTGCTCCCTCTATGTATATATATATATACATAGATAATAATTCCATTTTTTAAGATACTGCAATTTTATACACTTAGATAATGCATATTTACATACTTATATAATGCAACTTACATTAGAAAAATAAAGAACTTTGCTTTAAAAATGTTAATGAATCCATCAAAATACTACAACTGTGCAGACACATATAATGCATATTTGCATGCTTAAATAATGTAACTTACATCTGAAAGCTAGACAACTATATTCTAAAACCTCAATCAATACATGAAATACTGCAAATTTTCAGGCTTAAATAATGCAATTTATATCAGAAAAATAAACAACTATATTCTAAAAACCTCAATGAAACTATGAAATACTGCAATTGTACGTGTATATATAATGCATATTTACAGGCTTAAATAATGTAACTTACATAAACGCAACAGGAAGCTGAAAAAATAAAATCAAAAAATTAAGAAAACGGAACAGAAGCAGTGTTGAAGAAGATCCTAACCAACCGCACACCTGACCCGCCCCGTTTGCCCATAGATAAGCCCTTTGGATCCGACATCAACGCCATAAAATGGAGCACATAATGGCGCCCAGGACGAGAAGATGATAGTGAGGAAGACCATTGAAGAAGCCAATTCAGTTACGCTAATGCTTACATCTTGTTGCTAAAAAAATAATTACATCTTAGCCTTAATGGATGAGAATGACATTGCACCCTACACCATCAAATATGTCATCGATCCTCGCATATTGAACAAGAAAATGTATTGCGGCGACCAGGATATGAGAAAAAACGAAGAGGGAGGAAACTCAACCCAGCGTTGTAGTCGGATATACTCTCCAGTGCCATCGTCGGTAACTTGAAAATTCTTTCAAATCATGCATTGTTGTTTGAATGAATTGTTTCTCTAAAAAAATTGCAAAAGATTTGATGGATGATTTTGATTGTCAATGGTATGAGATAATTTAGGAGATGGTTATGGAAATAAATTAATTGGAATCTATAATTACTATTAATCCCTTTAGGAAATTAAAATTTTACTAAATAAATTAATAAAATAAAGTGAAATAAAAAATCTGGACCACACATTTTATGAAATAAAAGGACAAGATTCATTCTCATCTCCCATCTAAAGGGGACTTGTGATATGATTACACCTATATATATATATAATCAATTTATTTATGTATAGCCCTCTTGATCATCCTTTATATTCTTTTGGAGTAATGGATTTCAACGGAGAAACGTCAAATGTTAATAGTCATGATGGTGAAACACTTTAGGTGTTCCTGAACATGTAGACCATATGCATGGCATATATTTTGATCGCCAAATTTCAGCATGAGTTGTGCGCGTTTTGGTTTAATATCCTACTTTTTTAAGAATAGATATGATGAAAAGAATAGTTTTTTGTACTAAAATGTTGTCTGGTCACTACAAGAAAAATGCAGAACGACAACAGTTAAAAACCGTTGTCGTAGCTATATCTGGAGTGTAGACGTAGGTTGTGTTGTCGTAGATACCCCACCTACGACAACGGTTTTTAACCGTTGTCGTAGCTACTTACTACAACAGTTTTTAACCGTTGTCTATTTTCAAAAGTGACTGTTGTTATTTACATATTTGACAACGCTTTTTCACATTCTAAACGACAACGCCTCTACATTTATCGTTATGTAGATTAATAAATTAAAAATTAATTTATAAAATTAATATAAAAAACATGTTTGTAAACTATTATGTAAACAAAATAATACACAATTGGAATCACGAAATCCACTAAAATACAATTAAAAATTTTATTAGCAATAACAAATCATCAACAATATTCCCAAAGTATTTCCCAAAGTATTTGACAATCATTATCTCAAAATATAAAATATCCTAAACTACAAAGTAAATATTTATCTATCAATATCCAAAAATACAAAGTAAATATGTGTCCATCATACATATTCTTTGAACACAAACGGCTCATTCCTTGCGCACATCTCCATTTCCCCAACAGAGTAACTCATTTTGAACTGTTAAACAAAAAAGCAAAAACCAAAATAACAAAATGTGACATGAAAAAGCTACTAACTGACACAAAATAAAACAAATCATGCAACAAACAATATTTATGTTTCATTAAAAGTTTTAAAAAAAAAATCAATGATTATCAATGATTGCAGCGAACCAATCATCTCCACATCATCAGCTTCAATTATATCTTTCAAGTATTTTATCACATAATATCCACATTGAGATCCTTCAGGTTATTATCATCTCTGGCCTCAAATATCCACTCATTTACAAGTTTCACTAATAATATGAGGCACCACGATAATCAAGTAGTTGAAGGCAAATAAAGAACAACTCTATCAAACTTTAAACTGGAAAGCGTGTCCAGCATACCTCTTATGACTTATCTATGTTTTTCTAAATTAACGATACTTCAGGAAGAGCACTCAAAAATGGTAGTGTCACTTTTGATATGAATCAAACGCATCAACTCAACCAGCATGCAGCAATCCACCACACACATTTCATTAAAAATAACTTCTCCTTCCACGTATCTCAAAAATCCAATTTTTATCAACTCAAAAAACATAATTAAATCAACTTCATATCATAACATCAAAATTGCATATTTCTTGCCAATTTCATCAATATACTAGGAGAGAGAGCAGATATATAAATCCGTATTGTTTATAATTTAATAAGTATATTCTATAATATAATATATGATACCTTATTTTAATTCATTTTAATTAAATATGTGAATCATAAAAAGATGGGAAATTATGATCGAGAATAAAGTATGAATAGGATGGGCTTACTTGCTAATGGATAGCTTGGGCTGGTAGCTGTTATTTCACCCAAATACACCTACAAAAAATCAATATAAAAAGATGCCAACTTTGAATCAGAAAAATTTGTCCTTGAATTGAAATTGAAAGATCAACAACAACTATACAATCACAAATTCCACCCCAAGACAATCTTATATTTAATTGCAGCATTTTAATAGAAGCAGTTTTTGTTAGTTTACAGCCACCAAATTAATCCAAAGATCAAGCTTTAGTATTTTTAGCTGATTAAAAATCTATTAGTTGTAAGCACCACGGAAAAGGAATTTCTTCTCACATTTTTTACAAACTATGCTTACACACTCTCCCTAAACAACTAGTTGCTAATGCTAACCAATTATAAGTCATTCTTTCTTTTAAATATAATCTATATCATCTGTTGCAGTCAATAAATTAGCCCACTAAATACAACTCCTAGACAAAAACTCTCCGAACTCAAACAACATACAATGAGAGCCAGGCTAAAAACTTCAGAGATATAAAATAAAGTACAAATCACAGACTGAATATCCATATGAAGAGTCTTTCAGACTTTCAGCATAGCCCATCAAGCGAGTAGAACTCGAAACTCGGATACGGAGCACATTTATCCATTGTAGCTAAGGTTTTTCCTTCATCTATAAAAGGGGAAATTTACAAGCTGTACTTATCTGATTCTCCAAGAATCATAAGTTACATACAAATTTACCATCAACATCACCCAACACAAAGGAAGCACAACACATGATAAATAAATAATACTCATAGACAGCCAAAAGATGGACAATCGAAGTAAACAAAAAAAATAACTTTAGCTGTAATAAAGTGAGGCATATAAAATCAATTTAAACCTTCAACAATTAGGAGACTAGGTTTTCCAAACGACATTCACAAAATCAGTTCAAATTTAGGTTGAAGGCGGACATACCAGGTCCGCGATTCCGACGGTGGTCAGAAGGCTTCGTGCAAGACAATAAGCTTGAAAGCCGAGTTTCCCGGCGCCGGCGAAGTGAATCTTTTTAAAGTCGAGTCCAAAACGTGAAGTCTATGCTTACTGGCGACGACTGGTGGCGAGCCTGGCGATGACTGGTGGCGAGCCTGGCGGTGGTGGCGGTGTCGTAGGGGCCGCCTGGGTGCAGGGCAAAAAGAGACGGCAAGTGGCGGTGGTGGCGGACGAAAGTGAGGATGCGTGGGGAGCGAACATCGTAAGGGAAAGAGGGTGATTAAATTTGGGGATTTAACTATTTTGATATAGGGAAATTCTAAATGCAGCCACATTTTTACTCAACATAGCCACTTTTAAAAAAATTAATTAAATTATTATATAATATTATAATTCTAACCTTATAGCCCAAAATTAAAATCTTAATTAAAAAAATAAAACTTAACTTATAACCCCATACCATAACCGTGAAATACAATCACCACCATTGGTGTGGCTGCTACATTACCAGGGGCTTTGACCTCTATTCGGACGATCGTGTCTTCAACGAACATGATGAATATTTTTCAGTTGTACCAGACATTATTACTATGCATTATTCTTCATTTTTTGGAGATTCTTGTTTTTTTTTTTTATGAGTTCAGTCCGAGAGCAATTTAGATTTAAGGGGCTGAATGATGATTCCTTCAAACAATGTCGATGACGATCAGTTCAGTCTAGCCAATAGATTTGTCAGGAGGAATTCCGACAATATTTTGGAATCAATCCCTTATATCTCTGTTCTATCGCTTGTGGACTATTTTCGTAGACAATAGCAATGATGACGAAGGGTTTGAAGAAGAAGAGTATGACAGTCCAATTATGGGAATGAGAATGAGAATGGTAATGGCAGATTGGGATTGCTGGGGGAGGGGAAGACGTACCTTGCAGCAAGAATTGAAGCTTATGGTGTAGATTTCACCGTCTGCGAGTGCGATGGCAACATCAACGAAGGTGGAAGGACTTTTAGGCCTATTGCTTTGAATAGGGATTGTGGTGACGGCCGAGAAGTCATGGACGAACATTACAAGGGATTTTCTGGGAGTGAAGATGGGGCTATGTGTTTTGATTTCAATTTTTTTAATTAAGATTTAAATTAGGGGTTATAAGGATATAATTGTAATATAATATAATAATTTAATTTATTTTTATAAGAGTGGCTATGTTGAGCAAAAACGTGGCTGTATTTAGAATCACCCTTTGATATATAATTAGATTTTAGAATTATAATTAATATATATATATATATAACAACATTTAAATTCATATGTTGTCATTTTGGTAATAAACAACGCTTAAATAACAACGGTGAGCTTGAACTGTTGTCTTTATGCATTTTTAAATCCTCTACGACAACAGTTTGGGCAATTATTACTCTACGACAACGGTTTCAAGCCCAAACCGTTGTCTTTTCACTGTTGTTGTTTAGCATTTTTCTTACAGTGGGTTTGAAAGTTGCAACCATTGAGGGATCGCTTATAAATCCATTGACACTGTTTCAATTATGAATTGGTGTAAGATAATCTCCTTGGGATTGAAAGTTGATCATGTATGTAAGTTACTCAAAGACTTAAGATGATTGTGATGATGAAAATTCATGGCTGGAAGCTGATATTATAAAATTTGGTGCATTTGAATTTTTGTGAATGATGGTTGTATTTAGTTTTTTTTCCCCTATGAGAAGGTATTTCCGTTAGAAGAAATAATTGTGATCATAAACAGTAGCACTAATAATTAAAATGTTTAGAAGTTGGTTTTATTCCATAAGAAGTAACAAAAATGCTTGAATATGTTAAGTGATGATCAAATTGCAAAAGAATTTTAGGAGCTAGCTAGTGTATAACTTGTGATTAGATATGAGTTTAATAGTTTTATCATGGGAAAATATGCAAATCTATCCCAAACTTTGGAAGAGTTCCCAATTTTATCCCAAACTTTTCAATATAACAATTTCAGGCCTAAACTTTGAATGAGTTCCGAATTTTATCCTAAACTTCTAAATACAACAATTTTAGCCTAAACTTTGAATTTTTTTTTCACCTGTTAATATCTAAACATAAAAAATCTTACATGAACACAAAAAATTGCATGTCATACACAAAAATCTTTATTAAGAATAAGAAATTTTATGTTATTTCATGTGAAATGACATTCATGAAGTATTTATTAAGAATAAGAAATTTTAGAGTAATATATATTCATAAAACTCATGATATCTTTATTAAATATAATAAACTTTAGATAAATATATTTGATACATTATTAAGATATGACTTGATTTTATGTCTTTATTCATTTTAATATTAAAAACAAATATATTTAAATTATTATTTAGATCTTATTTTAAAATAAATTATTCACAAAAATAATATTTTTTTAGAAAATTATCTTAATTTGAAAGTAGAATATATAGTGAAGATTAATATAGTATGATATGTAAATATGTGTATCCACGTAAGATTTTTTATGTTTAAATATTGACAATGAGAAAAAATTTAAAGTTTAGGTCAAAATTGTTATATTTAATAGTTTGGGATAAAATTGGGAACTCATTCCAAGTTTAAAACTGAAATTGTTATATTAAAAAGTTTGGAATAAAATATAGAACTCATTCAAAGTTTGGGATATATTTGTATATTTTCCCTTTTATCATCATACATCCCAGTTATATCACAATGACATATTCTAAATATAACTCAAAATATCCTTCCTTCAGTTTAAAATCAATATATATTTTCATACAAGAAATCAAAGCTAGCATTTAAGTAAGATTTTGATAAATCATTTAAATATCATGTATTTTCTTTCCAAATTTTAGTTGTAAGTTGTAAATGCATTTCAAAGAACAACTTTTGTGCACTTGCAGAGTGGAAATTACAAAAATATTTTTGCAAATTGAACTCTAAAAAAATAATGATATTATCATTTTAAGTTTATTTAATATATAGTAAAGATTTTTTATCTATAAGAATAAAAAATTAAAGATAAACTCGAAAATAAGACTCCATATTATGTTGAAAGGAAAAAAAAAAGTGTTATTTGTCCCAATAAAAAGACACAATGCTATATTAAGTATTTAAATCTCATTTTGCTTGGAATTGTGAACAAAACATAGCAAATGAAAAAAAAAAGAAAGGAAAAAAGAAAAACAAAAACGACGTTGTCCACTAAAATAGAAAAAAAAAAAAACAATGTCGTTCGTTAAGCACTGCAAGCCGTGCAGTGTTTTCCACCCTGTAGAGGATCCTCGCCCCTGGTTCTTCTTTGATGCTTTTAGTCTATTACACAGTAGCTTAGTAAAGCAAGCATGCGCGCAGTTCCCTCGTCTAGGGTATAGCAGTAAAAATACCTTATTTGGGTCATTCTTTTTCGAAATTTACTTGGAAGTGTGAGTTTAAATACTTACAACCATGTAAGAAATGAAACGCTTAGTCCCTTTTCATAAATCCCACATCAGGGGTATATATGTTCTGGCAAACTAAACTTGTCTCTATTTGCATGCGATCTTGTTTTTCTTTTTTCTTGGTGGTTGAAGATGACTTTATGTTGTGAATCGCTTGCTTTTATCTATGATTTCCTACTTTGTATGCTGGCATGCATCTTTATTCGGATTCTTATTCCTCTTTATGAAATATAAATTTGAGGGACCTCTAATTCGTTTTCTCCAATTAATTAATATGGCATGGAAGTTGAATTAGAATATTATGTATTTTTAGTTCTGCTTAAATGATCATGTAGAAGCTGAGAAAACAAAGTTGTTTTCAGTTTTTCCCCTATCAACAAGAAGGGAGGGAGTAATATTAATTTAGCAGTTGGTATTGGATCCAGCATTAAATGGTAGTTGATATTGATACCAAGACTGTAGCTCTCTTGTTAAAATATTATTGCATGCTCTTATATATTGAGTGATGGTAAAAAAGTGATCAACTTTCTTCAGATTTCAGACTTCCCAGGAAGCACTACGCTACTCTAGTCTACTCTCCCCCTATGCAACAAAATCACGCCTTTTCCTTTCCCACAATCATTCTGTTCAACAATTGCTCCATAAATATCAAAAACGGCGAGGTTTTACTCTAATACTCCCATCCGATCAGATACTTTTCATTTTGGCACATAAATTTCGGAGCTAGTATTTAATTGCTAATTGTGGTCTGTAATAAAATTGGCAATCGTAATTTACTTCTATAAGACTTAAACAAGTTAATAATGATTGTCAATTTTAGTACCGACCACAATTAGCTACTAAACACTAGCTCCGAAATTCATGTATTGAAATGAAAAGTACTTAATCGGATGGGACGGAGGGAGTATAATTTAACATACTATATTTTATTATCATTAACAACATATTAAATATTTATTTGTCCTTGGCGTTGGTGAAAATCTAATTTTCGATTCAAGTTCCCAGTTCTTTCTTTACTTAATGTATTTATAAGGTTTAGAAAAATATTATATATCTGCTTTCATAGCTCAGTTGGTTAGAGCACCCGTTTAGTAAGCGGGAGGTCTTGAGTTCGACTCTCAATGAAAGCAGTTTCGAACTTTTTAACTTTTTTTTGGGAAATATATCAACACTTCCTTTTTTTTTGAAATACTATTTTTAAATTTCGCTAATGCAGGGTTTTCGTTTGTTCTATTTTATTTTGATCTAAGCATATTATTATACTTGCTCGACCTTGGTTTTGGATTCTTATATATTTTCTTACATAAGAGTAAGTTAAATTGGGAGTAATATAATTTATTTTTATTAATTTTCCATCAACCGAAATAAACCTTTCTTTAAATCTAAAAATCCTTCCCTAAAAAAAACATATTTAATGTATTAGTTTAGTGGGTAATAACTTGCGCCTGCACTGCATGTGATTCCAATTATTAATTTACTCATTTTACCAATTAACAAACGGTTTTTGCACGACCAAGCCAACCTTCAATTGGAATTTGTTCCCATCTTTGTTTTTTCTTTTTTATTATTCTTTTGTATAACTGCATTTCTTGTGTTGGAAAAGTTGAAAAACCATCTCATGATTAATCTTCGATTCCTCCCTTAATTATTCAACACCTTTTCAAAAAAATTATATATATATATCTCGCTTAATTATAATTAACCAATATTGAAAGTTGCACACAGCGAAGCGAAACGGCGTTCTCGTGCCGACCTTTAATAGTCTAATTATTCATGACAGCCAATTTGATTCCATTATTTATTAATTATTATCTTATACATACTTTAATCACCCGCTTCTTGCAATTTGCATCTCTAATACTTATTTCACACATCATAATTTGGTTACAATTTGAATTTCAATTCCAGTTTACGTCTAGTCTTTTAATATAAAATTATTAATTTTTAATATTTAAGAATCCATAAAACTTGAATATATATATATATAGATCTACTCAAGTGCTAAAATTAAAGTTTGTACTAAATAGGAATGAATCTCAGCCATTGGATTGATAGCATCAATGGTTGAGATTTAAGCATAAAGATTAAAAAATTAATCATAATTTCCGTTCGTGCTTAATTGCTTTATAAATCGTGCTTGATTCGATTAAGCATGATTTATAAAGCAAAAAAGCATAAAATCTGGGGAAATATTTTAATCTCAACTATTGATTTTTTTAGAGCAGATTCATTCATATTTAGTACAAACTAAATTTTAGTATGTGATCCACTCCATATATATATATATATATAGGTTAGATCATATGAGAATAGATGTTAATGTAAGTAATGAGAATAAATCTCAGCCTTTGATTTCACAAGATCTGCGGTCATGCTTTAATAATTTCCGTCTTCATTTTATCCTCCGCGAACTTCATTATTACATATTTAAGGGTATCATTGTCATTTAGTCTGATGGTATCTTCCTCAAATAATTTCCATTTTCATTTTATCATCCGCGAACTTCATTATTACATATTTGGATTTTTAATTCCTTTTCAATTTCGATTTTTCATCAAATTTCAATTGCCTTGTTGAGTCATCCAATACTCTAAAATTAAATTAAATTTTATTATTATTTAATTGAATTTTCTAATTTAATGAAGTTTTAAATAGATAAAATAAATTTAACATATTTTTCTGAAAAAATAATTTTATTTTTATTTAATTTAATTTTTCCAATTTGATGAAATATAGAGAAGATAAAATGAAGAGAACTGTTTCTAAAAATTTAATTTTTTTTCTTTTAATGATGTATATAGGAGATAAAATAACGAGAACTGAAATAATTTTTCCGAAAAATTGATTTTATTTTTATTTAATTTAATTTTTTCCATTTAATGAAGTATAGAGGAGATAAAATGAAGAGAACTGTTTCTAAAATTTTGATTTTTTTCGTTTAATGATGTATATAGGAGATAAAATGAAGAGAATTAAAATCATTTTTTTCGAAAAATTAATTTTATTTTTATTTAATTTATTTTATAATGAACAATAATTGAGATAAAATGAAGAATGATTAAGATATAATGAAGAACTGCTAAGATAAAATGCATGTCACGTATAACATCAAAATTCACATCGAATTTATTTTATAATGAATCACATTTGAGATAAAATGAAGAATAACTAAGATATAATGAAGAACTGCTATGAAAAAATGCATGTCACGTGTAACATCAAAATTCGAATCGAATTTATTTTATAATGATTCGCAATTGAGATAAAATGAAGTATAACTAAGATAAAATGAAGTATATAATACATAAAATGAACAAAACACAACTTTTGCGCCCTGTACGTTCATAATGACTATGTTGCCCTTCAATGAAGTAAAATGAGGATATTATGCCGCATTTTTTGTTAAAGCTCTTATATAATCTGGATCGTTGATGTTGTCAAATCTATGGACGAGATTTATTCTCATTTCACATGATAAAGGCTATTCTCACCAGATCAGCCCCCCATATATATATATATATATATATATGAGATCTAGAAAAAAAAATTGAGAAAAAAGAATGAATCTTATCTATTAGATCTAAATAAATCAATGGTTGATATGCAATCAAGCAATAACTAAAACACAATCAAGCAATTGCTTGATTGTGTTTTAGTTGTTTCTTGATTATTATGTTGCTTGATTATATTTTCACTTGTTGCTTGATTTTATATCAACCATTAATTCATTTAAATCTAACGGATAAGATTCATTTTTTTTTTCTCATATGACTTTTTCTTATCTAATTTGCTCCCATATGTTATATATCCGCTAATGGATAAGATTCATTATATATCCGCATGGATTCCTAATACTAGTCCTGGCGCAAAGAGACAAGAAGAATATTCTGAGGAACGTATTGACAAGTACAAACCTTAAGGATTGGATATTCCTTAAAGTCTGCAAGCCCATGACATCTGTCTTGATACCTCGGACTACCAATCAAAGATTCCTCAGACTGACACTCTGACAAAAGGTGAACAACCACCACCTCTGTCAGAAAAGGAGCTGAAAAGCGAGAGAAAAGTATTGTACCTTTCCGAGAAAGCCGACCTACCCGCTCAGAAGACAGAAACATCGGATTTGTAGAATATCTTATGTGTCTAACGGCTAGAAGATTCAAACCTTCAGATTTTTCACCTATAAATACTGGAGGACTCCCACAGAAGAAGGTTACCGAACATTTACCAAGCTTACGATTTTCAAAGGGCAGAAACTCTGTCAAACTCACCGTTTGATCAGTGAACACGAGGCTCAAAACTTTTAAGTTCTTGAGTTTTTTCTTTTGGTAATCTTTCTCTCCAAAAAAGATTATAGCAATCAAGTATGTCTAATACTTTGACTCTTACAGGCGATCTGCTGCAAGCTGATAGTTTCAGGGAAATTTTAAACACCCCTTTCCGGCAACGAGGAGGCTGCAAGGTGTGCCCACACTCCGAGGAATTGCGAAGAGGAGGACGAGCAAGGACCAAGCGAGTGAGCTTGTGGATCAGTGGACACGACATTCATCGACAAGCAATAGATCGTAGGAGCACCTGTGTAATCCTAATCTTAGTGGATTTTCATACTTCAAGTTTGAAGAGTGGACGTAGGACCTTTAGAGTCTGAATCACTATTATCCTTGTCTTATTATTATTCTTTTTTTAGCTTTCAGTTTTATCAGTTTACTCAATTTGAAACTCAACACTCAAGTGTTTAAGTATATACTGAAATTTGACATAAGCATACTTGGATTTAAGGACCTGAGTTAAAATTTGACAAACCAAACTAACACGTCACCATCAGTTCGGATAAGTGCAAGCTTATAAATCAATGATTTCCGCTATATAATTTAAAATAATTCTCAGAAATGGGAACCAACAAAATCTTAATTATTTTGAACAACATTACAATGCTGAAATCAACTTTTGTCTAATTGTATACTTGAGTAAGATACTAAAATTAAAAATATATATTTAATATAAAAAAATCTCAAATAATAAAGACTTTTGCCATTTTTTTTGGTATGCTTTTTGTTTAAATAGAAATTTGGTGGTGAGGGGCTTAAAATAAACTAGTATTGCACCCCACGCAATGCATGAGAATTTTAATTATTTGTATTAAAATCATTTCGTTTGATATTTTTTATAAACAAATGATATATATTTTTTAATATGTAAATTATAAAATTGTATAACAACATATACAATATAAATTAATATATTTTTTATATAGTACATATATGATATTATATTGAAATTCATTTAGTTTACTTTGTTTATTTGTTAAATTTAATTTTATTTTTGTAAGTGCTCGTGTTAGTTTCTAATTAAAAAAACATTTATATATTATTTTCTTTAAAATTCAAAATATATATACATATATTATTTTTTGTCATAGTTTATAATTTTCAATGCTAATGCAATTTTTTATTTATTAGTGTGTGATGAATTTCAATATTGTATTGCTAAAAAATCTTGAACTTTGTACTTTTCACTTCTCTTTCTCTCTCCATTTTCTTAGAATTAAAACAAATTTTCGTGATTTATGTACTAATGCAAATTACTTTTTACATTATTTGATAAATATTTTACCATGTACATTCATGCATACTTTATACATATCAAGCTTAGATTTCAAATACCTTCACATGCAATTTGATTTGCTACTCTCAAATGTGCTCAATATTTATATATATCTCATTCTCTCATCAACTCTTTAACATTTTCAATTATAAATTATAATGTGGTGGTGATTTTTACACTTTATTAATACCATTTATGAGATTAAGGTAATCCTCTCAATTATATTGGTATTCATGCAAAAAAAAATTATCACCGACAATGCATATACCTCATAAGTAATAATACATCATTTCAGAAACATACTTATTTCATATGTTGTATGTTCATGTCTTCTAACCAAAATAATTTCACTATTTAAATTCCTTTTTACTAAACTCATATTTTCTTGTTGACTATTATAGCATCAGCACTTAAGTTTTAATTCTCATTTATTCATTTCATCTATTTCTTCTTTCCACTTTATTTTATACACGTAAGATCCTATGTTCCACTTTTCATGTTTCACTCTCAATTTCATTACTAAAATTATTAGTTTATATTTAATATTTTTTATAATCATAATTTACCATAGCTTAGATTATTTTATAAATTCAGTTCATCTCACCCAATTAAGGTATATACTATTTTTTAGTATTTAATTTTCAGTTCTTAACTAAAATTGAATAATTTATAACTATAACTTGTATTCTTTTAAAAAAAATATTTTTGTTCTTAAAAATCACTCCCTCTGTCCCAGTGAAGTAATCTCATTTCTTTTCGGCACGGGAATTAAAGGTTGTGAGTGTAGTGAAATTAACATTTTATTGGTGAGTGTGAAAAAGTTTGTCATTTTAGGAAAATAGGACAATTCTATGGGACAAACAAAATAGGAAAATGAGACTACTTCAATGGGACAGAGGGAGTAATTAGAATATGATGTATTATAGTTCATTCTTGTTTTTGTAAAAATAGTTATTAAGATTAGTAATCAAGACAGTAACCACCAATTTGAAATAAATTACTTTGATTTGTATTTATGTGAATGTCAATATTCTTTTTCCACATTGTCCCTCCATTAAACTACACTTTTGAAATAATTTTATAATATAGAAATAAATATTAATGAAATCATATGTGGTTCAACGTTTCAATTATGCTACACAATTAAAATATTATTTTTTTCATAGTTTTCTTAATAAATATTCTAACTGATTTTAAAAAATAAATATTTGAATAAATTAAGTAAAAAAAATTTATTGCAATAGTATATGATCGGTTGCTATTTCGTATTAATTTGATTTAATATTCCTTCATAATTTTTTTTTAGATTTATTCATAAATAAAATGCGAATTAATTATGTGTCCAATTTTCTACTAATATTATATGCAATTGTGAATTTTTTTAATAACTTTTTTTAAAAAAAATTATCATCTAAAACCATGCGCTCAATGTGGTTTTTTGGGAACCTTCTATATAGTCATCAAATCATGTAAAGAAATAAATTAATTATTTAAATATTAATATACTAAAGGTACATAATTAAATTCAAAATTTAGATAGAGAGCATTTTTATAAATTTTTTAAAAGAAAATTCTTAATATAATTTAAAATTTAAAATTAAAAAAATAAAATCATAATATTAATTGATCTTACATGACCAATTGCTATTTTGTTTAAGACTATTTTGGGACATCATTTAATTTTTTAGTTATTATTTTATTTAATAATAAATAATGCTAACTCTTTTAATTTTATCTCAAATGATCAATAATATCAATATTTAAAATCAAATAATTGTTATGTTTGCACCCTTTTTACAGTTTCATAAATTTTTTTATTAGTAATTTTATTTAATAATAGTTTAATCTAGTTTTTTATTAATATCAATGATTAATAAAATCAATATCTTAATAAATGAAATGAAAAAAGGTTTGTTATAAATATTACAACCATTTTTCGATTTCATTCATTTTTCTTATCTATTATATTTAACATTATTTTTAAAATAACATTGTTATTATTTAAAAAATAATAAATAAATAAATAATTGTTGCATTTGTATTCCGTTGGATGCTTTTCGATTTACTTCATTTTCGGCCAAATTATGATTTGACATAATTATTTTAGTATTTTATTTATTTAAATATTTTCTTTATACTAATTTCTATGTGATTATATGTTAAACTGATATTTGCTTTTGTAAGAGAATCACTAAATTAGTTTAACTATATTATATGAATTTAAAATTTTAAAAAATAAAAGAAAATGACTAAAGTGTGGAGAACTTATATAACAAAAATTATTCTCCCTAATAAGAAAAAAAATGATGAATCATACAAATTATAATTGGTGTTTTGATCTTACATATAGATGTGAAACTTCGAACAAATATATCTTCTTATTTTTCAAAAGAAAAGAATACTAAACTAAACTAAGAAGCATTAATTAAAATTTTGAAATGAGATGATATAGAGAATTTATGAGATTGTGAATAAGGGACACATATTTATAGAGTGAATAGAGAATCCAAGTCTTAATTATATTTTCATAGTATAAGGACTCATAAAAATAAAAGTATCAGATTTGTTCCCATTCTTGTCATGTTTTAATCATTTCCATAAAATGGTTAATGTGTTGTGCGTAGGACTAATTCCTTAAAATTTATATAATTGATTTATATATATTTCCTTTAATATATCACCAATTATAGGGAAATAATATTTAAGGAAAAATTAATTTAATTGATTTATACATATTTTCCTAAAATATATAAATTGATTCTATGATTTATTTTGTGCACCCCTAATTTCCTTGAAATATGGGATTGTAATTATATTTATTTGTATTAAAAGTAAATAATAATTAAAGTAAAATCAATCAAATTTATTTATACACATTTACCTAAAGTATATAGATTAATTATAGGGAAATGATAATTAAGGAAAAATCAACTTAATTGATTTATACATATTTCCCTAAAATATATTGATTAATTTTATAATTTGATTTGTGTACTCCTAATTTCCTTATAAATATATTAAACTAAATTAATATTAAAATAATTTTTGGGATAGTACACAGCAAAAATCTTAAGAGTTGGTCTCCTGAGAGACGGTCTCACTATTTTTTTATTGTGAGACGGACTTTAATACATCATTTCAATAAGTTAAATACATCATTTCATTTTTAAGAATTACATTATTTGCAACAAAGAAATACATCATTTGCAATAAAGAAATACATCATTTCATTAAACTCATATCACATTAAAAATGGTGAAACATCATTTGCAATAAAGAAATACATCATTTCATTAAATTCGTCTCACAATAAAAATGATGAGACCGTCTCATCTAAGACTTTGCCCAATCTTAAAATGTGAAATTTAAATAATTTTAATTAAATTATCCGATAATAAGTAATAAATCAAGCTAAACAAAAATTGTGCTATTGCTATCAACCTATTTTTTATGCAATATATTTTTCAAAATCATAACAAACTTATAAATTGATATTATCAAGAATATACAAAAATTATTTTCATAAATATAATTATATTTTGTTTGTTGTGTCTCTTTAAGAAAATACAATTTAGGTATTTATGATTAAAGATATGCATGTGTATGTGTTTCCAAAATATCAACTATTTGTAAATAAGGAAGTACATAATTGATATTTATAATTATAGAATATTTTATCTATTCATTAATGAACTAAACAGTTAATTAATGCAACTAATACTTACCATTTTATGTATCCGGCCTAACTTTAATATATATATAGATAGTTTTATGATATTTTTGGGCGGTGCGTAAAACATTTTGGTTGGTGGGTTTGAGAATGAGGAAATAGAATGATTCCAAAATATTCCTTTTGATTAAAGGGTTTGAGAATGAAAAAATAGGAATGATACTCAAATATTTGGGAATCACCAAAACTCCAAAATGATGGATTTCATTTCATTCCCATATCTCATTACCAAAATTATTTATTTCATATTATTTTATAATTACTTATTTATTTATTTATTTTTGTAATATTACTCTAAAATATTATGATAATTATATTGTTTTATAATATTATATACTATTATAATTATATATTATTCTTTTTAATATATTAAAATAATAATATTATTATATTAATCATTTATTTGTATCTTCATTTTATATTTATAAAATAAATAAGAAGATAAATATATTATTTATTTATTTTAATATGATTATATTTTCTTAACTTTTTATCTATAAATTAATTATTTATTTCTTATTTTTTAATTCATTTTATTTATAATTATTTTCTTATTTATTTTATTTTTCTTGTTTTTATGATATTTTTTATAATTATATTCTTTTATAATATTATATGTTATTATAATTATATATTATTCTTTTTAATATATTATAATAATATTGTTATAAAATCAATCATTTATTTTGTATATTAATTTTATATTTTATAAAACATATTAGAAGATAAATATATTATTTATTTATTTTAATATGATTTTATTTTCTTATTTTAATTATTAAATTAATTATTATTTGTATAATATTTTAATTATTTTATAAACCTATAAAGTTAAAAAAATCAATCATCAGAATTGAAAATGATTCTAAAATCCATCACGTAAACCAAACATAGAATTGAGAATGATTCCAAAAAATTAAACTCATACTCATTCCATTTACTATCAAACTCATACCCATAGTGATTCTCGACAGTTAAAATACTGGTTTTGGGCTACATGTTGATTGTCGTAAGGATTTGTTTTTTTTTTTTAGAATATTAAAATATCGCTTTATAATAATATAAATATACTTTATCTTGTGAGACTATCTAAGAGAATTTCGTTCGAAACCCGTATTTCAATTGGAATGCATATTGTATATAATGTCTTCAATCAAAATACAAAAGATATTTAAGTCTAACAAATGATATATTTACATAATTAACTAGGCTTAAATATATCATTTATTAAGCTTAAATACATTATTTCGTTTTAGAATGTGGAGATGTCTTACCGTATCGTACAAAACACCGTCTCATATAAGTTTTTGCAAATTTTATAAAATACAAACTAAAATATATTCGATTAATCTATCATAATCATATATAACTCATATAATAGATGTACTTGAATAAAATACTATTTTAGATATGTTCGATGAACTCATTCAATCGATACAATAGATGAAATTAATTCACAAAACTTAGAGCCAACACTGCTTAATTACACAATATTGTCACACCAAACTATTGACTTCATACCTTTTTGCATTTTGCACACAATATTAATTTTCTTTTGCTTGAGCAGATAGAGCAGCTATACGATTAATTTGAGATAAGTAATTTAATTCATCGATTTAGAAAATTCTGAAGTATGTTAGTAGTTATTTGATCGATGATTTAAAGTGTGAAATCGGCTATATATATAATATTAATTAAATATTATTTAACAAAAAACTAAAATATTGATTAGATAAATAGATCAAGGTTTATATTCTTTCAAATTAACTCCTATTAAATCTACATCTCTATCCTTATTTTTGCAGCTACAATTTCACTTTTTTTTTAATTTATATTTAACGGCTTGCGAAACTTTTTTTTTTTATATGTTTTTATTACCTGCATCATTTATTTAATCAATATTGATCGAATAATTTTTCAAATCATATAAACCGATAAAACCAAACTAGTTTTTAAATAGTTCATTTCAATTGATTTATCTGATATTTTACACTATTAAATCGATATTAATTGTGTAGATAGAGGGAGTGAGAGAAAGCCGCCACTATCTAATTTTAGGGTTTGTGGCTGGTATGTCAAAATTGATTTCACAAACTAAATTAGTCGTTAATTTAAAAAACAAATAAACAAGAGTGTTGTATTGGGATTTGGGTGATTGATTTATTTTTCAAATGATAGAATTCGAATTTATAATCCATTCAACTTAATGATAATTTTGCATTATCACCGAAAAAAAAATATCATCATAATTGCTAGGAATAGATTATTTATCTCCACTAATTTTTATATTAATTTGTGTATTTCTCCTCAGCATTAAATGTATTGCGCCTTCTGGGCTAATCTACGATAAATTTTGGACCAGAATCATTTATACATTTAATTCTGATTATAAAAATCATGTCCATTACTTTTTATGTTTTTTAATAATTTGATTATCAACTCAATAATCACTAAAGCCCAAAATAATATAATTGCAAGCACAAAATCATCTATTTACATAATTTTATATTGCTTCACAATTACATTCATTACTTAAATAATTATACCGACATAATCATCCATTAATTCACAACTACATTTACTTTATGACCACGACCAATTTCAGCAAAATGTTTGAATTACTAAATAAAACAATTCAAATGTAGAAAATGTAAGAGATCTTTGACAAAATAATATTTTATTTTTTACTATTTAAAATTAAAAAACTGTCAAAAAACTACAACACTTATCAAGATTTATAATGTATTCCATTTTAATTATTAAATATTTTTATATATCAAATTCTTTAATATATATACTCATTCGGGAATGCAAATTAACTTAATATAATCATAAGTGAAATTCGAATTCATAATTTATTATAAAAAATATTAAATCACTTGCACTACAAACTCGAGACATAATACTGGTGTTTGTAAATATTAAATTAGTAGTTTTAAGAAGATCAACTTTTTTTTAAATCAGGTAAACTAAAAAAATAAAAAGTAAATGTTTTAAAAAAGACTGCACATGTCGTAGACGTTTGTAGCACCACACGTCAAAGTATACAACGATTTTAATCATAATAAATTGCATTTGGCATCAATCTTGCTACAAACCTCATTAACAAATTAATAATGATATAAATTAATCATTGACGCTAATTTAGCATATCGAAACAATAATAATCCTAAAATAAAATAAATAAATAATATATTTAAAACACAAAACTTATAATAACTAAATAAAATTTTACACTTTACATTTTACACCAGAATAAGATAAATATATTTAAGGAAAACACATAATTTTATCCAAAAAGTTTTTACTTCTCAAAATTGTATTCAAAATTTAATTTGTTAGGAAATTTTATCCTAAAAGATTTTCTATTTGGAAATTTTATCCAAAGTTATATCTTAGTGAATTTTATTTAAAAGAATTTTTTATTTGGAAATTTCATCCAACTTAACGATGAATTACCTGCTAGACTCATTAATAATTTATGCGGACGTCAGTTCGCTGCGATGTAGCCACAACGTGGATAAAATTCACAAATAAAATATTCTTTAGATAAAATCTCTTAATGAATAAAATTTTTGATAAAATTTGGAGATTTGAAAATCTTTTGGATGAAATTTCATGTTTTTCCTACATTTAACTTTAACCCTTGACTAATACGATTTAATGGAAGGATTACAAATATCGGGTACGAAATGAAAATTGGTACAAGATGTGGGGCCACATCACAATTAATAACATCCTCTAATTTATTACTCCATTATAACTTATTAGGAATAATAAAATTTGAAATCCTATAAAACAGCGTTTAGTCGCCGAATGGTGCTTTCTCTTCTTCCACATTTTTCATCGCAGGAGAGAGGGCCTCTCTTTCTCTCTCTCTCTCTCTCTCTCTCTCTCTCTCTCTAGAATATAACTATATATGCGCAGAAGCACCATCAACACCATTTTTGGATTGTGATACGAGCCACAATATCTATCAGTTTTCTTCTCTTTCACATAAACATACTATAAATATACCGTCTTTGGCAATTCTAACAAAGACTGAATTTTGGTAGATAAGAAAATAGGAAAACGGCTAGAAAACCAGCGGCTCCTCCACAGTCCGCTGCTTCTCTCTGTGAAGCCGCTCAGATCTTCAACTCGATAACTAATTTTCCTATTTTTTTGGTAATTAAGAGTTGGTATTCTGTGATGTGTCCTCGTTTTTTCTTCTCATGGTTTCGAGTTGGAATCTGAATCTTAGTGATTTGCTCAGGGGTTCTGGATTCTGCGGGTGCTGCTAGTTTCGATCTGTTGAGGATCAGAAGCTCTGTTGGTGAATAAGAAATTTCCCATTTCTTGTTTAGGTAGCAAAATCTCTTGATTTCTGTCGAATCTTTTTCTTTGAGGTATTGCCTTCTTTGCTTAGCCTACATTATCGCGTTTCGGAATGAATTGATTTTGTTGTTTTGATGGCTGGTTGTTTATCGAATAAGATACTGGAATTGAGTTTTTATACGGAGCAGTTTAGTGATCTGGATTACTTGTTGGTGGATCTCTTCCTAGCACTTACCTTTGCGATTCGTCGTATTTGGTGCTTATTGATGATTTTTGAAATATATAGGTTTCATAGCTATTGATATTCATGCTTGCTTCAATTCTGATCGTTTTGATTGGCAATCAACTGTGCAGAGAGAATGGAAATGGATACTGGGAAGCTGTTTATTGGTGGAATTTCGTGGGACACGAGTGAGGAGCGTCTGAGACAGTATTTCCAAGCTTTTGGAGAAGTGGTTGAAGCTGTGATTATGAAGGATCGTACTACAGGGCGTGCCCGTGGTTTTGGTTTCGTTGTTTTTGCCCAGGCTTCTGTTGCTGAAAAAGTTGTGAAGGAAAAACATGTCATAGACGGCAGAGCTGTAAATTTCACAACCTCATTTTTAATGCAATCCTCTTTGCGATTGAACTTGATTGATGCCTTGTGCTCTTGCAATTGATTCGAGGGATTTATTTACTTCAATGATATCCAGATAATCTATCAAAGACTGTGGATCAAAGTTATAATGCTGATCGTTAGCAATCAGCATTTCAGATTGTATTTAATTTCTGAATCTTTGAATCTGTGCAAGTGATTTTTAGTGCATTTGCCTCTTGTTTGGAAAATGGGCGTTTGCTTCTTAATCAAGTTACAGTCTGCTGAAGTGGCTATTTCAGCTTGTTGGTGCTAGTTCTTTTGATATGTATTAGTGATCTTTTAATTAAGAAGATATTGTTGATTAGAGTTTGCATATGATAAGAAGTCTAGAGAAGCGAACTGCATCACACAGAAATTTTGTGGTTGTAGCTAATATTTTGCTTCATGATGACCTTTTCTGGATGCTGCATTGCAGAGGCCATGATTATAGAGAATTTAGCAATTAAGGATGACCGGTGTTACTCAATTGTTTCATCTGCTTTTACCGTTACTCCGTTAGATCTTTGGCTCGACTATGTTCTTTTTTGTTTTTGTTTTTATCAATACGTGCAGTTTCCTTTTTGTCTTTCGTATTTGACACATACTTAATTGGATTTCTTCAGATTTGATTTTATAGATGTGTGCAAGTTAGTTGGAACTTATTCAAGATACTTTTGCTAAATTAACAAATTTTGCTTGTTAAATTGAACTTCAATTTGGTTTCTATTGACTGTTGTTCTATTGTCCCGCGTATGACAGTTTCTATTGATTTCTTCAGATTTGATTTTATAAATGTGTGCAAGTTAGTTCGAACTTATTCAAAAAACTTTTGCTAAATTAGCAAATTTTGCTTGTTAAATTGAACTTCAATTTGGTTTCTAATGATTTTAAATGTTGCAGTTGTTCTTTTGTCCGGCGTATAACTGTTTCTATTGACTTTATTTGTGGTAATGTTTTTTGCCACAGCTTCCTAATTTGGAATGTTCATAAGTATAATTTATTCATGCTGCGGAGAACTTTTAAAGTTTCATTTATTGCCAGCTTATTTGAAAATATCATACTCTATTAATAATAAATGACAGCTAGTAAATGTTCGTTGTTTTTCATTCATCAGGTGGAGGCAAAGAAAGCTGTTCCTAGAGATGATAACCAAAACTTCATCAGAAACAATGGCAGCATCCAAGGGTCGCCAGGTCATGTCCGTACAAAAAAGATTTTTGTGGGAGGTTTAGCATCTACTGTCACAGAAAGTGACTTCAAGAAGTATTTTGATCAATTTGGAATGATTACAGATGTAGTTGTGATGTATGATCACAATACGCAAAGGCCTAGAGGTTTTGGTTTTATAACTTATGATTCAGAGGAAGCAGTTGATAAAGTTCTTTTCAAGACTTTTCATGAACTTAATGGGAAAATGGTTGAGGTTAAGAGAGCAGTTCCCAAGGAGTTATCTCCTGGACCAACTCGAAGCCCTTCACCTGGCTATAACTATGGCCTGAATAGAGCAAGCAGTTTCCTTAATGCTTATTCTCCAGGATATAATTCAAATTCTGTAAGTGGATATGGAATGAGAATGGATGGTCGGTTTAGTCCTGTAACTGTTGGTAGAAATGGATATCCTCCCTACAGCCCAAGTAACCATAACACTGGACTGAATTTGGATTCTGGATTCAGTTTGAACTATGGGGCTAGTAGGGATTCTGGTTTGGTCTATGGAAATGGGATGAACTCGTATTTTAGTGGAGATTTAAGTCGATATGGTATTTCTAATGGGTATGACTTAGGTAGCGGTGGAAGTGGTTCCTTGCTGAGCAGTACAAACCGGAACATGTGGGGTAATAATGGCAATCCAAATTTTGGCGCAAACTCAGTATCTTCAAATGATTTTGTTGGATCTCGAACTGGAAATGCTGGGATGGGTGGTAGTTTGGGAAATATTGGAGACATCTGGGGCAGCTCTCCTCTTTCTAAAGGTGCAGAAGTTGGTTCCATAAGCAGTGGAAATATCAATTATGGTCATGGGGACAGTAGCTTCGGTGGCAGAGCTGGTTATATCAGAGACAATGGAGGCTCTGCTGGGTCAACATCTCTATATTCTGCAACAAATAATCTCCGTGAAGGAAATTTTGGTAACTTCTATGGGGACTCAGATCAGGCATGGCATTCATCATCTCTAGAACTCGAGGGTTCTGGGTCTTTTGGTTATGGGCGTGGCAGTGCACCATCTGAGGTCACTTCTGAAGCTGCAGCCGGTTATGCTGGTGGTTATAGTGTTAGGTCTAATAGAGGTAAGAACCATCAACCATGCATAATCTCCACTCTACATAAAATGTTTCCACCCTTTCTTGTGTTGTCAATTTCTTCCAAGTATTAATATAAGAATTCAACTGATGCTGTGAAACAGGGATTGCAGCCTAGGATATACTTGAAGAATTTATGTACAAGGTGAACCAAAATATACGTAGGACTATCTGATGTTGGTTTTGGTGGAAATGGTTACGTTTGATAGAGAGGTAGTTCATGTGTACCTATTGAAGCAAACTCATTACTTTGTGAGAGAGTTAACTCTGAACTCATA
Organism: Plectranthus barbatus; assembly: GCA_026898455.1. Taxonomy (NCBI): domain Eukaryota; kingdom Viridiplantae; phylum Streptophyta; class Magnoliopsida; order Lamiales; family Lamiaceae; genus Plectranthus; species Plectranthus barbatus. The sequence continues at coordinate 857,915 of JAPKLW010000038.1, read as the reverse complement.
TAGGTTTTGTTTCTTTCTTGTGATTTGCATCTCTATATTGACATAATGGACCACTGCTGTTTTTGTGTAGTCTCTTCTTCTGCTGCTGTAAGGTTAGTTGATGTTGGAAGATTGAATATTACATCTTCTTTGAGCTAAATTGTTTTCTCTTCTATATATTCTGCCTTTTGCATTCATTTTAGTTACTCGCACAACTGCTGCAGCAAAATATTATTTGTAGTAGCAGTCATTAGATTTTACGTAAGGGTTACCATAAATTTTTTCTATTAGATTTTACGTAAGGGTTACCATATTATTAAATCATCAAATATTTTCGATTAGATATTATTGTATAGTATGTCTATCATATATTCATATTATATTTTATGAGATGCATATTACACTAATGTATTTGCTGAAATATATTGGCTGGCCAGAATACAATATCTTAGTATAAAGAAATAAATTATTTTAGTACAAAAAGTAGTTTTATATTTATGCATTGCACGGATATTATAAATTAAACTTAAGTATATATATATTTATTATTTTTTTAAAAACCTATTTAATTCTTATTTATTAATGTAATTAAAATATAAATTGCTTTTCATATTTTATAAGAACTAATCATCGCCATTGATTTTGGTGAATGTGCGTTCAAGATTTTACTAGGATTTTCGATCATTTTATTCCAAAAAAACCTGAATTATAGGATATTTTTGTCATTTTGTACTTATTTAAGATTCTGTTTGCATATTCAACTTCGAAATGCATTATATATCTAACAAACATGCATTATATGCATAAGAAAACATGCAAAATATATCTAACAAACATGCATTATATGCATAAGAAACATACATTATATACATAAGAAACATGCATTATGTATACCTAACATTCATTATATACCTAACAAATATCTTCCTGCATTATAATATGCTATTACTCTTATTTTAGAACAATATTACTATCTTTATACGGTATTACTTCCTCCATTATATATGATATTACTTTTGTTTTAGAGAAAAATTATATTACTTTCATTATACTTTTGTCCCGCGGAATTAGTCTCATTTCCTAAAATGGAAAAAAATCTCCTCATACCAATAAAATATTAATTTCACTACACTCACAAACATTGGTAACTGTGCCAAAAGCAAATGGGACTAATGCCAAGAGACGGAGGGAGTAATACATAACAAGTGCAAATATAATGATGAATGATGATTTCGCTGAAACGAACATGTTAAATTTTATCTATCATATTCTGCATTATATACTATAACTTCATGCATTATATTATGCAACTGCATTCATTGTATAAGAATTTGTGTACTGTTACGAGAATTATGCATATTATATATGATATTACTTTTATTTTAGAGAAACATTATAGGGTTAATTGCAAATTTGATCAAAACTTTTCACTACTTTTGCAATTATAACAAACTTTTCAATTCTTTGCAATTATAACATAAAACTTTTCAAATGTTGCAATTATAACACAAAATTTAAAACCTTAACAATAGCAATGAAATATATTTTATCCCTAAAATTATCAATTAGAAATTAAATTTTGTGAGTTATTGTTTGTTATTTATTATAAACTTGAATAATTCTTAATGATTTTTTTTATTGTTTATTGTTTATATTATATTTGATATTATCTAATTTTTAAATTTTGAAAAATAATCCAATATATCTTACATGATTATAAAATTATAAATTAATTAAATTAAAATTTATAAAACAAATTCATTGAATTGAAATATTATTCTCATATATATAACTGAATAGTCAATATATATCTTTGTGTCAATACTTATATTCAAATTTACTCACATTAATTAATAATTGAAGTGCATACATATCTTTAAATTTTCGAAGCCTTGCAAACATGTATTTAATTTCTCCAATATTATATTTGTCCATGCTCATTTTTTCACATCATAAACAATAAAAACATTTTTCCTGGTTGACAACAAGTTTAATAATTTACAACCGTGTTTTGAATTTAATGAATTTATTTTAAAAAGTCTTATTTAATTAATTAACAGTTTATAATTATTTAATGTATATTATGTTATTTTCCAAATTTAGAAAATTAAATAATAGCAGAAATAATAATAAAAATAAACAATCACAAAGTTGTCATTGAAAAATTATTCCAGCTTATAATAAGTAACAAACAAAAAATTATAAAACTTAATTTTACTTGATAATTTTAGAGATAAAATATAATTTATTGTTATTGTAAAAGTTTTATGTTTTGTGTTATAATTGCAAAAATTGAAAAATTTTATGTTATAATTGCAAAGAACTGAAAAGTTTGTTATAATTGCATAAGTAGTGAAAAGTTTTGATCAAATTTGCAATTAACCCAACATTATATTACTTTCATTATAATACATATGTTATTACTATATAATACATAACAAGTGCAAATATATTGATGAATGATGATTTCGTTTAAAAAAGACATGTTACATTTTATCTATCATATTCTGCATCTTATATTATAACTTCATGCATTATATTGTGCAACAACATTCATTATATAACTTTATGCATTATATTGACCTCGACATGCATTATATACCTAGTAAACATTCATTATAAAATATAATAGCATACATTTATATAATAGAACAAAAAAAATACATAATTCAAAACAAGTAATGTATAATCAACTTTTATAACAACTATAATATTTTTTACAGTATGCAAAAATAATGAATTTTAATTTTTTTGTTGATCTCGCAGGAAAAAATATATTGCATTTTATCTATCATATTTTGTATTATATAATATAACTTTATGCATTATATTGTGCAACTTTATTCATTATATAATAATTCGTGTATTGTTACGAGAATTATGCATATAATCACTAATTTTCATTTTTTACGATGATTTTTAAATCGAAACATATGCAATACGGATTTCGTTTAAAAAATAATTAAATTACCTTTAATTTGATATATGATTCATGAAAAAATAAATCGAAGGAGTTATGATCATTTAAAGTTTTAGGATGATTTTAGAGGAGAGAAAAAATATTACAAAATTACCCTTCAATGCATGTTTACTACACTGTAATGCAAACAGAATTTTTTTAGTCTTGAGCGTTGAATCACCAATTTGGATGACTAAGATTGATTCTTATGTTCACATGGTAAGAAGAGTTCTCATATGATCACTCTCATATATATATATATATATATATATTATAGGGTAGTGATCAGGTGAGAATAGAAGTTACTATGAGAAATAAGAATAGATCTCGTGCGTCCATCTCATCAAATCGACGAACAAGATTCATTCTCAACAAATTGAAAAACGCGGCATTTTTGCCCCAATATCCTGCAGTTTTAGCCTTTAAAGGCTAAAACTGTAAAAATACTCAAACACAAACAGCAACCTGCATTTTAAGTCCGATTTACTTCATTTTTAGCCCGATTTACTTCATTTTTAGCCAAATTTACTTCATTTTTACATAAATACGAATTAAAAAAAATTAAACATCTTCTTCTTCAAAGTAGCAACACGAGCGTAGTCTTTATAAAACTCAATACCAACATCAACAGTTCTAAAAACTATGCCCTTAAAATGCTTCATCTCATCAACACACTTTGGAATAAATAAACCTGTAAGATACAAAAATGCACAAAGTTAACACTAAAGATGCACAATATAATAGTAAAAATGAACGTCGATTTGAATAAAATAATTTTTTTAAAACTATATTTATGCACAATTAACAAAGTCGAGACCGAACACGAATGCGAAATCCAGAAATAAAGAAAAAAAATCTGATCGATAGAAGAAATATAAATCAAATCGAACAAAGAAGGAAGAAGAAGAAATCAAATCGCGCGAAGAAAGGAATAAATGAATCTGTAAGATACAAAAATGCACAAATTTAACACTAAAGATGCACAATATAAAAGTAAAAATGAACGTCGATCTGAATAAAATAATTTTTTTTAAATTATATTCATGCACAATTAACAAAGTCGAGATCGAACACGAATGCGAAATCCAGAAACAGAGAAAAAAAATATGATCGACAGAAGAAATATAAATCAAATCGAATGAAGAAGGAAGAAGAAATCAAATCGCGCGAAGAAAGGAATAAAAAATCTTATGAGATACTATTTCAGATTTAAAAAAAACTAAAATTACAAAAATAACCTTAATTTTGCAAAACTGCAGGATAATCGAGGAAAACTGCACACGGATATATATATATATATATATATATATATAGAATAGTGATCATATGAGAATAGTTTTTAGTATGAGAAATGAGAATAAATCTCAGCCTTTGATTTTGTGATATCAACGCTCATGATGAAATTTACTCCGTGTGCAGTTTTCCTCGTTTATCCTGCAGTTTTGATTCATTAAGGTTATTTTTGTAATTTTAGGATTTTTAAAATTTAAAAGGTATATACTTCCATATTTAATTAGATTTCGTATTCCTTATTTCGCGCGTTCTGATATCTTATTCCTCCTTCGTTCGATTTATATATCTTCTCTTGATCGAATTTTTTTTGTTTCTGGATTTGGCGTTCGTGTCGGCTTCGAAATTGTGGTTTTTGTGGAGTTTTGTTTTTGATTTTGGAGTTCTGTAGTTTGAACAGGACATGTCTGATCGATCTGAAGGTAAGTCTAATACTTTGTATTTTTGATTTTCGATAGTGTTCATGGTTCTATTGATTTTTCTTTATGTTAGGAGATGATTTGATCTTGTTTTTGAATTCTAGACGCTGTTTGTAATTGATTCGTGCATGAGTATAGTTTTAAAAAAATTGTGGTATTCAGATGTTCATTTTTCCTTTAGTATCGTGCATCTTTAGTGTTAACATTGTGCATCTTTATATCTTACAGGTTCATTTATTCAAAATTGTGTTGATAGTTTTTTAAAAAAAATTTGTTATTCAGATCTTCATTTTTGCTTTTGTATCCTGCATCTTTAGTGTTAACATTGTTCATTTTTTCATCTTTCAGGTTCATTTATTCCAAATTGTGTTGATAGTTTTAAAAAAAAATAGTGTTATTCAAATGTTCATTTTTCCTTTATTATTGTGCATCTTTGGTGTTAATATTGTTCATTTTTTCATCTTACAGGTTCATTTATTTGAAATTGGCGAAAGCGAGTAGAATTCGAGAGAAAACCGTCGAATGCCTGAAGAAATTTTGAGAGAGGAATTGAAATTTTGTTGAATGTGAAGAGGTTTTTTCCAGAAGTGTATTGAAAAGTTGTGATGGAACGGCGTAATAATGAAACCGTGTATTAGTTCTGTAAATTTCGATATTTGATATTATTGCATTTAGTTTTTTTTAAATTTGTGTTTATTCAAAACTGAAGTAAAAGTGAGGAAAACTGCAGGATATGGTAGGTTTGTGGTTGGTCTTTGTAAATGTTTAATTTTTTTAATTCGTATTTATGTAAAAAAGAAGTAAATCGAACTAAAAATGAAGTAAATCGGGCTAAAAATGAAGTAAATCGGGCTAAAAATGAAGGTTGTTGTTTGTGTTCGAGTGTTTTTACAGTTTTAGCCTTTAAAGGCTAAAACTGTAGGATATTGGGGCAAAAATGCCGCGTTTTTCAATTTGCTGAGAATGAATCATGTTCGTCGATTTGATGAGATGGACGCGCGAGATTTATTCTTATTTCTCATAGTAACTCCTATTCTCACCTGATCACTACCCTATTTATATTAAAAATATAAAATAATATGGATCAAAACAAAGATACAAAACTAATGTTTGATTTATAAAATTAGCCATTAAAATATTATACTCCCTCAGTCCCATCATATTAGTCTCATATTCATTTTTGGTCCGTCCCGTTTATTGGTCTCATTTCCCAAAATAACAAATTTTTTCACACTCACCATAAAATATTAATTCTACTATATTAACACACATTGGTTGTGCATTTTCCTCGTCCCTAATATGACTAGACGGAGGGAGTACTTGTATTATAAAAATATAATAAATAAAAAGAAATTAGTGAAAATTAAAGTTTAAAAAAAATTAGAGATTTTGTTGAAACTATTATTACTATTAGTATTATTATTATTGTTGATATGTTATAATATAAAAAACATAACGAATAAAGTAAAATAAAATTAAGTTATAATTAAAAGAGTTTATAAAATCGAGGAAGGATGTATATGAATTTCCGCAATAAAATCGTAACAAATATCTTGGCAAGTCCTGTCCTGGTGATGTTCCATGCCATTAATGAAGGATAATTATCATCAGCACAAAGGGGAGGTCATTATTCAATGAAATTGAGAAGAAAAATAATAAATGGCAAATTCAAAGAAATAAAGGGTTGTAATGGAGACGTTCAAAGTTGTGACATGGCTGGCTGTGCATGCCGGAGCCGCCGCCGCCGCCGAGTTGGAATAACTTCAACGACTCTACACTGGATCACAATGCATTCCTTTATTCGTTTCAAACTGGTTTCTCATTCACAATATTTAAATAAAAATAAACAACTTTTTTTTTTTCTTCTTCTGATGATTAATGCAAAATAAATATCAGTTTTATATTCATTTATTTATACATTTTTTCAAATATGAAGATTCTTTTGAAGACGATTCCATCTTAGAAATTGTGATAAAATGATGCAGACTCGTGTCAACTTCTTTCAGACTTGAATTTAGTTTTCTTTTCAAAGGCTTTCTAACTCTAAGTCAGTCCAGACATTAAAAGACCCATAAAATAATGAAAACGAGGATAAGAATATTGGGACAAGTATATAACTTAAGTGTGTTAAGACATGAATGAATGAATGAATATCTGTTTCTTTCCTTACAAGATAACATGAAAGTTGAATATATAGATGGCACTGGCAGCAAATGCAATACATATGATATTGCCTACATCTTTGCAATTTGCAAGTCACATCTCCCGATCATAGGTTCGAACCATGTTGAACAACACATCCTCTCCATTTAAACCATGCACCCCAATTTAAAAAAGGGATTGCACATCTCCATCATCTTTCACTGAAAAAAGTATGAAAAACATATTAGAGACCATTGAATTGGAAGAGTAGAGCCTTCAGCAAAGGTCAAACCACTTCACCTCGAGGAAACTAGAGTTATACTAATCCACTTCAAACTAATTCTTTGATGCATTTTTGTCACTTAGCTTTGAAGAACAAACGCTTTGTTCTCACCGGCCAAGAACTTCATCCCATGTGCCAATGCACAAACAGCCAAGCATCTCATCATTGTTGAGTTGGTGATCACTAATTTAACATAAGTCAATCAGTATTATGAGCAAAAACTGTACAATATAATCCATGATGTCAGAAGCTTGGAAATGGCATGTGATGGAGATGATTATGCAATGATTTTTAATCCTGGGATATTCAACGAATACATGCTGTAGCTCCAGTTTTAACTTCTACTCTAGCTTATAGCATAATCAGGTCAGAAGGCCAGTGATCGACATCAAGTACATACATTCTCAACTCCTTCCTGATTCATATATGATGAAAAAGCCATTTTTCACCTTTCCTTGAGTGGGAAAAATTTCAAAGGCTGTCTTTTAGAGGAGGTGTTCAGTCAAACATATGCATTAACAATACCACAGTAAACTTTATCCGAGATGAAGAAAACAAAAATGAGCTCATAAGAATGATACTGACGCAGGTTGGTTAAGGTAACAAATTACTCAAGTATAACATTGATGCCTTTCTGTCCTATTGACAAGGAAAGAACGTCATGTTAGCTTGCCTAGAGGAACAAAATAAAGGAGAAATATAACAAGCAAAAATACGTAATTTCCTCCGATTTATATTCTCTGCCGTCAGCACAGGCTGTCCCACCAAATAATGAAGGAAAAAAAAGGCAATGCTATAGACCATTAAAATACAAGGCAATATTGAACTTCAATAATGGTGGTCTAAAAAACAGCTGACCTCATATTGCATAATAACAAGTTCGCACATACAAAAAGGAAAATGCATAGTTTCATTTAAGCAACTTTGGACATATAGGTGATTTTAAGTTCAATTAATTATTTTCACGAGCAATTGTTGTAATAAACGGGGCTCAATGTGTAAGAATATCATTTTGTCATTCTATTTGAAATCAACATCTCAGACCTGTTAACGCCACAGTGTTGGATGATAAGACAAAAATGTCAATGATTACGGTCACAGTAGAAGGGAATTCCCAGACCTACAAAATCAAATTTGGGTTAAACAGAATACAACAAATTGAAATAACTGAAACCTATACAATTTATTAGTCACAGAAAGATATGATAACTGCAATGTGTCAAAAGGCGACCAATGAGGCTTATGCATATACACCCTTTCTTTTGCAAACTATCTAACCCAACTTTGCAGCAATTGCAACTCACCCCTAAGTATTATATTTTGGAGGGATAGTATAATGGAAATCCTGGCTGAATGAAGGTGAACTAGCAGAATATTGCAACGCCACAATGCTGTTGCAAGTTTTTGCAGAATACACAAAGTTGAGTAGTAAATTGTAATAAAAACAAAAACCAGTTTAGATGAACTACCAGATTTGCTTATACATGGGTATTTTGAAACAAGTCCCTCTTAGAAATGAAGATCATAGCAAGCAAAGGTAGACACAATAATCATACTTTAGGAATAACAACAGATCAAGTATCATCAAGAAACATACCATCATGGCCAACAAAAAGATCTTGAAGTAACTAGAAACAACAGCTACAAACAATATTTGTTTCCACCTGTCAAGAAATGAGGCATATTTATCTAATTTTTGCAAGATGAAGACTAAGATTTAATAAAAAATAAAAAATAAAAAGCAGAGAAGAAGCATGGGACAACAAAGTCCTCTAGCTCTGCCATATTTTCTCCACTTCAGAAGGTTGTAATTCATATCATAACAAACTTGTATGACTTTCAGGAATGTGAAAAGATATTACCCTTAAAAAAATTCTTACTATATATAAAATAGCTAGTACAATGCAAAACAACTAGACAAACTTTAGGAAGATATAGGCATTAAAGAAGGGCCAACATGCACTACAAACTGCAAAATAAATAAAGAGATGCAGGTGATTGCGTTATAGCACGGAGTACCTAAACAAAGGCTGTGAAAGATATGATCTAAGTAAATATTTACCCATAAGGTCCAGTTGCTGCACTGAGCAGCTTTCTTGTGCCATAAAACACGACACAAAGAAATACAAAGATCCCAAGCATAACACCAGTCAGCATCTGTGTAACACTCAACATCAGAATGCAGAGTCAAGTAGGAACCCATCGCCAATGGTAAAATCCAAAGAACAACTCAACGCATACTATAATTTATAACTCAAACCTTTCCAAATTCCAGCAGAAATGACGTAAAATTTTCAGACATTGGATACTCCTTTTCATTTGTGCTCAAAACCCACATTTTGTCTAGAGCAGCTAAGGAAGCACAGATAGACCACATTCAAACACAGAAACATACAACAAAACAAAATGAATTATCATTGACTAACTAATCAAGAATTTACAGTTCTTAATCACAGGATACAGATATCCAAGATGACATACGCCACAGCTGATTTCCACAACAAGCTCTGCCGAACAAAAATGAAAATATAAATGACAGTGTACAAACAATTACTCAAATAAATAAAAATGTTGAGAGATGAAAGCATACCTCAAAATTTACAGTTTCTTTCCTGAACATATTGTGGAATACATGTCTATACGCTTTGGGCTTGTGAAGAATCAAATCAAGAATGAGGATCTGAATAGTAAAACCAATAAGAAAATAAAGTATAAAAAATACGATGCATCAAATACTTAGAGATACCCTTTATAGTACTCTTTGATTCAATTACCATTATTTCACACTCGATGTACCCATCAGCGACGGCTTTGCAACTTCCCTGAAATAAACCCCAACGAAATAATGAACTACAACTAAGGTGGAAATTGATGACGAGATTGAAAAAAATAATAATTAAAACGAGATACAAAATTAAAAAAAATGGGGGAGGGATATGAGGGACTACGCATTTCACGAGGCGGATATTTCCTGGTGAATACTGAATGTAGAGTGTTTTGACAGGGAATCCGCACTGCACGCATCTGAAGTCAGTACCAGTACTTTCCGCCTCGCCGCTCGACATATTGGTATCGAAAACTCAATCTATTAACATCATAATGAATTCTATTAACTGCGGGATTTCTCAGCATCGCCAAAATGCTCAAAAGAGAAGCGTAGGTGTGAAATTCGGAGTGAGTTGCAGATGATGCCGCGAGAGGAAAGAGGAGAAGTGGGAAGGGGACTGACCTGAGAATTGTCGGAAGATCTGCAATGAAGACTGCCCGCCGCCGGAGCCTACAACCGCCGGCGATGATGGATGGAGAAAACTCAAATAATTTTATTCATATGGGAAACGATTAGTAAAAATAGAAAACTCTAGTCTCCTCACTTGAATATTCCTATTGGACTGCGTTGATTCCAAATATTAGGAAATCCCCATTCTCCCTATGTTGGAGGAGGGTTTCATCCATTCTCAAGTTCTATGCTCAATTTTTTTAATTTTGTATAATATATTAATTAAGATAATTATAAAATATTATAATATTATATTAGTTATGATATTATATAAAATTATAATTAATATATAACAGTCAGAATCATAGGTCTTCTATATCAGAATACAATCAAAAAAGATAATTTTACAAAGTATATTAACCGGCAACTTACTCTAAGGTTCATATGTTCAAGCTACCAACCAACAAACATCTATTTTTCGGGTCTTACATTAACTGCCCTGTAGGCCAAATGTTGACAATATATTGCCTTCACAGATTATCCTTATTTTAGGCCAGTCACAAACTCTAACCTTTAAGGATAGATTCATTTATAGAATTATGTGCAAAGATGTAAAAAATATAAAATTCATGTTGCTCATAGAGTTGAATATAGATTAACACATAGATTTAGCCTATAAGACCAATCATTAGAACATATAAAAATTTAAATACAGAAATTAAATGCAGAAATTTAAATTGCAGAAATATAAATTGCTTACAACTTTGTAGCCAAACTTTTAAGAAATATTTATTAAAAGAGAGAAGGGTTTAGAGAGGATTTTTACCAGAGGGAAGCTCATCAATACAAGTGTGTGCTCCCAAGAACTAGGAGGCCCTTTATATAGGTCTCGGTGTTGGGAAAATTATCTAAGTTTCCCTTCCCCAGTTGATAGCTTAGTTCTTTGATTTGGTGTTTAAGTGTTTTGGTGGATCAAATCCTAAGTCCAACCAGCGTCAGTTTGTCTCTAGAATAGCTCTAGTCTCAAATGTAAAGTCCTGTTTAGGTCTTTTGAGTTGTAAGTCGTAGCTGATCAAGACTCATGCTGACACTGTTCATCAGCATGAGAATCTCTTACCTGGTGAAGAATTTCACCAGCAGACGACTGACAGACCCATGCTGACATTGTTCATCAGCATGGAGTCAAGAGCTAATGACTGGCTACTGTTCACCAGTTGGAAGGATTTCACCAGCAGGAGGCTGACAAATCCTACCAGCAGAATACGTGTTCTGGCTGACACTATTCACCAGCGGTGAAGCCACCAGTCATAGGAGATTCCAAGAGTTAACATCCAGACAAATTGGTAGACTAAGATTGTGCAAGCGCTAAGTCACCAGCAGAGACTGCCAGCACAAGATCACCAGTATGTTCTACCAGTCGGAGGTTACCAGCAAAATTCAATATTCGCTCTCCCAGAGTCTTAGAGACAAAAAGAAGATTCGTCTGAGGAATATACTGACAAAGTAAGACTTTAAGGAAGGATATCCTTAAAGTCTATCAGTTCAAGACACCAGTTGCGATTCCTCGTACTGACGAAATAATGCCGTTCTGACACAAAGAGGTCTGTGTCAGAAAAAGCAGACACAGGTATGGCGTTTTCCTGAAATTCCTACCTGCCGCCGTCTGAAGTACATCCGAGGACAGAGACCCATTCTGGATGTGTCCAAACGGCTAGAAATTTGAATGGGATCCTGCGTCTATAAATAGGTCGGAGCTACCAACATTTAAGAGGCTTCGACGCTTCCACGCTTGCACACTGGCTTACACGCTTGCATCCTGAACATTCAATACTCTCCAACAACCGAAAGAACGAACATTCATTGCAAGCAAGCAAGCATCTTTCGAGGCTTTCTTTAAAGCTTTTCCGTGTGTTGATATCTTTCAAACACGAGACTTCAAGCTTCCTGCTTGTAAGTTTAGACCTCACTTGGTGTTCTTTCTCTTTCTGAGGAAGAACATAGCAGCTCCAGAGCCAGCCAGCTCTTGAGTTATTACGGGCAGTTTGCCGTAAAGGATTTACGTTCTTGGGAGAACTCAACACCCAACTAGTCAGAGGAGGAGGTTGAAGTGACGTGCTCGCACTCCATCCATCTGACGAGAGTTGAAGAAGGACAAGGACCGGGAGCGGTTGATCCAGTGGACTGGTAGACGGGGCATTTACCAGCTGGAGATAGATCGTAGGAACTTTGTACCGGATTACTCTTATAGTGAATTTCCAGTGAGTCGACTGGAGAGTGGACGTAGATCAGTTGATCGAACCACTATAAAAATCCTTTGCCTTTATCTGCTTTCAGTATTTAAATTTGTATTTGAAACCCAGCACTCAAGTGCTGGCGTATATCTGAAAACTGATAACTGTGCAAACTAGGCTTAAAATATTCTAAGTGTTGAGCTATCAGCTGACCAGCCAGTCAGCCAGTCAGCTGAGCAACCAGCAGGACAAAGTGCAAGTTAGACTTATAAGTTCAATATTTTCCGCTGCGTAACGTTATACACTCTGATAAACCGGGACCAACAAGTGGTATCAGAGCCAGGTTCTTACAGACCGTTCGTTTCTGTGTCGCTTAGGACCGAGATCCATTTTCCTTGCACCTTGTTTGTCTGTTTGATTAGCTCAGGTACATCAAGATGAATAATCCGAAGCTACTCGAATACGGGACTGTGAAGCATGATATATGGCGAAAGAGGTCGCTCATCTCTCTAAAGAGCATCCATCCAGAGATGAAAGATGTGCTAGAGACAGGGCCGATTGAGATCACCATGATACAGCACCAGCTAGGAGATCGTCCAGCTGCTGTGATCCCAAAGCCTCAAAGCGAATGGAACGCCGAGGACAGGAAGCGGAATCAGTTGGATTCCATTGCTCACGAGCTGATCCTGGCTTCTCTTCCTAAGTCGCTGATGGAGGAAGCCCTCCAGTTTGATAATGCCAAGGGAGTATGGGATTATCTTGATAGTCTATGTCAAGAAACTGACCAAATGAAACGCAACAAATTGCAGGTTGCAGTGGACAAATATGAGTCCTTCCAGATGCTGACTGGAGAAACCATCAAGGAGATGGAGGCGAGATTCAACGCCATTGTCAGCGAGCTGAAGTCTCTGGGCAGAGAGTACGACAATGCTGATCTTAACTCGAAGATCCTGTCCAAGATGCCTAAAGAAGATTGGTTCGTGAAGACGACAGCTCTGAAGGAAAAGGACCTGTCCAAGATGACTCCCAAGGAGTTGTTTGCTCAGTTGCAGGCACACGAGTGGGACATCCAGATGGTGAATAAGAACGAGGCCATCAGGAATGTTGGATCCCCCAGCGTTAAAGCTCAGGACGAGGCGTACTTTGTCAAAAAGGACTTCAATTGGAAGCACAAGAAGCCCTTCCATGCTGAGAGACCCGCTGCACAGCACAACCAGCCGAAGGAGATCCAGTCCGCATCAGGATCTCATTCCAAAGGCGGCGAGAGCTCTATCGCTGAACTAGAGCAACAGATGAAAAGACTGGCTATCCTTCTGGAAAAAGCCAAGTCAAAACAGGGAGTTTCTTCTAGCTCATCTGACGGAAAATTTGTCAAGAGAGCTCCTCGTGCCTGTTTTCAGTGCCAATCCCCTGATCACTTAAAGTTTGAATGTCCACAGGTGGACAAAACTGAGAGGGAAAGGCTGAAGAAGCTCTTTGAAGAGCGTGCTTCCAAGGCTGTTGCCAAAGCCATGCTGACCAGGACGGAGGTGCCTGACATACCCGATCATGATGATGGGGAGTTTGAGTCAGATGGAGAGTCAGAAGAAGAAGCTCTCCTGGCATTTATGGCAGCTCTCGGAGAAGAGCTAGCTGAAGAAAATACTGACAATGAGGAAGAACTGGCACTTGCTGCTGATAATGAGGTACAATCAGTTCCTCAATTGCATATCATGCCAGTACAAATCATAGACGATTCTGAGTCGCATTGCTCCGACTCAGAAGACGTCACTTTAGATGTTCTTCAGCATGAATTTTTAAAATTTTATGAAATAAAAAATGTTTTGGCTGGTGAAAATGCTTCGCTGAAAGGTCAAATTACTGTTTTGACCAGTGAGATTGAAAAATCGAGGTCCATCAGCGAAGAGCTAGCAAGTTTGAAAAAGGCTCATTCTGAATTGCTCCAAGATTTCCAAATTGCAAAAACTGAACGAGATAACTTTCACAATCTCGTTCTGGAGCAAGAAAACAAAATCAATTTTCTAAATAAAGGCTCGAAAGACTTGGAGGCAGCTCTAAGTCATTGGAGAAAGCCTTCTGATAAGTCCGGGTTGGGATTTACAAAAGATTTGAGCATAAATCAACCCGAACAAATCAGTACTGGTAAGGGTAAGGGCCAACTGGCAAATGCATCAGCACCAGCTGGCTATGCCAGTCAGTCCCGTGTGGCTGATCAGCACAGGAACCATAAGTCCAGATACATAGGTGAGTCATCAAGACAAAATCCTCAACTGGCAAGATCCTCTGCTGACAGGACGCCAGCACACCCCAGGACGCAGACTAAGCCGAAATATTCTAAGGCAAGGAAGTCAGCGTCAGCTGCCAGTAGAATCCGACAGCCAGCACCAGCTGTCAAGGGATTCCACGCACAACCTTACAAGTATGCCAGTTACCAGCATACTCACAAGGGGTTCCAATCTCAGCGGAACACTGAGAGAAGGACATTTCCCGATAGGAGGAATACCTATCGGAGGCCTGAGCCCAATCAAAACCTTTTCTCAAGGGCTGGGAAGGCTAATCATCGTGGCCCTCAATTTCAGAGACCACCAAGGCAACACGATCAGTCGGAAAGAAATTTCCGACACTCTTGGAGGAAGAATACCTCCAGAGGATCTGCACACACAGCCACACCTTCCAAAACCATGCATTATTTTAGAAGGAAGGGAAAGGCCACAGGTGATGTCAGCAAGGGTAACACCAAGCTGAAGATCACACAAGTCTGGATTCCGAAAGGAATGATCCAGAGATCTAACCCTGCAGGACCCGCTGATGATCGGGGACCTAAATGATTCTATTTTTCTTGCAGGAACTAGGTCATGCAAGTCAGCTTCAGAGGTCGAGCGAGTGGATCATTGATAGTGGTTGCTCCGCTCATATGACTGGTGAGGAGTTTCTGTTTTCTGAGCTCACCAAGATCAGAGGACCTCCTGTTATCTTTGGTGATAACTCCAAGGGCAGAGTTATCAGCAAGGGATGCATAGAAAAAGATGATGTCCGAATTGTGAACGTATCCCTTGTTACCAACCTGAAGCACAACCTCCTGAGCATCAGTCAGCTGTGCGATAATGGTTATACCATTGTGTTTGACAAGTCTGGGTGCCAGATCAAGAATGAAGATTCTGGTGAGACCAAGCTGAGAGGTGTCAGGAAAGGAGGCCTTTATGTCGTTGACTGGCAAAGCGGGAAGACTGATACATGCTTTGTAGCCACCAGTTCCATGGAAACTAACTGGCTGTGGCACAAAAGGTTAAGTCATTTGAATTTCAAAACTATTAATTACCTAACCAAGCATGATCTTGTAGATGGTCTTCCCAAGGGCGGGTTCAAGAAGGAAGGAATTTGCAAGGCATGCCAGCAAGGCAAGCAAACCAAGAAGTCCTTCAAGAGCCAGTCACCTGTTTGCCCCAGTACCAGTCAGGTACTTGAGCTGTTACATATGGACCTGTTTGGACCAGTAACGCCGCAAACCATTGGAGGAAGGCGATATTCGCTGGTAGTAGTTGATGACTACTCGCGCTATACCTGGGTAAAGCTTCTCAGAACCAAGGATGAGGTGAAGATCATTCTTCCAGAATTGATCATCCAAGCTCAGAAACAGAGAGAAGCTGTGGTAAAGCGAATTCGTTCGGACAATGGGACTGAATTCTGCAACGGTCCGCTGATGGATTTTTGCGCGGAGGCCGGGATCAAGCATGAGAGATCTACACCAAGGCAACCGCAGCAAAATGGACTGGCAGAATGTAGGAACAGGACGCTGAAAGAAGCAGTCCGGTCCATGCTGGCTGAGTCCGGCTTGGGACAGAGTTTCTGGGGAGAAGCGTTGGTGACTGCCTGCTACACTCAGAATAGAAGCGGGATCAACGACAGACTCCAGAAAACTCCCTACGAAGTGTACTTTGGTCGTAAGCCTTCTATAGCTCATCTTCGTGCATTCGGTTCACCATGTTATATCCATAATAATGGGAAGTCGAAGTTAAATGCTTTCTCGCCTAAGGCTGATGAGGGTGTGTTTGTCGGATATGGACATCCCTCTCACAAGGGCTATAGAGTATTTAACAAGACTACCCAGCTTGTGGAAATAACATGCAATGTTGTTTTTGATGAAGCTACTTTAGTGCGCAGGACCTTACGCCAACTGGCTGAAGATGTTCCTGAGGTCGAGGATGTCAGCAACCAGTTGGGCAGGAATTCTTCCGATGCTCAACCAACTGGTTCGACTAGACCTATGAATGGATCATCTTCACAACCAGTTCCCTCAGGTGCCCATCAGCAACCTGAGAGGGTCGGTGATGCAAATGATCTTGCTGAGACCTTACACTCAATCTCCCTGAGTGGACCTAGCAACAATCTAGGGGGAATCCCTACTGGCCTTTTTGAAGAAGAAGGCAATGATGGACCAGCTGGAGTGGATGTTCCAGCTGATGCTGACAACGTTGGTGGAGGTTCAGACAACCAGTCAGAAGGTGATGCTGATGAAGTTGTTCCAACTGGTGAAGGTCCAGCACCAGCTGATGTTGCAGCCCCGACTGGTGGAAATGTGGAAGCACCAGTCGTCAGGACAGATGAACCTAGTTCACAGCTGGCACCAGCAGTCGCTGGTCCTCCCAAATGGCTGAGGGATCACCCAACTGATGCTATTCTCGGTGATCCAGAAGGTTCAGTCCAGACTCGACACGGCAGTGCACTCCTAAGTTGTTTTATTTCTCAAATGGAACCTACTTCCATAGGAGTTGCGCTAGAATCCGCTGATTGGATTAATGCCATGCAAGAGGAGCTTGCAGAATTCACTCGCAATAACGTTTGGGACTTGGTGGAGAGACCATCACATCAGTCAGTGATTGGCACCAAGTGGGTTTTCAAGAACAAGCGAGATGAGAATGGCACCGTGGTCAGAAATAAAGCTCGTTTAGTCGCCAAAGGTTACAGGCAGTGTGAAGGGATCGATTTCGATGAGACCTTCGCACCAGTTGCCAGAATGGAGGCGATACGGCTGTTCCTTGCGTATGCAGCGTATCACGGCTTCACAGTGTTCCAGATGGATGTGAAGAGCGCCTTCTTGAATGGCGAGCTAAAAGAGGAGGTATATGTCGAGCAACCTCCAGGCTTTGAAGTTGGCACCAAGGTGTACAAGCTGAGAAAGGCCCTGTATGGATTGAAACAGGCGCCCAGGGCTTGGTACGAAACGCTGTCACAATTCCTCACCAGCAATGGATTTCGGAAAGGGAAGATTGATAGGACTCTCTTTCTTCTCAAGGATGGTGGTGACATGCTAATGGTGCAGATCTATGTAGATGACATCATATTCGGATCAAGGAATATAACTCTCTGCGAGAAGTTTTCTCAACTGATGCAGACATCATTTCAGATGAGCATGATGGGCAAGTTAACATACTTTCTCGGACTCCAGGTCCAGCAGTCAGCTGATGGAATTTTTATCAGCCAGCGAAAGTATACGAAGGATTTAATTCAGAAGTATTGCCCAGAGAAAACTAAGTCCCTCAGAATACCTATGAGCACCAGTTGTCAAATATTTCTTGATGAGCAAGGTGAATCAGTTGATCCTACCATTTACCGAGGAATTATTGGATCACTTCTCTATCTCACAGCTAGCAGACCCGACATTTCTTATTCAGTCGGAGTGTGTGCCAGATTTCAAGCAAATCCGAAGAAGTCACACATGGAAGCTGCCAAGAGGATAGTGAAATATCTGAAGGGGACTGAATCTCTTGGAATATGGTATCCCAGGAATGATGAGCTTACACTCATTGGATATTCAGATTCAGATTTCGCTGGATGCCGTATTGACCGGAAGAGTACCAGTGGTACGTGTCAGTTTCTAGGACACAAGCTAATCAGTTGGTTTAGCAAGAAGCAGCACTCAGTTGCTACATCTACCACTGAGGCTGAATATGTTGCCGCTGCCAGTTGCTGTGCTCAAATAATTTGGATCAAGCAACAACTGGAGGATTATGAAGTGGACACTGGCTGTGTTCCAATCTATTGCGACAACAACAGTGCTATGTGCATCACGAAGAATCCGGTTCATCACTCCAGAACCAAGCACATAGATATTCGACATCACTTCATTCGTGATCATGTCGAGAAGAAGGATGTCAGCGTGGACTATATCAGAACTGAAGATCAACTGGCTGACATCTTCACCAAGCCACTGCCAGAAGCAAGATTCAAGGAGTTGTGCATCAAACTCGGTCTTATGGAGATTGATGTGAGCCCAAATGATGAGGAAGAATGAGTCCCAGCTCTCATTCTGTTCTTGATCTTCTGGAGGACGCTGATTACGACTAAGTCCAAGCTCTTAGTTGTTTTTATTTCAGTGGTTTCTCTATCTAACAAGTGGTGTCTACTGGCGGAATCTTACCAGCATAGGCCATCAGTTGAAGCGAAATTGGGTCCCAGCTCCCAATTCCAAGAGAAGAGAAGATTATGCGGAATAAAATTGAGTCCAAGCGCTCAATTTTCCATCTTTTCAGTTGCCAGCTGATAACTGATGGAAGTTTGCCAGCAGCCAGTACTATCAGCAAGTGGTATCAGTTGCTAACTGATGAAGAGGCCAACCAGTTAGGGGGAAGTATGCAACTGGTATATGCTACTGATGACCAGTCATACCAGCTGTCTCAGAAAAGGCGGGATTGTTCAAATCCAAGTAGCGTGTACAGCCCTCAGAATTTAATGCGGCATTTAATGCCACATTTAATGCGCACAGTGTCTGCGCAGTCCGACGTTTGGTTGCCACCAATCGCTGAGCGCCACGTCAGCTACACGACGTAGCCCACGTCAGCACGACCGCGCACGTCGCACAGGGAACCGGGCCTGCTGATGACCGTCGATCCCCGCTTGCTGAGCGTCAATCTTGATCGTCTGATCCTGCATGGACTTGGGTATAAATACCCGATGCCTTTCGACGGAAAAACCTTTTACGATCATTCAATTTCAGAAACCCTACTCTCTCAAGCTTTCCTTAAGATTTCTTCTGAAATTATGGCTTCATCTTCCCGACAACCAGATGACAACCCACCATCTACATCTTCTTCGTCTGGTTCACCAGACTTACCTGTCGCAGAAGCCCACATGCCGACTTACACTGGCATCACACAGATGGACGATGTAGACTACACTCTTCCATTCGCCCGCCTGGTTCAGTTGAACAAACCAGCGACCAGGGCTCAACTCTCGAACGCGCAAATCAGGGCGGCGCAAGTTCAGAAAGAAAAAATTCTGAACGAGAAGCTGGCGCGCAAGAATTTTGGAGCAAAGTTGATCGAGATGATCGATCGGGAAGGCCTTCGACAATATCTGACGGCAAGGCCCGAGACCTTCCATCCGCATATGGTGGCGGAGTTCTATGCACGGGCCGTGATTGCTGACGGGAGGAAGTCCTTCACCACTTCCGTCTTCGGCCATATGATCACTGTCAGCGCCGAATACCTCGCCGACTTGTTCGGATTGAGGAACGAGGGAATGGAGATAGCCACCTACTTCCACAACGATGTAGAGGAGTTCAGGAGGCGGTGGACTCAGTGGAAGAGGGAGGGGGTGACGAGTTTTCGCACTGGAATGCGGAAGTCGGAGATGGACGACTGGTGGCAGATGGTGTGCGACATCGTCGTCAGGATGCTGCAGTGCGAAGTTGGCTCATATGCTGAGTTGAGCCTGCGCAAATTCTCCGTGATGTGCGTGCTGGTGGATGGAGTGGAAGGGAACTGGGCCGAATTCTTTTTCGGGAGACTGCTGGAGAATGTTGATCGCAACATCAACATTCCAATTGATGGGACGTTCACTCACTCTGTATCCTTTGGGCTGCGGATCAGCCATATTTTGGAGATGGAGATTGGAGATGGAGTGGACCAGGGGGAGCAACTGGTGAGTTCGGATTTCATTCCGCCCACCAAGGAGCAGGCAAAGCTGCCCCGCCCTGACTACCATAAGCCGCGGAGGCTGAAGGGAAAGACAGCAGTCGACCCAGCCACGGTTGTTTCGGAGGAAGAAGAGGAGGATAAGGGGGAACAGGTGCCAGTCATGGCACAGCCGCTGACGGAGGAGGCAAGGGCCGAGTTGAAAAGGAAGATGGAGACCGAGTCTCTTTTTACCCAACTGGAGGAGGCGGAAGTGGAGGCTTCTGGCAGTCGCCCTCAACCAGTTATGCAGGCGCCAGTCACCAAGAAGCCCTCCCGCAAGAAGGCGAAGTCCTCTCAGCACCAGCAGCCCCCGCAAGCCGTGGCATACAACCCCGAGTCTGGGAAGATCTCCATCCCAGTCAAGAAGTCCGTTCTGGGCTTGACTGAGGAGGAGACGCTGGAGAAGATGACTCGCAAGCGCAAGCGAGTCATGACCAAGGCGCAGAAGGCTGAGAAGCACGCCAAGAGGGCAAGGAGTGCTTCCTTGGTGAGGAAGAAGCAGGCCAAGTCAAGGCTCCGGGCTCTGCTGGCGAAGCAGAAGAGAGAGGCGGAGCTGGCGGCCAGGGATGAGCGCTTTGCTCAGATCAAGGCTGAGACTGAGGCCAGGCGCCAGGAGGAAATAGAGGAGCAACTGAGGCTGGCGACCAGGGGCAAAGGAAAAGCGTTCGAATCAACAAGTGCAAGGCCACCAGCACCAGCACCAGGCGAAATCTTATCTGAAGAAACTTTTGAACGCCTGCTGGTGATGGGCGCTGACAAGGATGTACTATCCCTTGTGGATGAGTACCAGCCGGAGGAGGAAACCGCTGATGTCCCTCCACCCGTGCAAGGGGGTGGTGGAGGTGACGACGTCCCACTGGCCGCGCAAGGGGGTGCCAGTGGAGGAGAAGAAGAGCGGGCGACCACCCCGGTACAACTGGCGAGCTTCTCGGATGTCAGTTCTGAATCCGAGGATGAAGAGGAACCAAGGGCTGAGAAGCCAGAGCAGGAGCCAGCTACGGAGGTGGTTCATCACTCAATGGTGCAGAGGATGGAGCCAAGGGATCTGTTCCCAGACTTTGAAGATAAGGCTCAAGTTTCTGCCAGTCGCCCCCGATCCACAGATGCCTCGACATCAACTTCTGGGCGACCAGCAGCATCCTCAACACCACCAGTTAGGCGTGCACGAACTGAAAGGCGTCCTTATATGCTCTGCATCCAAGAGCATCAACTGGTTGATGAGGATACTTTCCAGGCACGAGTGACAGGAGTGCACCGGTGGGAGCAGCGCGGGGAGATGGCATTTCATAATTCAAGAGTGCCAGAGCCATCTGCATTCAACATCATACCTTTCAGCGGACTCCCCCACCAGTCGGTATATGCCTCCAGAATCACTGACTGGTGCCTGCCTCTGCAGCCAGTGGAATATTACAACTCCACTCTCTATGAGTATGCTGAGAACATCACGGTGGAGGTGGAAAATGCCGTCAATGACGAGATAATATCCAGCTACCGAAGGCTCTGGAGGGTGGATCCGGAACTATGTCTGGAGTTCCGGAGATGGAGAATTTTTGATAGATGCCAGCGCCTGCTGACTGTGGAGAAGCGGGCGGTTCTCTATGCCAGGCTGGGTCTTGGCTACTGGAGAGCGGAGGAGGAGTGGGCCAATGCTTTCATGGGCACCGATCCTGAATGCCCCCAGCAGCTGTCTACAAGGAGGATCCAGCGCCGCTTGCTGAAGATTGCAGAGTATAGGCAGCTGACTGGAAGCTCCGGCCTCCCGCCACGGCAAAAGGTCAAGTTACCTTTCCTCCAGTTCCGAGTCAGCAGTCGGGGGTACCAGCTGACGTACGCGCTCCGACGCCTCAAAGTGCTGGTTACCCTCCCAAGGATCCCTCCCTATCATGCTATCCTGTTCGACATGGCTGCCTGCGCCTTGCTGGTAGACCATATTGTGGAGGAGGATCCCTCGCGTGGTTGGTGGCTGACCCTTGCCGTCCCTCATGTTCCTATTGTCTCGGGCGATCTCGTCCCTGATTCTATGGACTGGCAAGTGGTGGAATTCACAGCCCCACTCGTTTTTGAAGAAGTCCAGCCAGCTCCAGCAGCAGTGCCAGTGGCGGAATCAGCTGAGGAGCCAGCAGAGGAAGTACAAGTAGAGGCACCAGCAGCAGCTGCAGTACCAGCGGAGGAGCCAGCCCCGATGGAGATATCAGCTGCATCTGAACCAGCAGCGGCTCCTTCCGTAACTGATGTGCCTTCCTCTTCCCTTGAAGTTTCAGCACAGCCTATCTCCGAGATCCATCCCCCTGCACAGCTTCTTGCATTCTTTGATGCCAGGATGGACCAGCGGTTCGCCAGCTTCCAAACCGAAATGACTCAGCAGATGGGGTCATTCACCGCTGGAGTGTCCTCCTTTTTGGCGCGGATCCAAGAGGGGGAAAGTGCGCGAGCACGGGCTGAGGCTGAGAGAGCTCGCCTTGCTGAAGAGGAGAGGAGGATAGCTGCTGAGGAAAGGGAGAAGAGCAGACAAGATATGGCAGCGCTCACTGAGATCCTGAGGTCCTTTACCAGCAGAACTCAATCACCAGGATCATCTTCTCAGCCATAGTCTAGCTTCTTCATTTTGTTGTAAGTATTTATATCTCTAGACTAGTCAGTTTTCTATCATGTACTTGTAATTTCACATCATTAATGGATTGATTACTGACGGGTTGACGACAATTTCTCATTGTCCAACTAATGTCTACTGATTTTTACTTACCAGCTGAACTTACACATTTTGTGTAATCAGCACCAGCACTCCATTTGGTATTTTTTTAATTCTAACCTGGCTCAGATTCTTACTTCATAATTTAATCGAGCAATATCTCTCCCAGTTTGAGGGGGAAGATCCTTAGGTTAGAGCTGATGTGAGGAAGTAGTTTCATGGGTTTAGATCTGATAGGTTTATCTTGTAAAACCCTGAAATACTTTGTAAACTTTCCTCATCAGCTGAGTGCTCGCTGGTTAGGCTTTGATCGCACCAAAAAGGGGGAAATTGTTGGGAAAATTATCTAAGTTTCCCTTCCCCAGTTGATAGCTTAGTTCTTTGATTTGGTGTTTAAGTGTTTTGGTGGATCAAATCCTAAGTCCAACCAGCGTCAGTTTGTCTCTAGAATAGCTCTAGTCTCAAATGTAAAGTCCTGTTTAGGTCTTTTGAGTTGTAAGTCGTAGCTGATCAAGACTCATGCTGACACTGTTCATCAGCATGAGAATCTCTTACCTGGTGAAGAATTTCACCAGCAGACGACTGACAGACCCATGCTGACATTGTTCATCAGCATGGAGTCAAGAGCTAATGACTGGCTACTGTTCACCAGTTGGAAGGATTTCACCAGCAGGAGGCTGACAAATCCTACCAGCAGAATACGTGTTCTGGCTGACACTATTCACCAGCGGTGAAGCCACCAGTCATGGGAGATTCCAAGAGTTAACATCCAGACAAATTGGTAGACTAAGATTGTGCAAGCGCTAAGTCACCAGCAGAGACTGCCAGCACAAGATCACCAGTATGTTCTACCAGTCGGAGGTTACCAGCAGAATTCAAGATTCGCTCTCCCAGAGTCTTAGAGACAAAAAGAAGATTCGTCTGAGGAATATACTGACAAAGTAAGACTTTAAGGAAGGATATCCTTAAAGTCTATCAGTTCAAGACACCAGTTGCGATTCCTCGTACTGACGAAATAATGCCGTTCTGACACAAAGAGGTCTGTGTCAGAAAAAGCAGACACAGGTATGGCGTTTTCCTGAAATTCCTACCTGCCGCCGTCTGAAGTACATCCGAGGACAGAGACCCATTCCAGATGTGTCCAAACGGCTAGAAATTTGAATGGGATCCTGCGTCTATAAATAGGTCGGAGCTACCAACATTTAAGAGGCTTCGACGCTTCCACGCTTGCACACTGGCTTACACGCTTGCATCCTGAACATTCAATACTCTCCAACAACCGAAAGAACGAACATTCATTGCAAGCAAGCAAGCATCTTTCGAGGCTTTCTTTAAAGCTTTTCCGTGTGTTGATATCTTTCAAACACGAGACTTCAAGCTTCCTGCTTGTAAGTTTAGACCTCACTTGGTGTTCTTTCTCTTTCTGAGGAAGAACATAGCAGCTCCAGAGCCAGCCAGCTCTTGAGTTATTACGGGCAGTTTGCCGTAAAGGATTTACGTTCTTGGGAGAACTCAACACCCAACTAGTCAGAGGAGGAGGTTGAAGTGACGTGCTCGCACTCCATCCATCTGACGAGAGTTGAAGAAGGACAAGGACCGGGAGCGGTTGATCCAGTGGACTGGTAGACGGGGCATTTACCAGCTGGAGATAGATCGTAGGAACTTTGTACCGGATTACTCTTATAGTGAATTTCCAGTGAGTCGACTGGAGAGTGGACGTAGATCAGTTGATCGAACCACTATAAAAATCCTTTGCCTTTATCTGCTTTCAGTATTTAAATTTGTATTTGAAACCCAGCACTCAAGTGCTGGCGTATATCTGAAAACTGATAACTGTGCAAACTAGGCTTAAAATATTCTAAGTGTTGAGCTATCAGCTGACCAGCCAGTCAGCCAGTCAGCTGAGCAACCAGCAGGACAAAGTGCAAGTTAGACTTATAAGTTCAATATTTTCCGCTGCGTAACGTTATACACTCTGATAAACCGGGACCAACACTCGGACACCAAACGTCTTACAATACATTTGAGCAAGGATTTTAAATCCGTTGCTTACAGACAAACATTGAACATATTTTTCAGAAGTCTGAAAAGGCTAAAAAGGTCATACTATTACTAGTCAAAAGACATTATTAATGTCATACTATTTCTAGTCAAAAAGGGATTTATTACTGCCACACTAAGCTTGTTGATGAGCTGGATGAGGACTTCTTTCCTTTCTTTACAACTTCTGCCATCTTATTGAACAATTTATCAATGTCAATATATTCCATATCATTTGGATCTTGGGCTTCCTGGAAATCATCATCATTTATTTTCATGGAGTCTTCTTCCTCTAATTTTCTCTTTAATTCCTCCATTTATTTGGCTATAAGCTGCTTTCTGGATAAGTAAGTCGGACCTGATGAGGATTCTGAAATTTCTTCAGTTTCAGCTTCTTTTATCTTCTTGTAATTACAAATTGTATCATTGATCAATTATATGGTGTCATCACCATAGCATTTTTTTGTGCTAGGATCAATTTTTCTCATTTTTTTCCCAATATTTTGAGAAATATCTTCTCTTAAGACAAGGAATCCATGATTCAGTATAACTAAATTCTGGTACCCATTTAAGGATCCAAGGGATTGAAAATTCTGTGAAGAATATTACTTCATCAATGTCTTTTATTAAGACATTTTCTTTTAGATAAGGAGACAATTGTCTCCATTCCTTAAAATTCTGAATCATTGAATTAGGCAGAATATTAATGGTAGTACCAAAAGTATTCCACCAATTAAAAAAATAATTTCGTATCTCTTGGTTATATACCTTTGAGCAAATTTTTATGAACCAAGAATTAGTTGGACTAGTAACTTCCTTTCCTGAGGATGGGGATATTTCTCATTCTTCAATGGATATAATCTTTTTTATCACTATTTTACTGAAGTTATAAACTTCTACTTTTTTATTCGGTTTGAAGTGATTTATTTCACAATATTTATTATCCTTCAAAATTTCTTCATAATTACTTCTTGGTTTATAAACGGGAGATGTATCTAGGGTATGACCCATGTATCTCTCCATTACCACCCAAGGATTATTTTTTCATTTTATATCATTATTATTGAGCAGAAATATAATTTCTGTTTTCTCATTCTCAATAATATTTGTAATATTATCATTCTCATCTTCTTTTCCTAAAACACTGGCATAAGATGTGTCTGATGAATTCTCTTTATCTCTTTGTTTCTTATATTCTAAAAATTCTTGATATTCTTTATCCGGAGAGGATGCTATAAGCTTCCTTTGTCCAAAACTTGCCAATATTTGAGGGGCATATCCTCTACCTCCTCTTCCCTCTATAAGAGGAATTTCTGCGACTTGCAATACTCATTCCTTGAAAACATGATAAATATTCACGAGTTAAAAAATTAGGAAGACTATTTTCTTCTCCTTTTTTATAGATAATTTCAAAATCAAAAGGAGCTAAATGTGCTTGCCATCTTGCAAACATTTATTTAAACACATCATGTTTAAAATCTTTATTAAACATAAATCTTGCAGCATTGCAGTCTGTTTTAATAATAAAATGTTGATTATATAAATCATCTTGAAATTTTAAAACACATTTGACAATTGCAAGAACTTCTTTAGTTGTAGTAGCATAATTCTTTTGAGCATTATTCCATTTTCCAGAATAAAATCTAACCAAATAATTTTACTTTGATTCTGGATTTACTTGGGTTAGAATACCACCATATCCTATGTTAGAAGCATCTGTTTCTATAATCTTTTTTCAATTAGGAATTTAGGATTACTTAACATAAGGCAAGGAAAAGTCTTTACCCTTTCTTTAATTATTTTTACAGTATTAGTATGGTCTTTAGACCATGGTTTAGGCTGTTTCTTCAATCTATCATATAAAATTGTTGTATATTTTGCCAAATCTTTAAAATAAGGAGCAATATAGTTAAGACTCCCTAAAAACCTTTGAAGTTGGGTTTTATAAATAATTTCATCATGAAATTTTCCGCAAATTCAATACTTCTGTTAATAGGAATGATATTTCCTTTTTCAAAATTATGACCAAGAAATTTAATCGTAGTTTTGAATAAAACAATTTTTGGTTTTCATATTACTAAACCATTTTGAATAATAAGTTTCTTAAAAATTTCTAAATGCTTAAAATGCATTTCAATATTTTTTGAAAATATTAATATGTCATCTATATAGACAATAACAAACTCACTATAAGGACTAAAAATATCATTCATGATTTTCTGAAATTTAGAAGGTGCATTTTTCAGATCAAAAGGCATAATGTTCCACTCATAATGACGACTAGGTACATTAAAGGCGGTTTTATATCTATCATTTTTATCAATCTGAATTTGCCAATATCCTGGATTTAAATCAAATTTGGAAAATACAATACTATCATATAATCGATCCAGTAAATTCTTTTTATTAGGAATTGGATGTCTAATCCATTTTAATACTTTATTTAAAGGTTTATAGTTTATTACTAATCTTGGTTTTCCTCTTTCTATTTCAGAGTGTTTATTAACATAGAAAGCTGTACAAGACCAAGTCGACTGTGAGAGACTAATAAGTCTTTTGTCTAAAAGAAATTTAATTTCTTTTTTACATAATTCTAGATATTCAACATTCATTTGACAAGGTCTAGCCTTAGTCGGAATATTTTCTTCTTTAAACTCTTCTTCATATGGAAGAGAAACAATATGTCTTTTCCTATTCCAAAAAGCATTTGGATGTTCATTACAAATTTCTAAGGAGACATTAGTTTCTAATAATTTGATTTTTCTTGAAGCTTGGGATTCTTCAACTGATCATCTATTGTAATCATATTAATTTCTTGCTTTAAGAAATTTAATTGATTTTGTTTATGAATAATATTATCATAAATATTATTTAATCCTTGAAAAAGGTTATTTATTAATTTAAGAATAATCTCATTATTATTATAGGTTCCTGTAATCCCATCTTTATCTATCTTTTTAATAGGATAGATTTTATTTAGAAATAGTGTTCCAAGTATAACTTGATTTGAAATATTTTTAGCAAGAATAAAACTATTTGGAATGCAAATATTATCTATACAAATAAAAGCTTTTGGCAATTTATAATTAATTTGGAGTTTACCACCTCCTGCATGCCATAAAGAATTTGAGGTTTTCTCAAAATACCTACTAGGTATTAGTCCTTCATGTATCACATTTAAATCTGCACCACTGTCTATTAGAGCAGTAAAATTCTTTGTATAATAATTATCTATGAGCAGAGTAATTTCTGTGAACCATTTTTGTAAAGTTACAAATTCCAAGGATGCTAAAAATCCTTCATCATATTGAGGAGTTTCATCATTTTCTTGAATCTGCATCTTTTGCTTTTTATCATTAATTTCTAAATTTGAAATTCTCTTATCATGAATACTATTAGTTTTTCTTAAATCTTTAATTTCAATTTTTAAAATTTTTACTTCTTGTTGGAGATCTTCTAAGGAAATATGTCCTTCTATTTTATCTTTATTTTGCAAGATTCTTTCCACTCAATCATTTTATAAGGTAATTGTGGATTATTAACATTGTCTTCTATACTTTTAGAAGTACTAGTCATCTCTACCTTAAATTCATCAATCAAGGTTGACCTAAGTATAGGGTCTTTAATTAATTTTAATACTTCAACAATATTATTTGAAGTTAATACATTAATTGTTTGTTCTTCAAATTGAGAAAGAATTCTATACAATTCGTCTTTGTTATTTTCTTTCTTTTTGATACATGATTTTCCTGTATTATAGGGTTCACATTCTTCATCGGAACTACTATTTTCACTAGAATTGAGACTTTCATTTTCTAAGACATTAATTTTTTCTTCATCAGAAGAATCTAAAGATGACTCTTCAGTACTAGTATTACTAGGTGAGTTCTTTATTAAATATCATACTTGTGTCTTATCTTCTTCAGAAATATTAAGACTATTAATTTTCTTTTTGACCCAGCAAGTCTTTGCTAAGTGACCAATTTTTCCATATTTATTGCAAACTAAATTCTTTCTTCTAAATTTCTTCTTCTCAAGAAATTCTTCTCTTCTTTTCTTTTTCTTTTCCAAATATTTTGGAGTTCTTTTATGTTTGTTTTTTGATTTATATTTATTTACTTCTTTTGACGTTCTTATATCTTCCATGCCAAATTGACTACAGAATTGACCTAATTGTTTTCTTTCATTTAAATTATGTCTTTTAATTTGTTGATTTATTTTAATCTCATTGCAAAGAGATAAACCTTCTTGTATACATGTTGTAATTAACTTCCCATAGGAATAAGTATCATATGGTATGAAATTATAATTTCCTCTAAAATTTTTTCTAATTTTTAGCAAATAAGCTCGGGAGTCCATCAATAAATTTAAGCTTCCAATGAGAGCTATTACACTCTGGGAGTTCCATTACTTTTGTTAAAAACACATCTTTATACCATCTAAAATCTGTAAGTGTTTTACAACTAAGATTTTGTAAAAGAGTTCTAGTGCTTTCACAATTATTGCTAAAACTTCCAGCAAAATGTTCTAATATAGTAAGAACTAGTGTATAAATTGCATTTCCTATTGTTTTATTATCTTCAATTTTAATGCTATTTAAGATTATATTTTTATCATCAGTAGATAAATAATTATCCCACCAACCTTTAAGTTGTCCTGTAAAACCTGCTATAATCATTAAAGCAGCATTATTATCAGTATTACCATTTTGGATAACCATAGTTGAGTATACTAACATTCTTTATATCATTTTAGTAATTTGGCCTTGAACCATATTATCTATGTTCCATTCATAGACTCTATTACCACTGTAGCTGTTACTGATCATATTAGCAGTTTCTTCATGAACCATATCAACAGGAGTATGTCTCTTTAATAGTATTTACTCACAGTAGGTCTATCAGCCCATTTAGTTATTCTATTGAATTGGTTTTCTAAAACTTGTGCATAATTATGATTTTCAATAAAATCTAAATTCCTCATCAAGTTTGCTAAATTTTTCTTCAAGAAGTTTTTATAATTCCTTATGAGGTCTTATTTTGAAATCCTTAATTTCTGGTGGAGGGAAGATACTAGCAATATTAGTATCAATCTTTGTATTTTCTTTTTCAACAGGTTGAATATTTTTCATAGCCTCTAAGACTTTATCCACTCTTTTGCTTAGAGAATCAATTTGTTCTCCCATTATATTAAGAAACAAATTTGTATAATTTTGTTGCTCATAAACAACATTTATATTTTTGCAAATAGTTGGTAATTTATCATCTTCTATTAATTTAGTAAAAGGCATAAAACTTATTGTTACATCATCTTTTTTCATTGAAAAAGATTGTTGTGGAGGATATTTTGCAGTCAAAACTTTTCCATCAATAATATTATATTTTCTTTCCATAGTTGAAATATAATTCATAATATGAGTTTGAGTAAACCAAGGTACAAAAGGTATTACACTATTTTGAATTTTGCATAACTCATAAAACTCATTTCTAAAATTTCTAAAGTTTTCATGAAACCATTTTCTGAAATCATTCCATTTGGAATCCATAAATTCTTTGTTTATTATGCTTTTGGCATAAGAACCAAGACTAAAATCAATTTCTTGATTCATCATTAAAAACCAAATTCCATTTTTGACGTTGTAATTTCCGCCTCACTCATATTACGAGTAATAATATTTATTGGTCTAACAATATTTCTTTTATTCATCATTATTCTTGCTTTTTCTTCAGAGATTTCAGAATTTTCTTCCTTTATACAAGAAGTACTAACTCTATAAGGGATTATTGGAGGAAATTCTACCTGATAATCAAAAGGAGATATATAAGATCTCGTACTAGAACTTCCTAGCAACATTATTTGATTTTCAAATTTTAATTTTACAAGTCCATCTTGTTCTTAATAAACATCAATTAAATTTGATTGTTCCATAGGTTTAGGCGGAACTGCTTGTTCTATTTGCCAATTTTCTGGAGTTCTATTTCATCCCATTTTATAGGTCTTCTAGTTGTTATTTTAGCCTTGCTAAAATTAGTTTCTATTAAAATTGTTTCATTATTCATTTTATCTACCCTTTTACAATTAGGGTTAAGAGTCAACAATGGTTTATAATAAATTCTATAACAGACACATATTACTTCTGTTTCTGGTTTATAATCATAACCATTAGTTTTAACATTTAATGTTATAGCATCTAAAATATTTTTATCAGATAAAGAAAATTGTAAATTTGGATAAACATCAAAATAAACTGGTCCTTTGGCCAAGGTAGATCTAACAACACCCATTAAAGATTTTTTATAATTTCAATTTCTTCCATCTCTTAGAACTGCTATAAAGCTTTCTGGAAGATTATCTAGAGTTAAGGGTTTAAATGCAACCTGAATTAACCCTATATGAATAAATCTATGTTCTTTCCTATAAGGTTTTAGATAATCATCACTTAATAATTTTAAAATCATTTGATCTTTATCTAACGTAATAGATTCTTCCGTAGTTTTAACTACTTGCATAAGTCCAAAATTTTCAAAAGCTCATAACATATAAATTAGGCGTGGTTCTATCATAGGGATAGTCCATCTGCTTAATTGATCTAAATTTTTAGGAATATCATATTCCTCTATTTGACTATTTTTAATAGTCTCCTTTTTTCTAATAATATTGTTTAACATATTCAACTTTTCTTTTATTACTATTATAAATAGTGTTTTTACTGTTACGAACAGTATTTTTACTATTCCTCCGGGGCAAAAATCTACCTTTTATAATTTGAGTTATATTTTCCTGATATATTTCTAACCACATTTTTCTTTCAAAAAGACGATTCCAATTTTCAGATCCAATATTAGTTTGGAATTCATTATCCCAATTGTCTGTAAAAACTGGGGCAATTTCCCTCTGAGTTATTTCAATTAATTTAATATGTTCTTTTTCCATAAAGATAAGAAATGTGTTAATCTATAACCTCCCCTATCATTCACATGGCTCTGATATCATATTATTATTCATATATTTTAATATTATTTTATTTTTTATTGTCAAATTAATTATTATTATTTGTGTATTATTTATTTATTTTTCTTAATATATGAACTTAAATAATTTAAAATGATTCCAAACCTATCTCATATACCAAACATTTTTATTGGAATGCTTAAATCCATACTCATTTTTTTTACTATCAAACCCATAACCATACCCATACCCATAGTGATTCCGACACTTATACCAAACGCCCCTAAATATATAAAATACATCTGAATTTTCATTTTGAAACATCATTTGTTAAATTTGAAAAGAAAAATAATAATATTAAAAATGCAACGGAAGCGAAAATACCCAAATTAAATACTACTTTGCAAGAGTTAAGTGAATTTAGGATAAATTTCGAATCCAACAATTTGTTTGACCAACCGTTTGCAGAATGAAAATGTCAGTTTCGGCATATATATAAAAAATTATTTAAATGTAATAGTATTAATATAATGTTATTTCATAGAAAGCTAAAAAAATCATTTACATTGATATATATGCCAGATTTTTATACGACTTTTTGAATTGCACTCTCATAAATCATCTTGTTTCTTTAAGATGCAACCTTACTTATTTTTTCATATCTTTCCAATTTATAATTAATAACAAGTAAAATATATTTATATTAGTTTCAATTTTTTTCATAATTCGTTACATTAATATTCAAAACCAATCACAATAATATATTAACTTAATTGTTGGCACTATTAGTCAAATTATCTTTCAAACAATTAAACCAATCAAATTAAACTATTTTAATATAATTTGACCGATTTAATTTGAAATGGTTACTCGGTTGGTTTGATCTACAAAAATTTCGAACAATACCTATTCTGCTATTCATTTGACATATATTTTACCCTTCAAATTGGTTAAACCAAACCGGACACCACCCTACCATTCACCACTACTCAAAAATGATTATATATATAAAAAAAAGTAAATAATTCAACATGCATTCAATTTTCCTTTCTTTTGTTTTTTTTAATTTTTATAATCACCCCATCTGCAATCTCAAGCTCTAAAACAAATTCACCAACTATAAATTTAGATGGAAACAAAGTGCACCACATGAACAAAATGAATGATGCAATGTCACATAAATAGGTGCAAAGAATTTGTTTGCATCAATGTTTACAGGCATCAGCCTAGAATGCATACCATCGAAATGCTCTTTATTGTCAATTGCAGCCATTCAGATCGGTGTTTCTTTTCTCAGTGAGAGTTTCAACATTCCGACTGCCGTAGCGCCTCCACGAATGCATCCTTCAGCAGAGGATTGGAAGCAGCAACTCGCTGAGCTGTGATGTCGAAATCCTTACCTGATCTGCAAGCAGAATGTATATACCATATATGACTTAAAGAAGCACAAAACTCAAAAAGATGGATGAGTTGTTACTTACGGATCAAAGACGACGCCTCCGGCTTCAGTCACTAGAACAGCACCAGCAGCTACATCCCTGAAGAGAAGGCTCGAAATCAGTAATTTATTACTCCCTCCGTCCCAAAACAATTGTCTTGTTTTCCTTTTTCGTCTGTCCCAAACAATTGTCTTCTTTCCTAAAATGGAAAGTTTATACACACTCACTCATAAAATACTAATTTCCTCTATCTCTTATCGCATTGGTATCTGTGCCATTTCCTAACAAGACAATTGTTATGGGACGGAGGTAGTACATCTTATTCACTACAAGAATCTTTCGAATCCTACCAGGGGCCTCCAAACCCGACTAAGTAGAACAGATCAAGCCTCCCACATGCAATCCCACAAAGATCTAAAGCACACGAGCCACTCATCCGAAGTGACCTGACCTGATAAAGTGGGAACACAGACTGACCATAACCACCAGTTTGCAAGTAAATGAATGAGATGGCTGAATCATTTTTATGGAAACGAATGAGCTACCTTAGAGAGTAAGCTGTTGATCGTGTTAGTAGATGCATCCACAATGGATTTTTCATGCGATGCAATCACCTGTTATTTTGTTAGATGAAAACGGGTTACCACACTGCAGATAAAACGGTAGAACACTAATTTTTTTAACAATTGCAACTTCAGATGAAGAAATAAACAAGCAAAAGCATGTAAAGATTGCATATAATAGGAAAAATATATTCTCCATATTCCATAGGTTCCTGCTCCACTACATATCGGAATACGTATCAGTCAGTCTGTCAACCAAAGACTGTTTAACAAAGTGAATAAGTTTATCACCTCTGCGGCAAGAAGCGATGTCACAAGCTCCTTTTGAGAAGATACTGCACATCACAAATGTTGCAGCAGTGATCAGACAAGTCATAACATGAATATGTACAAACATACATAACTGAAAAACATCTCACCTCTGATGGGTTTCCCATTAAGAAAAGCACCTTTGCCTTGAATTGCAGTAAAAAGCTGCATTTTGAAAGCAGGATATATTATCACTCAAACAGAAATCAGCAAAA
The DNA here is from genome assembly GCA_026898455.1 of Plectranthus barbatus. Lineage (NCBI taxonomy): Eukaryota > Viridiplantae > Streptophyta > Magnoliopsida > Lamiales > Lamiaceae > Plectranthus > Plectranthus barbatus. The sequence continues at coordinate 823,234 of JAPKLW010000038.1, read as the reverse complement.
AACAGTATTCTAAGCATTCAAATTGCCATGAAACACTCAATTCAGTTTCAGCAGAAAAAGAATAGCATCTCATAAATGGTGGACAGCTCTTCATTTGCTGAACATGTATACAATCATCAATAGATTTCATTTTATGAAGATACAGCTATCTTGGATAGAGAAGAATACTAAAAATATATGTGTAAGAGAGTAAATCAATTGAACTTAATCATCTTCTATACAGATAGTTCAAAGGACATAGAAATCAAACCAGTGGACTTCGAACTGATAGAAGAAAGCAAAGGTAGCAGACGTAAAAATCTTTCAGTAATACTTCAGTAAGAAAAAGTTTACCTCATCCATAATTGGATTATAGACAACACCAACTGTTGGAATCCGTCCAATTGTCAATCCAATAGAAACACATACAATTGGATAGCTGCAATACAGCATATTTAAAACTAATGAGCTCAGTATGTTCAGTAAAACTTCTCTAAATACCTAAAAAAGACTAAGATGGGAAGATACTAACCCATGAACGAAATTAGTAGTTCCATCCACAGGATCAATAATCCAAGTTGGTTCATCAGTCAATTCTACGGTTCCAGAAGCAGCAGCGGTTTCTTCGCCAATGAACTAAGGTGAACAAAGATCAATATCAGATATAAGAAGGGTATCAAGTGGCAACTTGAAAATGCCATTAAAAGTGGGAAAAATGTACAAAGAGTTAACCTTATGGTCAGGGTATTGTTGTTTGATAAAATTGAATACAAGTTCTTCACATTTCTTATCCGTCTCTGTGACCAAATCAACCTACAGAGGAGAAACAACGGACAATATCTATCAGCTAATAGCATCATCAAAACTCAAAAGTAAATAGACCCTCAAGATTATCAAAGTTTTATACTTCTACCCCATTACTTGCAATTGAACCATGTTTGAAAGTCCCTTCTGGTCCAATAAAAGTCTTATCGCATTAACACATATCTTCTTCCAAATTTAGTTCAACACTTATTTTACTTGCTTGCAACACCCACAAAACCTACTGTCTATCTCCATCAACCATCAATCTTTAGGAGATAGTTTCATCATCCACCCAGCAAATAAATCCCTATCATGTATTCAGTATTCTCAAGCTTCTAAGATGATGCAGCATTGGACAGGATCACAACATTGTAGTCTGAGGAGTGAAGTTCAGAAGCAAGATTTAATCTTGAGAATGTGTTTGCACTTTGCCTTATACCATTATCAATATTCAATATCTAAAAGGCTGGCTAGATGTACATAAATGCTGGTCCTCACATTATTACAAATATAAAAAGTTCTCATGGATTACTAGATTCCTAATGATGATATCTCCCTAATGGCGCTCACATAGATAAGCACTCTCAATAGTAATCTATGAAACATTCAACATTGGGCTTGCACACGGAATACTTCTCATCAAATTTAAATTATTGGGAATGCAACTATAACTATAAATAGTAAACATTATACCTCGCCTTTGTGCTCCACCAGCTTTGTCCCATAAAACCCAGAACGAATAATCTGTAACCGATGAAACAGCAACAATACGAAGAAGAAGAATAAACACCTAACCAAGGCAGCATGAAGATAACAACTGTAAAGTTAGGAGATGAGTGAGAACGCCACCTCTCCTGCTTGCTTAGCAGCTTCCACCGCCGTGGCCAAGAAATCCTCCAATGAAGCTGAAAAACAAGTAATTACATCAACCAAAAAAAAAGCACACGCACGGTAAATAAAGCGAGGGATAAATGTGGATGGTTTCTTGCCTTTATGCGCCATATGTTTCTTGACTCTTGAGATTAGAAGATGCGATTAGGAGAAAAAGGGCAGAAGATGATTGCAGATTTTCAGAGTGGACTGCAACTCCAACCTTAAAATAATTCTAAGACGAATCATATTTTTATTTTAATTTTAGTAAAGCTTCACTCTTTTTAAATTTTTTCAATCTCAACCATTCAAAAATTTTAAAATGTTTTTTATATACAGAATTCCATAGTAAAAATGACTTTTTACATACTATTATATCATCAATTCAAAATTTTACCTTAATTTTTTCTATTAGCAAATTAAATTCCAATGTTTGACAAATTAATAAGATTTATTTTAACTTTTTTTAAATTATGGAACTTTATACTAATATTTATTTTTAATAATTAGAAATACAAGAATCTTCAAGGCCTTTTTATAAAAAAATTACTTAAAAGGATAAAATTTCATAAGAAAAAATTGTGGCAAATTATTCTTAATTTATCAAACATTTAAGTATTGTTCCTTAATAGAAAAAATATTACAGTAAAATTTATTGTTTTCCCTTTTATGTAAGATATAAATAATATGAGTTTTATGATGCTTGATTTTTTGATGATTCTTTTTTAGTAAGAGTCTGGGCAAGTCTACTGGGGTTGTTGGGGTTCGGCTATTGTTAGCAAGTCTGATGGGGCTCGGGATGTCTCTTCCTGGGTGCGACTCCGAGATGGAGTCATGTCTTTGGTGCAACTCCAAGACAGAGTCTCGTCTACGCCCTCATTTTGATTTAAGGCCAGCTGTCGCCGAAGGGTTTCGGCTTCCTGAGTAACCCTACAATTTTTTTCCTATAGGTTCCGAAATTCTTCCTCTCACTTTTTGAGTTCGGCTTCGAAGTCGGCCTAGCTTCAGAAAACTCCGTGTTCGATTAGTTAATTGTTGTTACTGTGATCCCATTATTCTTATCTTTCTTTTTTACAAGACCCTCATTCTAGCGCTAGTTGTTGATGCTCGATTTTTCGATGGTTCTTTTTAGTAAGAGTACTTAATAAAAACAAAACGAAAATTGTAAGAGATAAATAGAAAATAAATGTTACTTTATTTGCTGGTAGAACTCAATTGCTTAGTGTATTGTTGAATTTAATGTAGTATTTTACAATAAATAAGGTCCTATTTATAGGGATTGAATACAATAAAGGTGACTTTTAGCGAAATAACGTGTTAGGAAAATATTCCTTGATTTATGTTGTAAATCTCCCTTAGGATCAAATTGTAAAAGTTTTGTTGAATCAAAGCTTAATTAGTTTGGTCGATCATTGCTGAAATCTAGCATAGTCTAGCAACTCTTTTGTAATGTCCTGTTTAGGAAATCTATCGAGTTGTAATAGATTAGAAGTGCTTGAGAAGATTGCTGAAGGATTCAACAAATGGAACGAAGAAAATTATGTTCCAAGCAACTTCGAAAATGCTAGAGTCGCCAGCAGACAAAGTGACTGCTAAGGAGACAACAGACAAGTGCTAGAAGAATGATTGCTAAGGTGCTAGCAATCATATGTTGAAAGAAGAGACTGCTAGGAGTATTTGCTCAGCAGTCAGCAGCAAAGATCTAGTAGAATGCTAAAGAAGTTAGCATTCACTATCTGCTCAGGAGATTGCTAGAAGCTATAGCAATCAGGAGACAAGATATCAAGTGATAGCAGAATGCTGAAGGAGTCGGCATTCGCTAGTACTTAGTAGATTGATAAAAGAATTCAACAATCAAAAGACTTAGCAGATTGCTAGAAGAGCTCAATAATCAAAAGGCTTAGCAGAGTGCTCCCAGCATTCTCCGATAGAATGCTAAGCAAGGAACACCTAGCAAACACTTGCTAAGACGCCCGTTCTGACAAAAGTACAACCAAGGACGATAAGCCTTACCCGAAGTAGGTAATAAAGCACTGTACATGCCGGAAAGGACAAAAAGCAAGTAACTCTTTGGACAAGGAGGACCGTTGTGTCTAAAGGGTCTGGAGATTCAAAGTTTGAATCTCCAGATATAAAAGAGAAGTCCAAACAGAGAGAAGAACTACTGCTCACACTCGTAAAGATACTTAGTGAAAGAGATACCTTTTACAAAGCGAACAAAGTGAAAAAAAGCGAACAAAGAAAAAGAGAGTAGTCAGTTGAGAGCTCTTTAAAGAGAAGAAATCAAAGCTCTCAACAACCGTAGTGTCCCCCTCATTGAAAATCTGACACCACATTGAAGAGATTCCTTGACTTTGCTCAAGAATCTAATCATGGGGATAACTTCCATCCTAGGAAGCATCCAGCAGTCATATCTCTGAAAAGAGATTGACTCCCACGGGCTGTTGCCAAAACCAGGAAAGTTCGGAAGGAACTATAAAGCTTCCATTGCAGTTAGGGGTGTGCAAGACCCGACCCGCACCCGAAAAACCGACCCGAACCGACGATTTCGGGTCGGGTCGGGTCGGGTGAGCTGTGCTCGGGTCGGGTGGCGGGTGGTTAAAAATGACCCGATGTATTTTCGGGTCGGGTGGCGGGTGCACTGGTTCGGGTTCGGGTGCCACCCGACCCGACCGAACTTCATACAATAATAATAATATTTAAATATTTAATATAACATAACTTATCTAAATTCTAAATACATAAAACTAAAACCATCCTTACCCTAATCTTCATACTCACGGTTGTCTTGTGTCTTGACGGCTCTCACCCAATACACCCCCTTCCCCTTTCCCCGTTTTGGCGTCGCCTCCGTGCAGCCTGTCGCCGTCGCCTCTGTGTCAGCCTGCCGCCGGCGTGCTGCTGTTGCAGCGTCTTCTCCCTTCTCACTGCTCGCGGCTCGCCCTGCGCCGCCCACTGCCGCCTCCTGCACTCACCCATCCACCCCTTCCGTCCGCCTCTTGCAATCACTCTTGCAGTGTTGCTTAGTTGCTTTGAATTTGAGATTCTGAGATACATGTGGAATTTTCCCCCAAAAATTGGGTCAAACCCGACCCACCCGACCGAATCTCGGATCGGGTGACGGGTCGGGTGAGGGGGGCTGTCGGGCGGGTTTCGGGTGAGGAGGTTCGGGTTTCGGGTCATGATCGGGTTCTCAATTTTGGGTCGGATTTGACCCGACCCGACCCGCTGCACACCCCTAATTGCAGTAAAGGCAAGTTTTAAGAAGGTGCACCCTTGACTTAGCCGTAGCTGCCGACCGAGAAGATCCAAGTAACGGAGGATAGTCTTGTAGTGGCTGACTCGAAAGCTCACCACCTACTACAGGAGATACGCGATTCCTTGTACTTGACCATATCTTTTTAGTGAAATTCTAAGTGTTCGATTGAGGAGTGGACGTAGATCTTTAAGGATCGAACCACTATAAATATTGAGTGTTCTTACTGTTTTATTGTTTCTACTGTTTGATTTAAAACCTAGCAACCTCAAGTTGCTAGAGTATATCTCTGAAATAATCTAACTCCTACCTCGAGCTTAAACATTTGAAAAGAAACTAAGTGCAAGTTACTTTATATATTCCGCTGAATTTGCTAAGTAGCTCTAGTCTTCTTATCACGACTCTGATAAGGGACCAACAGACTGCAACTCTTCAGCTGAAACAATGGTTCGATAGTCGCGTATACTCAGTAGGGTTGTATTCAGAATTTTGTGAAGTTCTTTGAATCCGGTTTGATTCTTTGGCGGAACGGAGTGCTTCGGCCTATAAGTGGTTCGGTCTACAAGCGGTTCACCAAAATGCATTTTGATCAATCAACTTGCCTTAGAGCATTTACTTCATGTTTTTTGGCCTCTTCCTTGTATTTTTTTCTTTGATGGACTCGATTTTTTTGGTCACAACAATAGCCCACGGCTTTGTTCGAACTACTCTGGAATTCGGCGAAAATCAAAGAAGAAAAGAAATATTTTCTTTCCCTGAACCGAAGTGTGGGGGTTTTCAGGAATAAAAAGGTTTCGTATCGCGTGCCGTGGCTCTATAAATTTTAGGGATATTTGAAGTTAGCATTTATCCACGAGGTTCGTCTTATGAATCACCCATTTTCCAATGTTAGGAAAATTTCAGGGGATCATCCGCGAGGATCATCTTATGATTATCCCCAAGTCCGTGACTGGCTAGGTATTCTCACCAGATTTTCGAGTAGCAAGGGAACAAATTAGAAGATCAAATTTGTAGGAAATTTTTTTTTGTTCCACTCATTGTTTTTAACTACTGGAGTTTAGATATTCCTTGATCCATTATACGCAATTAAATAATAGGAGCATGCATAGGGTCGTATGATTTATTTAGTCGTTAATTTATTATGATATCCAAAGATCGATCCATGGGCCTAAGAAATAATAAAAGACAATTCACGTTGTCTGTCGTTGACTCAGATCCTACATGATGGATTTATATACTGAAAGCATTATGATTGGTATATTATGCACAAGGTCGATTGGTTAATATACTGGGAATCATAAATGTTGTATGTTCATCTCCTGTCTGAATTAACAAACGTGTGTCGCAAACGCAATTATCCTCTTATCTCGTCGATAGGGTGATCATACGGTGTGTAGAAGATCACGGAAGATCGTATGGATCGTTTGACCTAGCGAGATATAAATAGTTATCACAGCTGAGACAGTTCCAGGAAAAACTGTCGGTGTAGGCTGCAACATACGCAGTAATAAACATCTTATCTTGGATGGCTTGGTATGCTGGTGTGGGGCACACATTGATAAGGACCTAAGTGGAGATCGATACTTTTATCTGACATTAAAAGAATCTAGATCTCTATAGCTTGACGAGATCCTAAGCCTAAATGAAGGTACAGAAGTATATGCAGATTTTGTATTACTTTGAGTTGCAGCGAAAGGCTCTAGTTGAGCTTGTATATCTGTATCTTGGGTAATAGCAGTTTGTGTATGACTGTCTGGTACTGGAACTAGGTAACCACATCCAGTATAGGATGGTGACATTCCCTGAACAGCTCAAAAGGTTCGTTATGCTAAGTCCTGCACGCTGATTAAGTTCAAGCATAAGTGAAAAGGTTTGAGTCATTGATTCAGGAATATAAGATGCTAATTAATTAAATAGCTTGTCAGAGCTTAAATGAATTAACGAATGTCTGTAACCTTAAATGTGGGGATATACTGAGCCCATGCAACCCGTACCTCAAAACGTGGTAGCAAATAGGTAGGACGATATTGATTCTCTGGTGGAATGAATCAATATTAATTAATTAATTATATTCTGGGTTGAATATGGGAATTAATTAATTGATAGGCCTTATTTGCTATTTGCATTTTGGTCCCTGGTCTGGCCCATGAAACTTAAGCCCAATAGGAGTCCAGTATTTTCCTATAAATAGGCCTCAGTTCCTCAGATCTCAACACACCACAAGATCATAAGTTGCACACAGCAAACCAGGTTTTGGGAGCTGTGGTGATCGACTAAGATCTGAGAACGAGGAGGAAATTCTGCTTCTCAACTGGACAAGGGATCTGATAGAGAATCTTCACCAGATTTTCAGATCGAGTTAGGGTACAGATCAGAAGATCAAATCAGGAGGATTTTTCTTCTTCTCTCTCTCCTTGTTTTCGAAAATATTATTATTATTTTCATAGATTTATTTCCTCAATCTGTTAGGAATTAAATCTTTGTGCGTGGGAAAGATCAAAGGGAATCTCCGCGCACGCGTTCTTCAGGTTTCATCAATCCAGGTATTCCGCATAAACCTTCTTATGCATAATAATATAGGAGCATGCTAGGATTGTTCATAGGCATAGCAATTTATTTTTGATATTCCAATTAACGATCCTTGGCAAACGGACTTCGCGATTCAGTTCACGAATCCCTTCAATTGGTATCAGAGCCAGGTTCAATTAATTGGCTCTATCGGAAAAATAATATTGCCTATGATTACGCATGATTATTATTATTGATTGCATGCAATGGATGGTTTTGGATAGATTGTATGTTTTTCGTCCTCGTGGTTCTCGGGTTAATCCACCCTTTTATATGGATTCGTTTTTCACCCACGAGATAAATTCGTGGTTAGATTTAGTTTTTTTAGATTGTAATTAGGATTATTCAATGTAATCTTTTATTTAAAAAATTAAATCTGTAAAATAGAAAAGCGAAGAACACAAAGAACGAAGAACACGAAGAACGAAGGACCGCACGACATCACACGACGGCGCCGACATGGCTGGGCGCCATGCACGGCGGACCGGCACGCGGTGGAGCACAGCGGCGGCGGCACGGCATCGCGGAAACCCTAGGGTTTCTACGCGCACGCCGTGCGGCCAACGGCCGGCGCGTGGGGGCCTAGCCCAGGCACCGGCGGTGCGAGGCGAGCGGGCGAGGCCGGCCAGGAGCGGCAGCGCCCGCGCGGCAGGCCTGCGCGGCCTTGCGTGCACGCCGGCGGCGGCTCCTCCTCCCTCGGTCGACGTCGGCTGGGGGGCAAGGTGGTGCGGCGGTGGCTCGGAGGCTGGGCGACGCGGGCTGGACGGCGACGGGGGCGGGGCGCGCGGGCCGGACACGCGAAAACTCTAGGTTTTCACGTAGTTCGCGCGAGCTTCCGATTCCGATCTTGCGCGATCCCGGTGGGTCACGGAGGCCGATAATGGAGAAGAAGAGTGAATGGCAGTTCAGGCAACGGTCAGGGCAAGCCGGGGCGGCGACATGCAAAAAACGGGCAACAGTCGGAGGAGGCGGATCGCGGGCTACAACCATGCACGTATGTGCATGGCTGTTGTGTGATTCCGAGAGCCCTCACGGTGGTGGCGAGTCGCCGGTGGCGGTGGTTTGCCGGCGGTGGCTCGTCGGGCTAAGTTCTCGCGCTCTATTAGGCTTGCAATGTGTGCCTAGGTCCGCGATTTGGTTAAGTGGCCCAGTTGTCCAATTTTCTGATAAATCAAATCTTGGAGGCCCAAATTCGGAAAATGAAATCAGATCTCAGTCCAAGTAGTGGGAGCCTAGTCGAAGATCTGTATTATTAATTTCAACTTGTAATAGTTAGAATTAATTTTATTTCGTATCATGGGGCCACGAGGACATTTTTTTTATTTGCTTTATTATCTGTCTTCGAATGATATACGTGTTTATTCTAATTGGGCAGCATATAAGCATGTTGTAGATAATAGGAGCATGTTTACTGCTTTTATTTACATCTTTAAAGCATGCTATGTGATTTATTTTATGTAATTAATTATAACTATAAATTCGGGGTTCATGCCATGCATGATAGAATTTTAGCAATGTTATAATTATGGCTACATATAATAATCTGTGCAATTGAACCTTATGAACTAAAAATTACTAAGCTCATAATTTAGTAAGACCTCCACAAAGCGATCCTTTATTGGAAGTGGGTAATTTATTAGGTAAACGTCTACATGTGTAGCTTACTTAATTTATTATTCATAAGTTCTAATAGATAGGATTTCTTAAAACAAACATTTTTTTCATGTGAGAAGTGGGAGTTCATGCGTAAACGTCTACATGTGTAGCTTGCGTATTGAATTTTCATAAGTTATCTAGGGATTGAATTAAATGAGACAACTTTATTATAGGGATCGGGTGTGTTCTAATAGATCCTTATATGGGAGGGTTGGCTTTGGTGGTAAGCTAGCTTAGATGTTATCCAGAGTATAACTCATTTGTGATGTCCCTGCTCAGTAGGATAATATGGTCTTAAGTTAGTCTCCAATTATTAATTCCATTTGTCTAGGGAACCCGAGCATGGATTGGAATTAAAGGGCTGTAATTGAAAGATGCAGTCTGGTTAAGTGTTTTGTTGTAAACGCCCACATGTGTGGCTTGCAATAGTAATACTTAGGCAAATTGGAGGAAACATTAATATTGCTTTATCATAAGGTTTCAATATTTAATTGTTTCAATAGTTTGCGACTATGTTTTAATTTATTATTTTCAGACATGTCTATTGCTCACGTTGTCAACCTCTTAATAACAAACCCTTTAACTGGTCCGAATTTTCCTGAGTGGAAGTTATGCTTCATGGAAATACTCTGCACTGCAAAACATGCCCATATACTTTACATGGACCCTCTAACTCCCAAGTATTGGAACTTTACTGGTTATGAGCTAGTATTCTATGACAGATGGGTAGCTTCTGATGAGTTTGCCCGCAGACTCATCATGAAGAGTCTGTCTAGAGAATTAAAGCTCAAGTACAAGAAGTTCGGATCTGCTGTTGAGATATGGAGGGACCTTGTGAAGGTTTATGGGAAGGTGAGACGAACTGTCAGTTATAATCTTGTAGAGGACTTGATCTGCAAGAGGATGACTGATGGGAGTTCGTTGCTTCTGCACTTTATCAGTATGATGAGAATTATGAGAAAGTACAGAAAGAGAGGTGGACAAGTCAGTAAGCGGGCAGAAATAAACATTGTCCTGCACTCTCTCTCTGATTCTTATGATGATTTCATCAAGTCCCTCGGTACCAGGCGCAAGTTTACTCTTCCTGAGTTACTCTCAGCCCTGATGCGAGAGGAATCTGATCTTAGGGCATTGGAATTTGCTCCAACTTTGTCAGCTTTTGACAAGACAGTTGCTGAAGCAAAAGAAATGCTTAAAAGGTTAGTTGAAGCTGATTTAGTAGAAGATGTCATCAGGCCATGCAAACGCAAGCGAAGTGAAGTAGATTGTCTAGTGCTCGGCACGGGTAGACAAGGTACGTCATGTGCATTTATAACGGAAACATGTTTAGCATCGGTTTCTACCCATTCTTGGGTAGTGGATACTGGAGCTACTGACCATGTTTGTTATACTTTGCAGGGGTTCACGCAGACAAGGCAGCTGAAGCATGACGAGATTACCATCTCAATGGGCAGCGGAGAGCGTGTCTCAGCAGTAGCCATTGGAGATTTTACTTTATGCTTTGAAAACAATTTTTTGATTTTGAGAAATGTTTTATATGTGCCGGTTTTTCGGCGGAACTTAATTTCAGTTTCCAAGTTATTTTGTGATGGATATTCAGTTATTTTTTATAGTGGAGTTTCTATCATTGGTAATAATGGTGTTATCTGTCCTGACAAACTGATTGACTCTCTCTATATCATTGATTGTATGCATAAATCTTCCGTGAATGTTGCAAACTCATCCAATAATAATAATCATTTAAAGAGAAAGTTTTCTTCCGATGAGGATCAAACATATCTCTGGCACTTGAGACTAGGTCACATCAATCTAAAGAGGATTAAAAGATTAGCATGCGATGGACTCTTGGATTCTTTCCAAGTGGTACTGCATCAAATCTGTGAGTCCTGTATAGTGGGAAAGATGACGACCAGACCTTTTAAGACAAGTCAGTCTCGAGCAGAAAATGTGTTGGAATTGATCCACTCTGACTTATGTGGACCAATGTCCACGCAAGCTCATGGAGGTTATGAGTATTTCGCCACATTCATTGATGATTACTCAAGATTCGGATATGTCTATTTGCTTCGCCATAAGTCTGAATGCTTTGAGGAATTCAAAGAGTTTAGGACTGAGGTAGAAAAGAAGCTAGGTAAGACTATCAAGACACTACGATCAGATCGTGGTGGAGAATACCTCAGTAACGAGTTCTTGCAGTACTTGTCAGATAATGGGATTACATCCCAGTGGACTGCACCAGGAACCCCTCAACAAAATGGTGTAGCGGAAAGAAGAAATAGAACTCTCTTGGAAATGGTCAGGTCGATGATGAGTTATGCAAGCTTGCCAATTTCGTTTTGGGGATATGCCTTGGAGACATCGGCCTATTTGCTTAACCTGGTACCTTCTAAATTAGTTCGTAAAACACCTCTGGAACTCTGGTATGGGCGAAAGCCAAGTTTGAACAGAGTGAGGGTTTGGGGTTGTCCAGCATATGCATATGTGCTGACAAAGGAACCTGATAGGTTAGAAAGTAGGTGTATGCTGATGCTGTTTGTAGGATATCCCAGGCAAACAAAAGCTGGTTATTTCTATTGTCCTGAGAATCAGAAAGTCGTTGTCAGTACCAACGTGAGATTCTTGGAGGACGAATATGTAAGAAACTACAGATCCAAGAGTGAAATTGTCCTCCACGAGCTTGAGGACAAGGAAGCAATTCCATCAGGAAAGCCCAGTGTAATGGTAAATCCACCTACAACAGGTGAGGCTATACCAACACTGCCACTAATGCAAGGTGTGGGACCAACGCGTACTGCGCCAACTACTGACACGGTTCAGATGCCTCGTCGCAGTGGGAGGGTTATCCACCAACCCGAAAGGTACATGTTTGTGGGAGAGTCTTCTGACTTGATCCCGAAAAACGGACTGGATGATACCGATCCCTGGACGTGACGAGGCAGTATCTGATAAGGATGCAGACAAATGGCTGATCGCCATGGATTCTAAATTAGAATCCATTACGGCTATGGATGTATACCAGAAAACTGATTTGCCAGATGGCTGTCGAGCCATAGGGTGCAAATGGGTTTACAAAAGAAAGAAATGAGCGAATGGTGAAATTACAGCTTCCAAAGAAGGCTGGTGGCGAAGGGTTATAGTCAGAAAGAAGGTGTAGACTATGACGAGACCTTCTCACCGGTAGCCATGCTTAAGTCCATTCGTATACTCCTGGCCATAGCAGCACATAAGGACCTAGAAATCTGGCAAATGGATGTCAAAACTGCGTTTCTAAACAGGTACCTTGAAGAAGGTAGGGACATCTATATGCAACAGTCAGAAGGTTATGTGCAGAAGGGCGAAGAACATTTGGTCTGGAAGCTAAGGAAGTCGCTGTATGGACTTAAACAAGCTTCACGGTCATGGAATCTGCATTTTGATGAAGTGATTAAATCCTATGGATTTTCACAATGCTCAAACGAGAGTTGCGTGTACCGTCTATGTGTCAGCGGAAGCGTGGTGTTCTTTGCACTTTATGTAGATGATATTCTCCTATTTGGCAACAATGTGGAAGTATTGTCGGGCATAAAGGGGTGGTTATCCGAGCAGTTTCATATGAAGGACCTTGGGGAGGCAGGATACATCCTAGGGGTAAAAGTATTGCGGGAGCGCAATAAGAGGATGCTGACCTTGTCTCAAGGATCATATGTGGATACTGTGATTGCCCGTTTCAGCATGCAAACTGCCAAGAAAGGTTTGTTACCCTTCAGACATGGCATATATCTTTCCAAGGATCAGTGTCCGGTGACACAAAGGGAGAAATATGAAATGAGGAACATGCCGTATGCATCGGCCGTGGGGAGCCTCATGTATGCAATGCTATGTACGAGGCCAGATATCTGCTTTGCTGTAGGCATGGTAAAGCACATACTCAAATACTTGAAAAGGACTAGAGACTATTGTCTTGTCTATCAGTGTGAGAAGTTGTGCCCTGTGGGTTATACTGATTCGGATTTCCAGGCAGACCGAGACGAAAAGAAGTCCACCTCTGGCTATGTGTTTACATTGGGAGGTGGGGCCATATCATGGAGGAGTGCAAAGCAGAAGTGCATTGCGGACTCCACCATGGAAGCAGAATATGTGGCAGCTTCTGAAGCTTCGAAAGAAGCGGTATGGTTTCGAAACTTCCTTCTGGAGTTGGACGTGATTCCTAAGCTGCCCAAGACAATCACGATATACTGTGATAATTCGGGAGCTGTGGCTAATTCAAAGGAACCACGAACTCACAGAGCAACAAAACACATTGAAAGGAAGTACCATATTATACGAGAAATCGTAGCAAGGGGTGATGTGCTAGTAGAGAAGATTGATACAAGAAATAATCTAGCGGATCCATTCACAAAGGCTCTGCCTCAGAAGGTCTACGAGATGCATGTACGTAACCTTGGGCTGAAGGCAAAGCTATCCACGTAGAATGTTTGATGTAATAGCTAGATTAGTTTAGACGCGTTATACTCTGGAAAGCACCTGTATAATGCTTTGAGTATAAGTGGGAGATTGATGGATTTATATACTCAAAGCATTATGATTGGTAAATTATGTACAAGGTCGATTGGTTAATATACTGGAATCATAAATGTTGTATGTTCATCTCCTGTCTGAATTAACAAACGTGTGTCGCAAACACAATTATCCTCTTATCTCGTCGATAGGGAGATCATACGTTGTGTAGAAGATCATGGAAGATCGTATGGATCGTTTGACCTAGCGAGATATAAATAGTTATCACAGCTGAGACAGTTCCAGGAAAAACTGTCGTTGTAGGCTGCAGCATACGCAATAATAAGCATCTTATCTTGGATGACTTGGTATGCTGGTGTGGGGCACACATTGATAAGGACCTAAGTCGAGATCGATTCTTTTATCTGACATTAAAAGAATCTAGATCTCTATGGCTTGACGAGATCCTAAGCCTAAATGAAGGTACATAAGTATATCCAGATTGTGTATTACTTTGAGTTGCAGTGAAAGGCTCTAGTTGAGCTTGTATATCTGTATCTTGGGTAATAGCAGTTTGTGTATGACTGTCCACATCCAGTATAGGATGGTGACATTCCCTGAACAGCTCAAAAGGTTCGTTATGCTAAGTCCTGCAGGCTGATTAAGTTCAAGCATAAGTGAAAAGGTTTGAGTGGATTGATTCAGGAATATAAGATGTTAATTAATTAAATAGCTTGTCAGAGCTTAAATTAATTAACGAATGTCTGTAACCTTAAATGTGGGGATATACCAAGCCCATGCAACCCGTACCTCAAAACGTGATAGCAAATAGGTAGGACAGTATTGATTCTCTGGTGGAATGAATCAATATTAATTAATGAATTATATTCTGGGTTGAATATGAGAATTAATTAATTGATAGGCCTTATTTGCTATTTGCATTTTGGTCCCTGGTCTGGCCCATGAAACTCAAGCCCAATAGGAGTCCAGTATTTTCCTATAAATAGGCCTCAGTTCCTCAGATCTCAACACACCACAAGATCATAAGTTACACACAGCAAACCAGGTTTTGGAAGCTGTGGTGATCGACTAAGATCTGAGAACGAGGAGGAAATTCTGCTTCTCAACCGGGCAAGGGATCTGATAGAGAATCTTCACCAGATTTTCAGATCGAGTTGGGATACAGATTAGAAGATCAAATCAGGAGGATTTTTCTTCTTCTCTCTCTCGTTTTCGAAAATATTATTATTATTTTCATAGATTTATTTCCTCAATCTGTTAGGAATTAAATCTTTGTGCTTGGGAAAGATCAAAGGGAATCTCCGCGCACGCGTTCTTCAGGTTTCATCAATCCAGATATTCCGCATAAACCTTCTTATGCATAATAATATAGGAGCATGCTAGGATTATTCATAGGCATAGCAATTTATTTTTGATATTCCAATTAACGATCCTTGGCAAACGGACTTCGTGATTCAGTTCACGAATCCCTTCACTACAGTTTGACTACCCTTGAGGTATGAATTGCTTTTCATTAGTCCCTCATTATCGACTTGGTGGTTTCCCTTGAAGCTCCCAACACTTCTCACAAGTATGTTGAGATTTCTTGCAGTAACTACACCACATAATATTACGGTTTTAATTTTCTGCTTTCCTCATAATGAATTAGTACCACAACTTCATTAAAGCATGGAATTTCAACCTTACCATGGATCTGAATCCTCACTTGATCAAACTCATGATTGAATCACGCCAGAAAATCATAAATTCGATCTTATTGTGATTGAGCTCCAGCCGGAGGGGTTTCAACATGTTTGTATACCTGGTAATAGTCTTGTTTACTTGTTTTGCAGCTATTATCTTCACCTTCACATCATATACTTGTGCAACATATTTTGTCTTGGAATACGTTTGTTGAATTGCATCCCAAATCTCGTTTGCGGTGGACAGAAACATGCAAGTGTTGCTGAATTCTGGGGTTATGGAATTCCACAATCATGTCATGAGCATACAGCCTTCCTCATCCCATTCATAAAAAAATGAGATTTTCCTTATTTGGTCTAGTCCCAATTATATGACTGGTTTCCCCCTTACCCTTGAGAATAATTAGGACTAACTGAAACCACCTGAGATATTTATGTTGCCTGAATACTCTATGGTTCACGTTTTTTTTGGGGTTGAACTATTATTGATTGGGTGGAGGTATGAGTTTCAAATATTTTAGACATGGGTGGGGGTTTTATGAACGAAAAAGAGGTAGCAATGATGGCCACCAATTAAAGGGATCAAATAGAAAGAAAATAATAATTAAGATTGTATATAATCATAGAACAAAAAACAATAGCAATCCCCAAAAAGAAGCTACATGCTATGATACCATGCCAGAAAACGTAAATTCTACATTTTTGTATGTAAAAAAGATGTAAAAGGTGTGTCTTATATACTTCCTCCCTTCCGGGTTATTAGTCTCATTTTGACCGGACACATAAACCAATGCTTGTGAGTGTAGTGGAATTAATATTTTATTGATGTGAGGATTTTTTTTTTTATTTTAAGAAATGAGATTAATTCCGCGGGACAGACGAAAATAGAAAATAAGGCGGAACGGAGGGATTACATGATAACCCTAAGTAACATCCCTAGAATGAAATATGGTAAATCCCACGATTTATATGATTTGATACAAATCAATTAACTACCTAGCCTAACATTAGGGAATCAATCATAATTTTTTTTCCTAATTTATACGCAATTCTCCAACAATGGACTAATGTGTCGTGCACGTGTCATAGGCAGTCTATACCATCCTGCATAACAATACAACCGCTTACATCACGGCAAGTCATTCTTCAGCAATCTTGTTATGGGTACTCGAACGGCATGATAGACGAAACAACTAGGTGCGACATCGCTCAAGTCTAAAATTTCCATGAACCTCTTACAAAAATGGATATGAAAACTAGTACTATTACACTGCTAAAATCAACACTCGAATCACAGATACACACATAATTAACAAAGTCTAGAGGTCTTCATTAGGGATGTAAACGAACCGAGCCGAACCGAGTAGTGAGTTGCTCGAGCTCGGTTCGTGTGATTTTGACCAAGTTCGAACTCGGCTCGAGTTTTATTTTTTTAGTTTTGAAGCTCGAGCTTGATTGTAAAAGCTCGAGCTCGGCTCGAGTTCGGTTCAGCAAGGTTGTCATCGAGCTAAAGCTCGAGTATGAGCTCGATTTAACTTTGTAAGCTCGAGTTCGAGCTCGACTCGAGCTCGCTTATTTAACAAAGTATAATTTTTATTAATATATACAAAGTATATTGATAAAATATAAATATCATAAAAAACAACCTGTGCATAATGATAAAATAGAGACAACCTATGTTAGCAAATTTATTGCTCCATCATTAGTGCAAATATTATAAAATCATCCAACAATGTACAAAGTTAACAAAAAATAAACTCACTCCACTAAACAAATTAAACTCTTCATAAGTTTACAAATTAGCTTTAAACAAATTCCACCAAACCAATTAAACATTTCATGAGTCCAAATAGCTCCAACAAAGAAAATGAACAAACCCCACCAAATATCAACCATCAAAAGTCTTGATTAAATTCTTGCAAAAGTCATCCCGCAAAATTAAAAAACATAACTACATTATGAGAAATAATTATAAGTAAAATAAAAGATGTTTTACAAGAATAAAAAAAATATTTAAACTGTCTACTATTTTGATCCATGAGTCCTTGCAAAATTTATCCTGCAAAATTCGAACAAATAACTATGTTATGAGAAATAATCATAAGTAAAAACACTCATAAGTAAAAGTTAGAGAAAAATTTTCACCATAGATCTTGAACCTTGAAAGTACTCAATCAAATGTAACCTCTTTGATACCAGTTTTCTCTTTCAAAATAAAAGGACACAAACAATAGCTAGGCAAATTAATGAAAAAATAAAAAGCAAATAGAAAAACTAGTTATAAATATAAAAGATTATAATAAAATACTTACTTTGTCTTTCCCTTTAATCCCATAACGTGCTCGAAGCCAATCTCCAGCATAAAGTAGCATTTGCATAAAAAAGCACGATGTGGATCGATGACTCTTCCACCAGCACTAAATGCGGACTCTGAAGTCACAGTAGTTATTGGGATTGATATTATATCACAAGCCATCTTCGATAAGATTATGAACCTCAACGCATTTACTCTCCACCATGAGATCACATCAAATTTTGTGCTTCATTATGTATAAGAACTTCTTCTTCAAAGTATAAATCTAGCTCAGAACGCATTTGGACAATACTATCAACATTTTGAATGAAACTATCAAAATGTTTTCTTGACTTTCTGCCACAAATAGTTGAAACCCCACTAGAACTTGAGGTTTCTACCTCAACACCACTTGTATTACCAACATTGCTAGCTCTTTGATTCTCAACATACTCATTGTAGAGATTTCGTATCGACTCACGAACTGTTGATACGAGCACAACTCCATCAACTTCAGAGCAAATATTACCAGCACACCACTCAATCAATTTTATCTTATTTCTCGGATCTAAAACGAATGCAATACATATCAATAAATTGCAATCTCCCCAGTATTTATCAAACTTCACACTCATTTTGCTAATCATATCTACCAAGCATGTATCACTTTCCTCTCTATCCTTCATCAATAGGTTCTTAATGTGAATAAGCTCTGGCAAAAAGAGATTGCTAGTTGGATATTCAGAACCTAAATCAAATACAAGTATATGATGTTATTAATAAAAAATATTAAAAATAATTAACACTTATAAAATTATAGATCTTTGATACCTGAAATCAATTCGGTTACATCGTGAAATTCTTTGAGTCATCTCTAAGTTGATACTTCGGAAATACATCTTTAAACTCCAAAGCAGATGACAACATAAACTACGTTGCATTCCATCTTGTGCAAACATCTAAAACAAGTTTCTTAGATGATAACTTCATTTGCTTTGCAATTTCACTGAACATATTGATGCGTGCCTCAAATGCTATAATATGTTTCACGCTTTCACGCACCTTGGAAATAGAAACCTCAATAGCAAACAACCCAAATTGTACCAAAATATTCAAGATATGGGCACAACATCTAACATGAAAAAACTGGCCACCAAGAGGTAAACTACGGCCGTATGAAAGGTTCTCTTTCAGCAATCAAACACCCATGTCATTGTTACTTGCATTATCAATTGTAACTGTCCAAAACTTTTGCTCAATCCCCCATTTAGTCAAACATTATTGCAACACATCACATATCATATGTCCAACGTGTGGTGGTGGAACATCTAAGAAGTTTAATGTGCGCTTCTGTAACTTCCAATTTGAATCTATATAGTGACATTGAGATTTTCTGATCCGATTTCCATATATCAATAGTGACACTCACTTTACTAACATTCCTCAATTCCTCAATCAATATTTTCTTTTCCATACAAAAAGACTCCATACAATCCTTCCTACATGTAGCACGACTTAAATGGAAGCTCGTTCACAATAAACATATGAGAAAGAATTTCTCTAATCTTAGTCTGTCTAAACACAAAGTTTTGTATTGAAGCAATAGATTCTGTGCATGCAATAGTCTTTGTCACACTCAACAAATTCTGACCCTTTAAGTTGACTGTTTACGAGTACAACTTTTGGCATATCTTCCTAGATGTGTTGTAGAACCCGTGTTATTTATTTTAAGTTTCTTTTTGCAATGAATGCACTCAGCATTAAGGGTTCCATTTGGAAGAGTTACCTCTTTAAAATCCTCCCATACTTTGGACGTGCGTTTCCTCTTCTTTGGGGCAAAGGATGGGTCCTCACTATCATCATCTTTTGCATTGTCTTCAACCTCAACCTCATTATTGATGCACGTGTAATTCAACACACAACCCAAGTTAAATTTTCAATCCAAGGTTCTTTCAAATTCGCCCTATAGAATACTACTTACTTGTTAGGGAAATGTTATAGCTAGACAAATTAATATCGTTGAGTTATTGTCTAAATTCCTAGTGCAAAATTAAACTAACTACATCCGTACTTAAACAAACAATCAACTTCATTATGCATAAAATGTAAATTCAAACAATACTTCAATTTTTAGTAACAATGGTAGAACAAGTTTCACAAGTGCTCAAATGAGTAAGAACGGATGTTGATGAGAACTTAGGTGTGATCCACTTGAGTTGAACTATGATGCAAACATATTTAATTCCTAGAAGGATGGACTATTACCCTACACTAGCCAACCCCCAGTCACGCTGAATCGACCGTTGATGACACTAAGAACCTTAAACAACTACGTTATCGGATCCTAGACCACTCCTAATAGCACGTAAATCATCATCTTATGCCCCATCTCCGCACAGGGATTAGATCAAGGAATACAAGAACTCACACTATTCACGACACTCCTTTCCGCATGTTGGCTGCAAAATTCGTATCAAATAACACCTAGATTGGCTATTACCTACACCTAGGTGCATGTGAACAAGCTCTAGTGTGATTCAATCTCAAATAGGAAAGTAAACAAACATAATTCAACCTAGTTTCTCACACCTTCATTCCAATAAACATCCAAGGAAATCAGAATTCCATACCTCTCATGTTCAACATTACAATATCCAATTGAAAGTAAAACATTACAAGAGGTAGGTTTGAATGAATTTCTTCCACTAAATTGAGCACTTTGATCTTGATCTACCAACTTTGATCTTCAATTCCTCTCCAAGGATGGTGAATTAGCTCTTGCTCCTCTTGGATTAGGATGGAGTTAGGAAGAGAGAAGGAATTTGGGGTGAATTCTAGCTTGATCTGATGAAAAATAGCAAAAAGTCATCTTTAATCTCGAAAATCCCCCTTTTATAGGCGAGCAAACAGGGCCTTGGCTCGCCCGAGCGTCAGACGGCTCGCCCGGGATGGCTCAATAACCATCAAAACTGCCAAAAATCGCGATCTGGCTGGGCCGAGCCAGATTGGCTCGATCGAGCTTGCCCTCTGTTGGCAGGGCTCGACCGAGCGTGGCTCCGCTCGGCCGAGCGCTGTCTCTGAATTCTAGAAAATTCTTTTCTGCTCTGCTCGGGCGAGCCTATCCTCCTTTGACTCCAAACTCAGACGATTTGCCTCCAAAACTCAACCAAAAGTGTTGTTTTATGCTCAAAACTTAACCTACAACATTCCAAACATAAAAACACGAAAACACAACAAAAGAACAACGAAAACATATGATATGAGAGTAAAATGGCCACAAACATGCACATTTACATACCGAAATGAAGGTCATTTTACGTACATATCATAATCCCCCAAACTTGAACCTTTGATTGTCCTCAATCAAAACGAAGTAAAGCAATCAATTATCCTCATGAAACTACCTCACAGCTCATCTTGATTACCTTAGCATGCCCTTATCAAATGAGATTATCACCTAACTTTGTGACACGGTTAATGATAAGGACTTGAACCAGTCATCAAATATGGAAAAAGAAACGAAAGCACTCCCTTACGTGTTTAGGGGTGATGAGAATCACTCAATCACAAGATATCGAGCTCAATTTCCATAGGCTTGCATCAATTCTCACCACTATACTACAATGAGTTGGCTTCTAAAATCAAGAAGGTCTTTGTTTTTGGTTATAACGTGGCTTACTAAATGGTAGGTGGTTTTGGGCCAAAGTTACTAAACTTCTTGATCTCCCAAAACCCCCAAACTTGTTTCCTTCAAACCACTTCCCGAGGCTTATTTGTTTCCACAACACTTTTCTTCTTTTTTTTTTTCTTTTTCTTCTTCCTTTTCATCTCTTTTCTTTTCTTTTTTTTTTTTATATTTTCTAACACCATCATTCATGTAATTCATGGTGTCTCTCTTTCTTTTTTCACACATATGCACCAAATTTTTGTTGGTGCTTCATTTTCCTCATTTCTAGGATTCAAATCAATCCTTTATTTCATAATATTCATGCCTCAATATTTTTCAACCATCACAAATCCACTCAATTCCCAACCCAACTCACAACACCGTATCCACCCTGATACACTTCCCCCCCCCAAATTTGGTCCTAATAAGATCAAAGAAATATCTCCAAATAAGCTCAATCACGGGGGTTAAAGATATGAATGGCAAAAATTGATCAAGTTATTCCACCTTAAACTCCCGATGTGCAAGGTAGGACTAAGAATTGATGGCCTAATATCATTTTCTAGTCACCAAACTCATGCCAAATAGATAGAGAATAGATGCAAGTTCTAGATTTTTCACTCTCAATCTCGCATCTCTCAAACGAACAAGATATGACAATATCATGACTCAAATACTCTCAGCTTTTTGTCAAGTCCAACACGTTAACCACACACAAAATTCGGTAATTCAAAAGTAAGACTAAAACATGCATCGATATCAAGATTCCGCCCTATCATTGGTTGAGACAAAATTTAAGCTCTACTAAGTCAATCATGGTTCAATCTCAAGTTCTTGTTTGGGTTCAACACACACACAAGCACACAACATCCTAACAATGTATATGAAATGAACAATTAGCAAGAGAAATGATAGAATGCATTACCCATCGGTATCCACGATCGAACCGTTCTCCCATGCCTTATTTGTACCTACTAAATCAACACAAACACCACCAAACACTTGAGCATAAAACAAACCAATTAAGCTCTCATTTCCACCAAAATTTCCACAAACCATAATCAACAATGATAAAACAATATCCACTAGCTCACCATACATACCAAACCATTCAACAATACACTAACCATGCCAAATAGAAAGTATTAAATCATGTAAGCTCGCTAATAATCCATCAAAACATATCATAATCATAAAAATTCAATCCACATCCAAATCCAAAGAGTAGAGTAGATCAAATCATTATACAACCCAATTGGAATCAAATCATTATTCAATTCAAACAAACTAAACTAGAAAGCAAGGTAGAGATAGAGGAATAGAGTAAACCACATCACCGACTACCGACACTTCCCCCAAACTTAGTCAAGTGAGACTAAGTTTGCAAAAGATAGGCGGTGTGTCATCACTCCTCTCGATCCTTCAAATGTCCCCCTAGCACATGTAAATCAAGTGATTAACAAACAAACAAGAAACATTATTAACACTATCTAGGCGAGAATTTAAAACAAATGAAAGAAAAACGGTTGGGTTGCCTCCCAACAAGCGCTTTCATTTACGTCGGTAGCTAGACGACCTCACCATTCTCATCCATTATCAAAAATCTTGTAAATTTTTAATACACCTTTCTCCCTTGATCGACATTTAGTTGGAAGCAACTTGTCAAGGGAGATCTTTCTTGCTCCCCTCTCATCCTTCCAAGGATATTTGAATATCTTGACAAACTCTAATGGTGATGGTGGTGCTTGTGCCTTTAATGTTTCCTCCAAGGTATCATCTAGACTTCTCTTCATCATAAAATCCACCACAAATTCTCCACCGAGATCATCATCTATGTCAAAGATAAGAACGTGCACCTCCATTGGCTCCACAAGCTCTTCCTCACACTCCTCTTCAAAAAGCTGCACCAAGGCCGGAGCCTTTTGCATTTCCTCATGTGAAGGTATCTTAATCTCACCATTCATCTCATCTTCAATGACTTGCAACTCCTCCTTGGTGCCTTCATCCTCTTCATCTTCTTGGAGTAAGGCTTCTATTTCCTTCTTTGGTTCCTTTTCTTGAACCTCCACTATTTTTGTATCTTGAAATCTTACTTCCGTAAGCACCATTACCGCATCCTCACATTCACCTTCCACAATTCCATCAATCTCCTCACAATTTCCTTCGAGACCTATGTCTGTGTCAATTGGATGCTCGTCCACATGAGGCTTCTCACTCACCTTCTTCAAGATTTCGAATAATTGCATTTTTAATTCCAAAAGGCTTCCTTCGAGCTTATCCTGTCTCCTCTCCAAAGCTTCCCGAGATGATCTCGGTTCTCTAACTCTTTCATAATCACTGCTATCCCATTCATCACAATGAACTCCTGTTATGGATGGATTCCAAGTATGGTTCTCATAACGTCTACATGGAGAGTAGCCATCAGATGGGGTATAGTTCATGTTGTTCCGGAGGTCACAATTCCCCCATTTATCTCCATATCTTTCATTACTACACTCCTCTTCTACATATCCCCAAACCTTCCGATCATATCTCCTCTCTTCCATCCATGGATAGCTTTCTTCAAATACCAACCGGATTGGCCTCCTTGGTCGTTGTCTCTCAACCATCTTTGCTCTCATCTCATCCAATTCCCTTTTGAGATTGTTAAGCCTCTCCGAGTGAGTTCCTCGATGATTCTCCATTTGACACCTACAATAGTCCAACAACCTCAAAGTAACACAAAATAGTAATTAACAAACAACTTTCTACAAGACATATTTACAAACACCTCCAAAACTTCACAAAAGCCAATTACAAGACCAAAACAATTCAACAAAGTAAGAACAATTATCAAAACAAGAGCTAAAAACAATATTCACACAAGCAATTCATCGAACACCTAACATACAACTTCCAAACTTTCAACAATACCTATAAGCCTACTCAAAAGAATCCCCGACAACGGCGCCAAAAACTTGGTGCACGTGTAATTCAACACACAAACTAAGTTAAATTTTCAATCCAAGGCTCTTTCGAATTCACCCTATAGACTCCTACTTACTTGATAGGGAAATGTTATAGCTAGGCAAATTAATATCGTTGAGTTTTTGTCTAAATTCCTAGTGCAAAATTAAACTAACTACATCCATACTTAAACAAACAATCAACTTCATTATTCATAAAATGTAAATTCAAACAATACTTCAATTTATAGTAACAATGGTAGAACAAGTTTCACAAGTGCTCAAATGAGTAAGAACGGATGTTGATGAGAACATAGGTG
Organism: Plectranthus barbatus; assembly: GCA_026898455.1. Taxonomy (NCBI): domain Eukaryota; kingdom Viridiplantae; phylum Streptophyta; class Magnoliopsida; order Lamiales; family Lamiaceae; genus Plectranthus; species Plectranthus barbatus. The sequence continues at coordinate 798,697 of JAPKLW010000038.1, read as the reverse complement.
TGATCCACTTGAGTTGAACTATGATGCAAACATATTTAATTCCTAGAAGGATGGACTATTACCCTACACTAGCCAACCCCCAGTCACGCTGAATCGACCGTTGATGACACTAAGAACCTTAAACAGCTACGTTATCGGATCCTAGACCACTCCTAATACCACGTAAATCATCATCTTATGCCCCATCTCCGCACAGGGATTAGATCAAGGAATACAAGAACTCACACTATTCACGACACTCCTTTCCGCATGTTGGCTGCAAAATTCGTATCAAATAACACCTAGATTGTATATTACCTACACCTAGGTGCATGTGAACAAGCTCTAGTGTGATTCAATCTCAAATAGGAAAGTAAACAAACATAATTCAACCTAGTTTCTCACACCTTCATTCAAATCAACATCCAAGGAAATTAGAATTCCATACCTATCATGTTCAACATTACAATATCCAATTGAAAGTAAAACATTACAAGAGGTAGGTTTGAATGAATTTCTTCCCCTAAATTGAGCACTTTGATCTTGATCTACCGACTTTGATATTCAATTCCTCTCCAAGGATGGTGAATTAGCTCTTGCTCCTCTTGGATTAGGATGGAGTTAGGATGAGATATGGAATTTGGGGTGAATTCTAGCTTGATCTTATGAAAAATGGCAAAAAGTCCTCTTTAATCTCGAAAATCCCCCTTTTATAGGCGAGCAAACAGGGTCTTGGCTTGCCCGAGCCTCAGATGGCTCGCCCGGGATGGCTCAATAACCGTCAAAACTACCGAAAACTGCGATCTAGTTTGGCCGAGCCAGATTGGCTCGATCGAGCCTGCCCTCTATTGGCAGGGCTCGACCTATCCTGCTCAGCTTGGCCGAACGAGCCTTCTGTCCACATGGCTCGACCGAGCCTGGCTCCGCTCGGCCGAGCACTGTCTCTGAACTCTAGAATATTCTCTTTCTGGTCCGCTCGAGCGAGCCTATCCTCCTTTGACTCCAAACTCGGACGATTTGCCTCCAAAACTCAACCAAAAGTGTCGTTTTATGCTCAAAACTCAACCTACAACATTCCAAACACGAAAACATAACAAAAGAACAACGAAAACATATGATATGAGAGTAAAATGGCCACAAACATGCACATTCACATACCAAAATGAAGGTCAATTTACGCACATATCAGTTGTCAGCAAATGATTGATCCATGTATAATATTGTTGGACTTGTGGTAGAATCTTAAGCTGATATTGTATTAGGAATGGACATAATTTGCACATGAAAAATAGAGAAAAGATTCAGAAAATTAGAAAAACTACTATAAAATTTCTATCAACTATTAATGGCTGTTGCTTTGTAGGGAGGACAGAGACTTCAACATGTAGATACCAGTGGATACCTTAACAGCCATAAAAAGAAATAAGCATTTAGCATTTACTAGTAATTACCATAGGATGCCTCAGCTCACAGGAGCGTTCAACATTTACTAACTTAGTTTTGTATGTTAAAAAGAGATCAATGTTGCATTTATCAAAGATTTATATGGCAAGAATGTATGGCTAGCAGCTCAAGGTGTGTTTATAAAAGCAAAATGAGCATGCCATTTATAAAAGCAAGTATCTTGAGCCTTTTCAATCAAAATACATAATCATTTAATCAATAAAATCATTTAATCAACAAAACCATGGTTCTTACCACGTTGGAAGATTGAGATGCCGGTAGGGAAGACAAAGACGACACGGTCAGAAAGCTGAAGCAACGCGGTCACAACGAGAGAGAGGATATGGATTTTAGCACACCAGTCGGAGTGGGGTTTAGCGTCGCCGTCGTTGTGGCGTGGGTTGGGGATTTTTGGCGGATGGAGGCTGCGGATGGGGATTTTGGGAATTGGGGGTGCGACTTGCGAGGGATTGGGATTTGATTTGGGGATAAGGGTTTAGTTTAGGTTTTCCTTTTTTTAAAAAAATATTCTTTAATATATATTTATATTTGATATCTCAACTTTTATTTTTTTTAATTAGATTATAATTAACTAATCATATATTTTAAGTAATGAGTTCTAAACTGATTTTAAATTTTAATTTGTAATTATAAATTAAGATTTTTAATAGTTTATATAACGTATAATTAATAGTTACAAAACTTAAGAGTTTGTTTTAAATATTTATGTACATTAATATTTGTATATTGAGTAATTATAACTTAGGAATATATTTTAATTTATATAATTTTATCTTACTTTTTCATTGTCAATACATTTTAACAAAAGTCATATGATTTAATAGTTTTTATAGATATATCATATACTATGCATTAATATTTGTATTTTGAGTAATTATAACTTAGGAGTTTGTTTTAACTATATTTTTATTCTTACTTTATGATTTAATAAGTTATATACATATATTATTCATATATTTTTGAATATTGAGTAATTAACTTTGGAGTTTATTTCAATTATATATTTTTATTTTACTTTTCCATTATCTATACATTTTAGCAAAAGTACTATGATTTAATGATTTTAATAGATATATCATATACTATGCAATAATATTCGTATATTTAGTTATTATAACTTAGGATTTGTTTTAATTATATAATTTTATCTTACTTTTCCATTTATATTTTAACAAAAGTATTATGATTTAATTGTTTTTAGTCTTATTATACATTAATATTTGTGTATTGAGTAATATAACTTATGAGTTTGTTTTAATTATATATTTTTATCTTAACTTTCCATTATGTGTACATTTTTTAAAATATATTAAAATTTAAAAGTATATACAAACATTATTATTTCAATAATAATATATTATTTTTTTAATTTTCTCTTAGATTTACAAATAAAATAAATTTCTCATTGAATGGATTGTTCAGTTTTAAATGAAACTAGTTTAACTCCCCGCGATGCGCGGTATATGTAGATTATTCTTATAATTTATTTTAATATAAATATCTTGATAGAAATCACGTTAATTTGAGATGGTGGAATATTAGATTGTTGTTTATTTATTTAAAAAATTGGGGTATACATTTTTAATAGGAAGGAGTGTGCGCTTATTCACTGCATTCTGGTAGTCTCAAATTTCAAAAGTTTCGGTGTCTCATGTTATTGAGGACACGGTGAAACATAGAGCTTAAATTCTCAATTTTGCGATTCTTGTGAATTTTTTTTAGTATTTAGTTTTCTCTCTCGCATGGGAGGTGTATATACTTCACTCTCGAAATATAGCTGATGACATAGATGTTTGGACCTCATATGCTTTTGTAGGTAGTAGTTTGCACTCGTTGTTCTATCTCTGGTATTAATACTTCTCTATCGAAATAGAGTCGTGTAGGGTTTGAGTCTACGATGGACAACACGAGTTGCCATTATGAATTTCTTGCCAAGGATCGTTCTTAGGATACCAGGAATAAATTTTAATTAAATAAACCATGCGAATCCTATGCATGCTCCTACAATATTAATTGCAGAGGATGGATCTAGAGATTACCTGATTCACCGTTTGATCTACAGAACAGATCGGAGAATAACAACGATGAAACAAACTCAGATCTGAATCTGAATAGTGGACGCCGGCGATGGAGTTGTTCCTACAGATCTGATCTTCTGATCTGTTCCCTTGCTCCTTGGAAATCTGGTGAGGATTGTCTACCAAGTTGAATCCGAGATCTGGAGAAATCGATCAGTTTCTCCCAAGGATCAGTCGTCGCCCACTCTCTCTCAATTTTCTGAAAAACCCTAGTTTTTCCAACCTTAATGATCTGATAGAGAGAAGGGCTTTATATAGTGTTAGGGTTTTGAG